>VXAC01008839.1:729971-816624 GCA_013399225.1 Rhipidura dahli
CAAAAAAAGTTCTTCTTTATTCTAGTTCAGAAAAATAGTGCAAGTTTGTTTCTATCAATGTATTTTTTTGAGAACTCAGTGTGTCAGAACACTGTCAACAAATCTATAACACTGCAAGGTCTATTACTTCCACTTTCTTCAATTAAATAAATTTTTGTCTCACCTTAGAATCCTATATCTGGATATTTAAGACATACCTTCAGTTCACTGAATGTATATTAATGCTATATAGCTGGATTGTGAAGAGCTGACTGAAGTAGTTGCTAAAAACTACTCAACTGGCACTACAGAAAAATCATATAAATTTGGAGGAATACATCATACTGATTCAGCTTTGAAATTAGGAAATAGTTATAGAAAATGCTACACTAAGTCTATGAAAAATCAGGTAGTCGGCAATTCCAGCTCCCTGGCCCTCATGAAAATTCGATTTCAAACAACGAAAAACATATTAAGCAAGAAAAAAGCTATATTTTCTTTTAATTAACTACTTGCAAAATAATCCAAATATGTTTTAAAATTGTTTCATAGTATTAATACTTCATAATTTATTTTTACTCTGGTCTTTTCTAGCCAAGAAGCATTTTCTATATTTAGTAAATGTCACAATCAGATCAGAAAATATAAAAGACTGTGCACTGATGCAAAAATTACTACTTTAAATAAATGGTTCTCATGTTTCCAGAGATAAATAATAATTCCAGATAGATTTTAAAAAGCATTGAATTTTATTTACCTGGTTAACTTAGAACTTAGAAACTATTAGTTACAAACAATTAAAAATACAAATTTCTCAAAACTTGAATGCTACTGTTGCACATCCAAACCAGGGAAAGCTTACCCAAAGGAGTTAAAAAACACATCCAGATGGTGAAATTTCAAAACCACCTAGGTCAATGATAATTTTGGAAACTGCATTTCTGCTTTCAGTAAAATAATTATTTGTATCACATGTATGAAACTTTTTGGTTGGAATAACAGAGGAAAGGGAAGCATCACTATGGACACCTGAGAAGAAAACTCAGCTTCATGAAGGAGGTATTGGTGAAAGACTTTATATTAATAGAGAGATTTCTGCAAGAATACTTCATTCAGAATAAAATATACATTTTTTAAGCAGATAAACCTATAAATAATTTTTATTAATCTGTCAGGCCAAGATTTGATATTCTAAACTGTTCTACCAGAGATCAAAATATTACTTCTTAGACAAAATACATTATTCTTAAAAATACAGTCTTTTCAAAGACAAGGTGTTTTCTGACTTGTACTGATCATCTGTGATATGATGATCCTGACATTAAAAATGAAGTCACCTATCTATTTCAGAAACAGAGATGTACAACTGGAAACCTGATCTCTGAGATCCCAAATGGACTTTTCAAAACAATATTACAGAAGTAGTCCAAATGGGCTTTTTTTCCAAAAAAGAAGAAAAGTAAAATGCCAAAATTCAACAGGAAAAAGAAAATTAAGAAAGAACAGATTCTGGTCAGTACACAGCTGGGATTTAAAAGAAGAAAACAGATGCAGGTATTTTGGTAGGTGGAAAATAAGGAACTAAGTTAGCTTACACATAGGTAACCTGGATACAAAAGGGAAATGTAGCCAATTGCATATTTTGCCTTCACAAAAATCTTAGCTATGACAGACTTATGACATATCCATCCACCTAACAAAAAAAGTGATGTTCCTCAGGGGAGCACTTAGATTTACTCCAAAATATTGTCGTTTAATTCAAAAGTCTGCAAAACCAGATGGTTTTTTTTCTAAACTGATAGATCTTTCTTATGTCATCTGTTACTAATGGTTTTAAATCTAAATTTGTCTGTTTGGAATCTCTTTTCATTGCCTGTCAGATGATCCCAAACATTACAAAGCCACATCACAGCAGCAGATCACTGGGGAAGCAGCTACTGTTGACCAAGGACGAATCTTTTTCTAAAAGTGCAACATCATTATCCTTCAAATACTGCTGAGCGAAAAAGTAATTACAAGTAATGTTTCAAATTATATTGAAACAATTAACATCTTAGGGCAAACGATAAAAAGCTTGGTGATTTCTGCATTGCTCTCTGTCCTGTGGGAGAGGAAGACTGAAGGAGGCAAGATGATCTTCAGCTAATTTTCTATTGAATAACAACTTAGAAAATGACCCTGCCTATATTTTAAGATTCTGTAACATGCTCTAGACAATTGCTGATAAGTAAGCTATTAAAAGCTGATAAATCACAGGATTCCTTCTCCAGTCACAAAGAAACTGCAAGGAGGAACATCTGTCAAAGCATCATAGAACTATGGAATCATGGAATCACAGAATAGCTTGGGTTGGAGGGAACTTCCAAAGCTCATCTCATCCAAGAGCCTTGCAATGAGCAGGGGCATTTTCAACCGGAGCAGATTGCTCAGAGCCCCATCCAATCTGACCTGGAATGTTTCCAGGGACAGATCATCCACCCCTCTCTGGGCACCCTATACCAATGCCTCACTAACACATGCAGAAGATAAAGCCTAAGTAGTTTGGTGATTTCTGCATTGCTCTCTGCCCTACGGCGCGAGGAGACTGAAGGAGGCAAGCTCATCTGCTAACATTTCAGCACCTAGAGAACAAAGATACTATATAAAAACTACATTTATAGTTCTCTAGGTCCTTGATATTGCTCTGAGGCAATAAATTCCATTAAATACAGAAGTAAAACTGCTACCATCAAAATAAATTTTTACTAGTGACTTTTAAACCATGCTCTTGTACAAAAAACCTGTTCTTAATTGTATTACAGTATGGAAAGCTTTCAGTATCAATTCTGCTTGGCATTTTAAAAAATAGGCTGTTGATGTAATATAGTAATGTAGCATTAAATGACAGATGGATTGGTTTCACAGTAGTCTGTTCATCCTCTGTTACACAACTTACTTGAAAACAAATATTTTATTCTTATCTAATCTGAATAGACAGAAAATAGACAGTTGTGGATGTTCTGGCTATGTCAGTTCTTAAAGCATGTTGAATTCATCCATTTTCACTTAAAGAACAATGCAAAGGAAATGAAAACAAGTGAAATACTGAAGTATTGATCTGCCAAGTGAACAATACAGATAATTAATGGATAAAGTCCACAGAAGATGCAATCATGGTACCTTCCCTATGCAAACAAAAAAACCAAACCAAACCAAAACAAAACAAAATCCCCAAAACAACTCCCCCCAAAATATATCAAGAAAAGTATTGAAAAAATGAAACAGAACATTCAAACATTTTTTTCCATAAAAATTTAGCTACCAGCATTCCAATAACACCAGTACATTTTCCCTCCTTATTAAAAATCTTATCATCATCTCCCCTTCGAGCCAGCAGAAGCTCCAGGCCTGATCATCTTTTTATTCCTCTTGAGAAGATCACACGCACTTGAATACTAATTTTCATGCTAACAAGTAAAATTATTTCATATTGCTCTTGCTAGTAGCAATTCAGGAACTGTAGGGCAAACTATAGGTTTATGTAAGAAAAGCAATGCAAACAAATATTAGCCTGCCCTTCAGGGACAAAAATTATGTATTTCTACATGTCAAAGTTTCTTCATCTCTTACTGGCTATACCGTTTAGTCAAGCTTCTCATCAATCAGAACATAAGAAGATTTAAGATAAACAGGTTGTAGGTCTTCTTATTCAGCAAGGAGTAATAAAAAAATAAGATTCACATGCATTTAAAAACCAAAAACATTGGGGTGAATTTTTGTAGAAATAAAAGGCGGGGAGGGGCTCTGCATTGGTCTTTACAGTTTTAAAATGTATTTTAATTTGATTGTGGAAAAACACCCAAACAAAATGCATTTGTTTTGAAACAAAATTATAAAATGTAATTAAAATAAGGAATGTTATTTTGCAAAGAATGTCAAAATCACCACTATTTCATTTATAATTTCTCAGCATCCCCAGAGTTATTCCTGTACAGGATTCTAACTGTGTCAGCCAGAATCTAAGAGAAATTTAAAATCTTATTTCCCTAAGACAGAGGAAACATTTCCAAGGCATTCACAAAATCCTGGCATTCTTCTAAAATTTACTTAAAACATAGCAAAAATAGCTTGATTAACAGAATATAGCCATTGCTTCCTTTAGCTGTTATTGGGAGGAAGAGAGTTAGTCAGATTTTTGATAAGGGTTTTTGATTCTACAAAATGAATGGGAAAAACAGAAATCAAAGTTCCTTATTTACAAATGAAAGTGAAGTTAGCCATACTCTTTGATCAAAGCAGTCTTTCACAGTAGTTTTCTTAAAAGAAATCATTAGTAAAGAGCAGTAACACAAGTCCACACCTAACTCCATTGTACGTCCACCTCAAACAAACAGACCGACTTTTTGTCTTCATTGCTTACAATTAAATCTACCCGATTTCTTTCTCCATCCCTTGAAAAAGGATATAATTTGTTTTCACTCCCACTCTACATTGCTGTATTTTCACAAGGATCCTCTGCCATGTAATGATTCAGGAGCAATTTCAGTACAGGCTTATTTATCAAAGCACTTAAACAGTTGGTAAACATTAAGACTGAAATTTTCTAAGAAAATGGAAGTAACTAAATACCTAACTCATTAAAAACCAGTGAACTGACATATCAAAAGAGAGTGGGTGACACAGTGATGAGTGTGTATGTTCCAGTGCTTTGTGAAATAGGAGCCCGTTCCAGTGTGACATCTCCCAGTTTATGTTTTGGGTGGTTGCAGCATAATTAGGAAAAGTAGAACACATTTGTGATACTTCCTTCCAGTTGTATGTAGCAGTTGCATCAGCTCATCAAACTGGACTTGGCCTGAAGGAATTAAGGAAATTTAAAATGGACTGTGTGCCTCTGTCTTATTTAGTTTTCCTCCGTTTTTAAAAACATGAATATGTCTTATGAATTCATGTTGTATTTTCACAGAAAAACCAACCAACTTTAATTCCCTTTGGAATAAAGAAAGCAGAAAAGGCTATCTTGCCATCAAAACACTAGAGCTTTTGAATTTTCATTATTTAGACACTTTAAAGCAAATCAGATCTGGATGTTCTGTATTTGCCCAATTTAGTCATAGTTTGACATTTACAGTATCTACATTTTATTTTTCTTTGCAGTAATTTTCCTTTTGATTAGAAATATTCTCTGTCTTTATTGTCAAATCACATTTGAACCAAAAAAGAAAAAGAGCAGCAGTCATTAAATATTTGAAATATGTGAGCTTTGAAAATTGTGAACAATGGTTATAAAACCATTTCTTTACTCTATCTGATACACAATTGAGAAATGAGATGTTCTTTTGTTATAAACAAATTTTGGTATTCAGGTACTATTATATGTATGCAATGAGATTAGAACAATTCAAAATCAGACATACTAAGAATGAAAAAATGAAAATGGATTTGAGCAAATCAAAATTAAAAACCATAAAACCAAAAGAAACCAGAATTAAAGCCCACAAATTCGTTTGTGAAATTATGTTTTGCTCTAGAAAAAAAAATTAGGCAAAACACTGTAGGAAAGAATTATGGAATGCTATTTTTTGGCCAAATTTTATTTTTCCAGAAGGACAAACTCATTACAGTTGTTTGGTACAGGAAGCAGTATAAATGACACAATGCACATTGGAAATTTGAATGCCATACCCATTTTTCTGTCGGCCATTGGGGTGGACAAGACATTCTCAACTCAATCTCAAATGTCTCCACTAATATATAGGTGGCTAAGTTGAATTGGAAAAGTCAGAATCTCTGTAATAGATCCAGTTGGACCAAACTGGAGGCTTGAATGAGAACAATATTCATAGAAAGTTACTTTCAGAACAGAAAAGCTTGACTGCAATAAAGCCATTTCTCACTTGAAAAATCACAAGTCTTTTGAAAGAGACTTTTTCCATCATGAGTTTATCTGTTTTATCAGTTTAAAGGATGGAAAGTAACCAGTTGTAACAACTGAAGCACTTCTTCAGTTAATCCTGTAGCTGTGTTAGGAAGCATTTAGAATGACCTATCTCATACTGCAAATATATTAGATATGAAAAACTGCCAGAAAAAATGTGACTCTTACTAANCTGTACTTTCCTATACAGAGTGATTATGCTGAAAGAGACTACCACACTAATAAATTAAAATACAGTAAATAGAGGTAGTCTGCAAGCACCTACACCTTCCAAGCAGAAACCACAAATTCCTACTATTGGTTGAAAAGAAGTAATACAATACACAACTAGTCTTTATGTGGGGCTGCAGATGCCATCTCCAAATACAAAAAACCCTAATTCTGTTCTTTTAAATAGTTTCAGATGAGGTTGGAGAGAAGTAAAATACCTACACACAGCATGAGTGATAAGATTTCTCTGGCATTTAGAAAAAACAGAACAAGTTTCACAGAGCACAGGAGTCACTTAATGAATCCTTGATTTTCTTCTCCATTTTGCTGCCAACTGACCTTTGGCAAGTCACTGTAACCTCCAGTGGCTGAGAAATGTGAGACAACTAAGAAACAAACATTAAATAAAAAACTTTCTATACACTTTTGATGAGCTGGAGCATTTTAATGCTATATTAAATTAAAGCATTCAGATTTAAAACAGACTGCAGTTTCTTTCAGTTCCAGAAAGCTGCAGAGTCCTGACATTTTTCCCACCCTATGTCTTCTCAGAGACATGAATCAAAGCCTACTGTAGTCAGTGAAGGCATTCCCTTTGATATTTTGGAATAAATATTAGCATCACTAGACATTGGGCTTCTCAGTATTAATGACTTTATGACTGTCAGAGATGTCCTCCTTTTCTGTAGAAAGCTGAACTATTTCTAAACTTCCAGAAGCTAAATTGAAGAGGCTGTGTTCGATATAAAAAACCACAAGACTGTTTTTTTGCATGGTCTCCACCTTCCAACTAACTTATCATGTTGGATGTTGATGTCTTGAATGCATTTAATATGTTAAACTCCACTGAGAAGTTCATTATTCTGAAGGAGAATAGAGGCATATTTGTTTACAATATGCCTCTTTGTTCCATCATTACCCTACCACATCTTGTTGCAGTACATCATGTTGCAAGAGAAACATAAGGAATAACTTGTACACTGAAATTGTCTTAAATAGCTTTTATGTGTCAGACAAAGAAGAAAGGGAGGAGAGAATCACAAGGAGGGCAAAGGAAAGATCCCTGTTCATTACCTTTTCATCTCCTTTGAAACTGTGGAGATTTGAATTTTAGTTTATGGTCATCATACACACTCTTAACCAGGATTTATTCCTTTGTATATAATCCTACTTAATTAGATAAGATCTTCAAACTCTAATAGTGAAAAATGCATTTACAAAAATATTCACTGTCTCGTAACATTTGGCAAGACCTTCCAAAACCCTTCATCCACAATAGATCACTTAGGTAAAAGCACTTAAACCCTATTTTAAAAGAAATATTCATTTACAGATCAAAATTTTCCTTTTGGACATGAGTTCTAAAGGTGGTGTCTAAGGAAATCTTAAAACATCTAGGACCCCAGATCTGATTGTTATGACAAAAATGACAAATTCTGACAAGCACAGCCATTGCATTTTAATCATTCCTCACTCTATAGCAGTCTCCAGCAGACAGTGATTGTGGTGATTCTAGTATTATCTCAAATATTTTATAGCTCTATTAGCATAAGAACTACTGTTGCAAGTTGAGAGTTAATATAAAAAGATGCTGACCAAAAAGGCTGCAGACTCTGTCAATTCTGACTGACTCTGCTGAGATTAGACTGCAGACAGCAGTGACTTCTAAGGTAGCATAAATGGGTAAAAGTAATAAAAATATTTAACCTCTGAATGCTATATATCGAGTGTAGTTAGTCTGATATCAGGACATTCATGATACACTTGGTTCAGGAACAGTCTTGAACACATTAATACCCAGTGTACACCTTGCAGCCTATTGCAAACTGAAGATTTTTGCATCAGTGTCCTGGTTTCAGCTATGTAGAGGTAATTTCTTCTCTGTAGCTGTTACAGTGCTGTGTTTTGCATTTGGAATGAGAATGGCATTGATAACAAACTGATGTTTTGGTTTTTTGCTAAGTCGTGTTTATCCTAAGTCAAGGACTTTTTTCTTGTCTTGTGCCTTGCCAATGAGGGGGTACACAAAAGAAACTGGGAGGGAGCACAGCTGGGACAGGTGGCCCAAACTGACCAAAGGGATGTTCCACACCATAGAACATCATGTCTGGCATGTAAATTGGGGGAGTTATCTGGAAATGCAGCCAATCTGGGTTCAGGAAGGGGGATCTATCATCAGTCAGCAGGTGATGACCATTTGCATTGTGCATCAGTTGTTTTCCCCTTTTTATTATAATTTTATTATTGTTATTATAATTTACCATTATTGTTGTATTTTACTTTATTTTAAATTATTAAACTGTTCTCATCTCAAACTACAAGTTTTACTTTGATTCTCTTCCCCATTCCACCATGGCGAGGGGGCAGAGAGGTGTGGGTTGAGTAAGTGGCTACATGGTGTTTAATTTCCAGCTGGGCTTAAAACACAGCAATCAGGAGATCGGGTTCCATTCTGAGTTGGTTTTGCTCTTGGTAACATTTGTAAACTCCCAGAAGTGAACTCAAACCTTGGCTTAACTTTAGGAATTAGCTCTAAAACATCACTAAAAGTCAACTCTGACATTCATTCCTAAGCAGTAGTCCATTCTCCACACCCAAGTAGTTGTGGGCATGTGTTAAAAATTTTTGACACAAAAGGGCTGTCTTGGAGATGTTGGCATACTCTATTGGTTTTAGACTTCTTACCAAACCACAGACTTAAAATTCTAGAATTTTTGTTATATTTATTAAACCACACAGCCATCACTTGCACATTTAACTGTACTTTCCAAATAAAATAGATGCAAGAAATTCCCAGACACAGAAAGTTCATTAGGAATAATTATGAGATCAATTTGACCCAAAAAAAGGAGGCAGTTATGGTTTGCTTCATTTCCTTTTTTTTGTTATGTCACTTAGGCTTATTATCCTGTGAGACCATCCCCACTGTGTGCTCTAAAGCACCTAAAGGAGTTGTAACAACCAACGGGAAAGTGTGAATCAGAAATTGTTCCTCAGTATGCATAGCAAAATGAGGACTCTAGACTTTATTCTAGGATCCAACTCATTCCAAGGACTATGTATTCCAAACCAGATCATAAAACTGTAAATGCTTACCGAAAAATAGCAGCACAGTGCATGTCCTTTGGTAGCTCTTAGAGACAGAGGAATTTAAAATAAACCAGGTGCCAAAAGATAGAAAAACATGTGGTAATTTCATAGTTTGTTACTGCTGAACATTGTTGATGTCAAACAAATAATCCTAGAAGATTACTGCACCAGAACACCTCGCTTATAGCCACAGAAAGTTTTCTTCACATGGGTAAAGAAGTAAGCCACACTGTCGAAATCTACTGAAATCCATTTTGAAATTCATTTGAAATGCAGGGCTGAGCTCTCCGTGGCCTTGCCCTGAAGCCTGAGGGAGGGTACAGCACAAGGATGGATGGCCCTGCCCCAGTCGCTCTGCAGTTCACACAGAGGTAACTGGGACAGCGCAGTACCCCAAGGGCTGCTCTGAGGCAGTACCAAACTGCTTTTGCTACATTTTGTCTTGCATCCTTGCCAAGCACACACATAAAACAATAATTAGTTCTTAGCCTCACTAATGCTCTCCTAATGTCATCTCAGATGTTGTCAAATCCATGACTCCAGCACTAAAAATCAGATTAATATAATTAATATGTGATTAACATGAAGTATATTTTAGAACTTCAGACATTATAGCAAGGCTTATATAATTAAAACATTCACTGTAGTTTTGTTACATTGATTACAAACTTAACAGCATTTAAAACACTTAACTTCTCTAGACTTTTTAAAATTTAACCTGCAGAAGTAAAACCAGCAGTAGCATTTCCTCTTCTGACTATATAGAAATAATTAATATTTATATCTAGAGAAAACGTAGATGAAAAAGTGAAGTGCGGACAAGAACGAATGAAGTTACAGAATGTGGTCTGTGAAGGAAGGGGTTATATATCTGGACTGAAAAAAGAAGCATCAAGATTACCAAACAGGGGGAGGACATATGTGAAAGACATAGACAGGTTTTTGTTCTAGTTAAAGTCATCCATGTCCATGGCAGGGGAGTTTAACTAGATGATCTTTAAAGATCCCACGCAGCCCAAACCATTTTGTGATTCTACTGATCAATGAAAGGCACAAATAATGAGAGAATAATGAGAGAATTCTGTGTGACACATGAACTAAAAAAATTTAAATACATTAGATAAAGGTTTAAGACAAAGAATAAAGTGTGTACAAAAGTTGTGAGACAAAACTTCAATTTAGCCAAATAAAACAGATGGTTACTCAAGCTTCTGCAGCACATGTAAGAGTTCTTAAAATTTAAATGATCTTTATGTTACCTATACTGGGAGATAAGCAGAGCTTTCAATGCTGTTGCAAGAACCTCAATCGCAGTTATTAAAGATGCATAACACTAGACTATTTTAAACACATTATTCATATTTAGGTCATGCTTTCTCATCCTTGGTATCTTCAAAATTTCACTGCAAAAAGTTTGGCAGAGTGTGACTGTTTGTTTTTGAGAGCCTTAGTAACCATTTAACGCCTCAGTTAGGATGATGCATAACAGAGGAGTGTTACATATATTTATTGTGCCTTTTGTGCATACAACTGGAAACAGTTCATACATGGAAGATGAAAGAAAATGAGGTAGGAAGAAAACGAGTTAGCGGTTTTATGATGAAACCAAGTAATAATGTAATGAATCAACGAAAAAACATAGAAACTTTTTGAAGAGAACCTACACAGCTGTGCATGCTGAAACACAGTGCGCAGACACAAAAACACGTTTTCAATATTTAGATCTCAGAACTTTATCATATGTTCATCCTTTCCCCATCCCATCAAAATGTTTGAGAACCAAACTACTGATCTTCAAAAGCTATTTTAAGTAACACTATTTATTTTTTAAATGCATCATTTAAATCTTTGTCCAGTAATTCCATTTTATATTACTAACGTTGAAAAAATTCTAAAATACTACATTTTTGTTTCAAATCCATATTTCTTCCAGACACAGCAGTATATTTATTTCAAGTTATTTCTGATTAAATGGGGCAAAAGCATCTTTGCTATAAACTAAGACCAACAGGGGTGCAAAAGGACAATCAACAATCAAGTGAGGAAGTGCTGGAGCAGATGGGCAAGCAAAAGCTGTCTGGGGTTTATTAGACAAAACAGCCCTTGTAATCAGCAGCACAGGACTAAAATGAGCTCACCTCAAGCATGTCCACCTAAGTAAGGATGTGCTTATAGGACAGCATTGTGGGGAAAACCCTCTTGCCCTTCCTAGGAAATCAGCACAACAGAGTGCCTCTCGGAAGTGCCTATACACCAACACAAACAGCAAGAGAAACAAGCAGGAGGAGCTGGAGATCTTGGATGTTCCCAGCATGTTTTTGGAGGGCATTGATGGTAACTTCTTGACAGAGATGATTGACAATATGAGAAGGGCAAGTGCCCTTTTGAGCTTCACATCATGTGAAAAAAAAAGGATTGGGGACAATCTTGGCAGCAGTGACCAAGTTTGACACCTCACAACATGCACTCCCTCTTTCCTTACAGTAACCTTTAATGGAGAAATGATATATAGATTTTACACACCAGCCACTTAAGAGAGAGAATGTACCTGGGCAAAAGTCTCCACACAAATACATGCAGGCCCTGTCTGTGCTCAGCAGTAAGGAGAAGCCAAGTAACCACATGAACACAAAGGCAAGAACCTGACATAGCTAGACTCCCAGCTTTTTTCACCACAGGATTAGGTCTGTGCTCCATGTGCAGCCCCAAGGCAGAGGGGGCCTAACTCACATTCACCTACAAAAGACAATACATCTCTACTATTCAAACTTGGTAAAGGTCGTGAAACAAATACAGAAAAAGCAATAAATTTAATCCACCCTTCACAATGACAGACTACAGGCAAGTCAAACCTCTTTCCCTTCTTGTGGTGTCTGTCAGTACTTGCAACCATCACACCACACAATCTAATTTTTGGGCCTAGGGCACATGGACATAAAAGACTGAGGCAATCAACTAGAATTTAAAGAAAATCTGCCATAATTTGAAAGATACAGAATAAAATAAAATGTAGAAAACATCTCCATTTTTATATGTTTCATCATTCTTTCACGCCTACTGGAAAAGAGGTATCTTTAACATCAGCCTCAACAGCTCAAGGGCCAAAAAGATTTTTTGATTTAATAATCCTTCTCTCAAGTCACACAAACAAATGTCACACACACACAAAAAAAAAGGATTCCATTTGAAAATGATTTTAGAATTCTTTGAACTCCACCTACCTTATTAATATTTTTACTTTTTGACCACTACAGACTTCCTTTACTGTTGCTAAAAGCTGCAAGATAGTGAAACTCTTGTCTTTACCTCCTTGAGTAGAATACTGCTCAAGTCTTCTGTTTGTCCTGGCTTTGAATCTCCAAATTTGAGGTCTGCTCTTTTTTGCATATATTGTAATTGCTTTTTATGCATATATTATGCTTGTAGCCTATCAGTTAAAACGAACTTCTTATTTTGAGGCTCAGCCTTCAGCACATTAGGTAATCTATATGATCAATTGATGTTGTTAAATAACAGTGCAAAGACTAAAATAAAACCCACTAAAATATGGTTTGCTTATACTGCAGCACATGTTACCATGGAACTCACTTTTATTTCAGTCATAATAAAGAATTATTCCCAAGAAATGTAAAAGCTTATAAAATTCATAAATTCTTTTGTACTTGAAAATGTGTCAACAGAGCCTCTCACCTAATAGTATGCAAATTTCTTTTTGGATTTAATTTTGGTTCATAAACTCTTTTAATCAATTAAATGTAATTGAACTAAGAGTGACAGCAACACGGGAATGATTGCTCAGATAGGAAGTTAAATGAGATGATCAGTTCCTACCATAACATATAGCAATTGTGTCAGATTTTTGATTTCAGGTCTCACAGATATTATTAGATACGTGAAAGAAATTTTTTCTTCTTTTTTTTTTTTTTTTTTTTTTACATTTCAATTCAACCTTGATATTTACAGCTGGTCTTCTCAATAGTTCCATTTAAAAGTGTGCCACTATCAGTCTGAGCATCAACTTCAGCATTTTTTTCCTCTCAGTGCTTCTCTGCTTTTCCAAATGTAACCTACTCTTCTTTCCTTTCAAACTCTCATTACTCTATCTGTCTTCTAGCTGTTGGTAATACATCCTAGAATTCTGCTAAGGTATCATCCCTTTTCATCCAGAGTAACAGCAAACAGAGCTCTGCTCTGCCCTCCAGAATTCAAATTGTGACATTGCCAGGCTCCCACATGGTAAGTGTCCCCCATGTCATTGATCCTTTAGGTTGAGACTGTAACTGACATCCTCAAATCAAGTACAATAATTTGTTTGTAAACTACACAGAAATATCTTCCAAGCAGCATCTTGAAATTAAGTAAGCTACTGGTAGACAGATGGTTGAGCTCTGTTCCAACTCATTTATGATTTTGTAGTTATGTAGATTGATTTTTGCAGTTTCTTTTAGGTGTCTGAAAAAAACCCAAAAAATCTATTATTGACAGATGATGAGCCAGCTAATGAACACTGTGGAGTGCACATAGTGCAGGATGTACTGCTACAGAATGAGAGGGAAAAAATTGCCAGAATAAAATAGCATTAAAAACTTCTAGTGATTTCTTTTTTATTGTTATTAGTGGAGGGCTTGCTCTCTCCAAAGTACAAAGAACTGACTAGTATCGGTAATGAATCCTCTCAGGAAATCAGCATTTCAGTTCAGGTCTCGAGCTACAAGTTTTCCATTTACTTTGTGCTAATTCGGGCCTTTTTATAAATGTATGAAGACATTGAAGACAGCTGAACCATACCACAGACTTCTATCCAAATTAATAAAGAGATAATCTTTAAAAGAAAAAGGAGCATAAAGGAGAGGGAGAGTAAACAGCAAGTTGGTACACCTGGACAAAAAATCATGCACTTCACATGTTTCCCAACAATTGCAAATACATTCTCAAAATATCTTCAGAGAGTTTGTGCTCATTTTCAGAAGGATAATCTCAATATGATTATATCAAAAGACTAAACAGGTATGTGCATACAGTATTTTAAAGACATTTAGTATTTTTTAAAAAGACATTTTAAAATTTAATGTTTTTCTAGTATAAAATAAATATGCATTATGATGCATAATTTCAAAGGCCTAAGTTCAAGATGAAGTTACCAAAGAATGAGTTTTCATAAAATGAACTCAATGAAAATTTTAATTCTTATTTAGAGCTGAGTACCTGCTCTTATTTACAATTTCTGACATTCTGTTCCTTCTATTAAAAAAGGGGATTTTTGATTGGTTGGGTTTTTTTTTTTTACTTTTTGTAAATTTCAGTTTTATTGTATTTAAAGTAAGTCACTAGATACCAATATAAATATTAAATATTGAATAGTTTATGTACTATAAAAACAATATAAGTTTATCTTAATCCAAAATTATGTAAAGGAAATAGAAGAATATTTTATTTCAAGTTTATTTTTGGTTTGTATTGGTAAAATTGAGTTAGAGAATACTGAATTTCAACCAGTCACAATTACTTAGTGTGACAAAGGTAATTTATTATTTTTTTGCAGCAACACGTCAAGTGTCTGCACAACAAAAGTGAAATAATGTAGCAGGACAACAAACTGTATGAGTAATTCTGCATACTGAGAACCTGATTATTTCAAATTTTCTTTAATGATTTTTCCAAACAGACACCATTCAATTTTATGGATCCTGAATGCTGCATCTTCCACTGACAGATAGAGACAGACTCAGGACTCCCTGTTTTCTTCCTTGTCTCACAAGGAGGGTCAAGGTACCTCAGAGCTTTAAAAGAATAATAAGGTTCTCAAGTTTGTAACTGCAAATATCATATCTACTGATATCAATGGAAAAATAATATTTCATTTCTGATTTTATTCCAGGACTTTCAGAAAATTACTTAGTAGACCTACCACTGATGGAGATCATTTCTATTATTTAATCTATGTAAAAGGTTTATAAAATCAGAGACTTTTTTTTTCTCATGCCACACGTTCTCTACTGCTGATGACTTTCACATCCTTATCTGTGCTGAATCAACCACTTTGATGCTGTATGCATTAATGTTGCGGGAGAAAGCTCGGTCTGTGACAGTAGTCAGAAAATGATTGTGGGACAAAAAATTGCATTCCTAATCAGCATTGTATTCCAAATAGACAGACATTGTACAGTGCACCACCACCTAATCCATTTAAACTATTGATCCTATCCAAGCCAATTATTCCATGGTGATAGGCGGATCAATCAGCAGAAAGACTAGAGGTATTCTTTCACATTCATTTGTTTGTAATTATGCATTTTAATAGCTTTTCATTGTCTCTTTAACTCACCTAAAACACCAGAAAACATTTTTCTTCTATCACAGGACTCTCAGCTTCAACCTTTAATTTACCATCCTCAGGAAAAATCTCAAAAGTAAAAGCAGATAGAGTGAGAGAATGTTATACATAGGTATCTGTCCTTTCATAATCTACCAATAAAATACAAAGCACAGTGTCATTTGTAATTTAACGTACAACAAATCTTTCCATGCCAAGCTCTCATTCACGGCTATGAAAATAGAAGCCTACAATGCTTATTGGAATTCCCACTGCCACTACATAGTAGTGAGCACTTTACAGGTATACTTGCATTTTCTGTGCAAACAAGATGGAAAGAAATAGGAGTTTAGTTGGAGACATAATGTGATAAAGAGACTTCCAGTGTAAGCTAATGGCAATACTGTGTCATCTGCCCATTCTTACAATTACATTTCAATAATAACTGTTCTCATTTGCATATACGTTCAGATTTATATGGACAGTTTATTCACCACAGCCATGGTTTGGTTATATATGTTGTGCATACACGATTATATACAGCATTTTAAAAGTGTAAATAATAATAATATAAAGTGTTTTATAATATTTATTATAATACTAATTGTAATAAAATCATTGAAATATTAAAATCCTTTTAAACAGAGTTTACCCATAAGAACTGAAACAGAAAGAGACTGCTTAGCTTCTATCAAAGAATCTAATAGTTCCAAAATCCAAAAGAAGGAACCCGTTTCAAAGATAGCATATGAATGTATTTCTTTTTGTAGCGACATCACACGTCCTGATTAAATCCTAAATCTGTGTATGTAAGACCATGAATTGCTCCACAAGGCCCTCACTTACTATGCTGTCAATGAGCTGGGCTGCTGTGAGAAAAATTGTACAAGAGCTCCTGCAAAGAGGCCCTGTAAGGACGCATATAAGGATGCACACTGCGTGGGTGTCGCGGATGCAGTGATGCACTTCACTTGTAAGAGAGAAGTAGCAACAGGTTTATTGATATAAAACAGCTGTTCAACAATGTTGAATAGTAAATGTATCAGAGGTTTAACATGACTTAATGGCAAGGTACACTTCATTGTTTAATTCTAGAGAAGAGGGTTAGACAAAACTGCCAGGGAGATCCTTCTGTCAAGTCATGAGGGTGAAAAAGAACCCCCCACACTCTCTAAACACCTTTTGGAGGGAGTTCAAGGTATGCTGGATCCATACCTAGTCCCAGATTTAGCCAATGGTTTATGTCTAAGGGATTATATGTGTATGTCCTAGGTTATAATAGATGTATTTAAGTATTCTATTACTACCAGCTGTGGGCCATTAGCTGTTATCACCTGCTAACGACCCACCCCTGATAACAGACAATGGGCCATCAAGAAGCCACCACATGACTCATGGACTTATCTCATCCTATTGTGAGATGCTCTACCCAGGAGGGGGGAGCTGGGCATTCCCACCTGGATATAAGCTACCCTTAGAACTGCCTGGCCTTAGCCCTGTCTACTGGGTGACCAGAGGACAAGAGCCACCATGGACCTTCAGCTGGAGACCAGACCTTCCATTGGATCATCACTTCAACTGGATCACTTCATTTGGACTGCTGTCACCACACTAATAGGGTATCAGGTTGTATCTGACTTTGTCAGTGCTTTTTCCTTATATTATTTCACTTATTTCTGATTTTTCCTATTAATTTTAATCCTGACTTGTGATCTCCAACTGTTTTGTTTTCAAACCAATACAGTGTACAATCAGTCCTTTATGTCACTTAGAAGAGATTTCAAAGTTTCAGCACACTCCCAATTCACTTACCAAGTACCTGACTCAGCCTAAGGCAGTAACCTTGAGAGGTGTCCCAATTCAAGGAAAGATCCTGGCGTGAAGCCCTCTGCCATGCACAAGAGTTCAACAGGCCCTGGGCTGTTCACTATTTATGGATGATTTACTTACAGTCACATTCATGTACCAGGCCTAGTGTGGTTGGCACATGCTCAAATAACCCTCAGCTGTCCAGCACGGCTTATGGCCCTAACTATTGTGTTCTGTATCTTCCCAGAGTCCACCTTAAGCCAGAGACAGCCAGTCAGACCACCACTGATATCTAGTACTCAGGCAGGAAAGAAAAAGAGGGGGAGGAGGTGGGAGGCACACCATCATAGTGGACAACTTATCAATGCCTTGACTCTTCAGATTTTCCTTTTATATTTTCAGTATTACTGTTATCACCATGCACAGAACTTCTCACATTTTTAAACACCAAGAAAAAAGGCAACAAAAATTGTTCATCTTCTAATTTCTCAGCACCTCCTGGTCTTTATCTCACTACCAGAAACCCTTCAAGCCAAGACCTAAGTCCTGCTGCCAGTCCATTTCAAACTACCACAGCTACCTGAGTCTATACTCGAGTTTTATGAAATGAAGCCATACACCATTTCAGTAAACCATAACTAAAGATAGTCTTTGCTTCAATATTCCATTTTGAAATGTGTTTATTGTTCTTGAGTGCTATCAGCTTCTTAGTAACTGACATAATTAGGCATAGCACTTCATATGGATTGAGGAGTTTTTTTATTTTATTTTTTTAAGATGTTGTAGTTTTGCTGGCAGATAAATGAGTCATCAGTCTGTCAAATAAAACAGTAAAAAGAGTAGGTAAGAAAATCTCTTTTTTCAAGGCTTTTGGAAGTCATGTAATCAGTGGGATTTTAGAAAAATTAATACACTTTTTATAAAGATGTTTCAAGCTCAAGAAACAATTACCAGGCACTGTAGCCATGTATGCCTTAAAAACTGCTGACCACAGCAGACACCCAGGCTGTGCTCACACAAAGCTGAGGATGGCATTTCAGAGCCCAGCACTACACATCGATAGTCTCACAGCCTGAAGCAAAAAGAGACCTGTGCCCTCACTGAGTGATGTCCTCCCCACACTTGAGCTCACAGCAGCAATGCCCACACTCTCCTCACCCACCCCCTGTTTTAACCCTGAAAGATTTCTGTGTTTCAGTGTCACTCAGCCAAAACTCACAGCACACAATGCCTGAGACAAACTTCACAGGGTGCTGTGAGCACAGCCAAAGTGGAGAGCACAAGAACCTCACCTTCAGCTGCTCCCAGCCTGCTGTCTGTGGCCATGACTGAAATGGCAGATTCTTTTCTCAGTGCTGTTTTTTAGAAGAATCACAGAATACAGTGTAAGCTGATGGGCTGCAGCTGCAAGCACACCTCTGCTCTGGCTGTCCCTTCCCAGGTACCAGGGTGCTGAAAGAGAGATGGGAGTTGCCCTGTGCCCGGAGCAGGTCATTCCAGCCAGCTCCAACCAACCCACTGCAGGGCACAGCTGAGTCCCACTGCCACCCCAGAGAGTGCCCAAGGAAAGTGTGTTTCATAAAGGGCAAAAAATGCCTCTAGAGCAACGAGGGATGAGGGGGGAAAGTGTGAGAAACAGCTCTGGAAAGACACAGGTCATCCCAGAAGAAGGCAGGAAGTTGTGCCATCTGCACTGGTGCAGGATTCCCTGGCAGCCCACAGAGGAGGCCAGCCAGAACAGGTGGATATGACTGTGTATTTACATAGCCTTAGAGTTAAAAAAAAAGGTGCCCTCCATTAAAAAGAAAATATTACCAGTTTGGGGGCACTTTAGTGGTCTTGAAATGAGTTTATTAATGCTATTTTGTTATTACAGATACGTCTAAAACTACAAAGGAGAAGAAAAGGTATTTTCTTTCAGAGGATGAAGGATACCTCACACGCAAAGGCATTTAAAGTATTTACATTTCTAATTGTGCCACTGACAGTGATAAATGGTTAGTTTGTTCCTGCCACAAATTTGCTGGTGACACAGGATACAAACACAGGCTCATATCAAAACTAAAAAGAGTGATGCACAACAGACAAACCCTGATACCCAGCTCTTTCCCTTGCACAGTGGAAGAGTCTAGAAAACCATTCACATCTGCACAAAGTATTTCTCTCCAAAGACAGCACTCAGCAGCAGAGCACCACATTTGCAAAACTTTCTTCCACTTGCCTGATTTGCTTTGTTTTTATGGTCAAATGGTTCCCCCAAGAGTGACTTTTTATAAGCTCAGACTGAGTAGGTGTGTGTGGCCAGAGGTCAGAGCTGTGAGGTACCTGATCTACGCACAAAAGCAGCACTGATCTTTAACAGAGTTAGAAAGCTTACTGAGGCTTTAGAAAAACATCCATGAAGGCATTTCAATTTAATGTGATTTGCATGCTAATTCCATCAGCTCAGTGACAAAGCAAAGATAGTGTCATCTGGAGTGTTCAGAGTATTGTGACAAATCTTTAGATATTTATACTGTTTTCTATCGTTTTGTCTCTAGAGTTTCTTCACTGCTGTGAACCTACTCCAATTAAGCTAATTGAGAATATCACCATGTTTTTGGTGCAAGATTATCTTAGAGAAAGAAAACCGAAATATTTAAAAGGTATAATAAATTTGAATATATATCAGTAATTTGGGGGTGGGGGAGAAGGGTTACTAGTGATCACTGATTGGTCCATGAAAATCATCACAGAACCAAGGGCTAATATGTTACAAATGCCACCCAGCCATTGCTTCACTATAATACAGCAATTGCTGTGCTTATGACAAAAAGGATTAGAGGCAGGTTTTGTGCTGAAGGTGATGCAGTTGAGGAAGGAAAGCCTATGTCATGGTTTAATTCCTTTAAATTGGTTATCTCAATGATTCCAATCTAATTCAGCATACACATGCTTTTGACATTTATAATGCTTCTGCACTGAGTTTTACAGCGCCTTTCACATAGTCAGGTGAACTGCACATTTATGTATTGTCTGTGTGAGTGCTGTGCCAGCAGATGATGAAGCATCAAGCAGGGTTTTCTGCCAAGGTTTGGTGGAGTGGTGGTACAACTCTTAAAAGGTAAACCTGTCACAGAAAACAAGCACAGAATCTCCTTTTACAAATCTCAAAATGCATGTTTGAGAACACCAGCAACGAGCAAGGCTTTCATGCTACAGTTATGTAACTGGTCTGTTCAGCACTGCAAAGGACAGCAAAGGTCAGACAAACAGCACTACTCTGTTTTTCGCATTATCTTACAGGTAAATGTACTTTAAACTTAGCACATACTCCATAGGCGGTCCCTTAACAAGAAACTATGCATGAAATATTGCAGGCTTCATTTTAAGGTAGATACAAAAGTGATAGAAACTGAAAAGGCCAGGATGGAAGGTCCCTTCAAAATTCTACTAAGAACTCGATTTTTTCATGCTAATTATCCCAATTCTGTTGACCCTTATTATGCAGAAAAAAAGTATTTCTCAGCAAATTGTTCTCTTTGTGAATTGTTATGAAATTTCACCTACCAAAACACATTTCAAACAATAAATGATATCTATTTTTCCAGGTTATATTAGCATCTGAAAGATACCTATATGTGTGAATGAGATTATAAACCGTCCCCTCTGTTTTGCAATTTTTCTCTCTTTGTGTCTGAGGATTCAGAAACACCATGTTCACCTCTAAAGAAAATGAAGGAACATCCAAAATACAAACAATGAACATTTAAAAATCTCTTAGGCTGAGCTAAGTATAAATTGAAGAGTGCAAAGCTATAATAGGGCTGTGTTTTCTTTCACAAACAAGGCATTTATTAGTATTATTTTGTTTTAATCTACTTACACACAATTGCATTATGTAATAATCATATTATCATTGCATAGATATTAAAAAACTGGTAAATAGCAATAACATAAATTGACATTTAGTCATTAAAAACACCAAGCAAAGCCAAAATCAGGGTTGCCGGCACTGCACTGCCTAGCTGCCCTCCTGCTCTCCCTTTCAGTCACTAACATGACATTGTACTATTTTTGCCTCACCTCAAAAGATGAAAAACTAACTGAAAACAGCGAGGCACAGCTGACAACTCCTTAGGTTTTTTTTCCAGCCTACTGCTCTACTGCTTTTTGGCAGTACTGAGTTTTTGTCCAACATTCTCTGGACATGTAGGAGTCAGAATTAAACATTGTTTTTCAACAAGGAAATTCAGAGTGCTTTTCAAAATATAGCCTTTTTGATTCAAAAGGCATTCTCAGCCTTTCAGTAGTTTGGGTGATACAATCATAAATGGAGAGATTTCATAAATCAAAAGGAAGTAATATTAGTGTATAATTAGAAAGGAACAGATTTAATGGAGAAAGCTACTGGTGCAACTCTACTTTTACAAATTACATTTTATATACATAAGCCTAAGGATCAACACATATCTGCTTCTTTTTTTGTTGATATAAAACAAAATCTGCAGTACACTAAGATTTGGTTACATAGTCTTCTGTGAGTCCTAGAGAAGATGAAAGTCTGGGCTGTAGGAAGAGTAATTAAGCCTAACTGATCTGCACATAAGCTTAGTTTCAACACATGCAAAATATTTCTTGAAGCTTTGGGATATGAAGCTAATAGCCCAATTTGTCATATCTACTATGAATTATGATATATAAAATGCATTGGGGGACAATATTCAGTTTGATTTTATTACCTTCACTGTTTCAATTGAAATGCCTACATGTATCATGCTATCTAGCTCTTAGTCATTTGCTAGACAATTTTATTTGCCATCCTATGCTCAGAGATAACCTACATGAAAGCTCAACAAAAACTATGCAAAATACATAGAGCTCTGCATGAATTTGGCATCACCAAAGAACAAGCAACTGCTGTCAGCAAGGCTGCTCACTTACAGACCACAGAAAAGCCACACTGACAGCTTCCAGGGGCTACTGATGTTTGCTTAGTGTAGCAGTCCCTTCAGCGTAGGGAGAGTAATCAGAGGAGCAGGAGGCCATCTCCCTCTTCTCCCACTGCACAGAAAGGGAGGAGGCAATGAGAAGTCTTGTAGCTGACCTGCTTAAAGCACTTCTGTTCAGATGGGAAGAGCTCTGCATGCAGAAGCTTTTAGATATTCTGCCCATGGAGAAACAGGTGACTTCTGCTGCCACAGCTGGAAATGCCTCCAAAGCACTCAAGCTAAACCTTACCTGCAAACCTGCATATTTTTGCCAAGGCAGAAATGGCATGAGATGGGAGTCGCACAAGCAGCTGCTAATGAGCGTTGTCTTCATTAAACATCAAGGGGAGTTGTCTGTTTGCCATTTTAAACACAAAAACAGAAACAAAACAGGCTTCTTGCAGACCTAAGTGTTTTATTTACTGGCACCAAAGCAGCAAAAGTCTGATGTCATATGTAACAACTTTTCTTTGACATAAAAAAGTCACATGGCCTGATGGGGCTATAAAGCATAAAAACTTCTGATGCCTGTAGAGAGGGTATTCACAGTGTATTACAGCTCAGTGTCACTCAGACATTCATTGGACATCACAAAATCCTTTTAGATACTTGTGAGGGTCAGGCTTAAAGACTACTGTGATTCCTTGCAGTAATGCAAATGTAATGTTTAATCAGTACAATGAAATCAAGTTGATACAAAGTGACATAACCATGTGAAGCTTATTATTGGTATTTTGGGGTATCAGTGTGCTTCAGACAGATTTTGGCTGTTGTTTCTTAGTTGAAATCCATGATAGCTACCATAACAAGGTGTGTTGTATGGAAAGACAAACCATAAATGCATTCTTCCTATCAAAATTATCTTTTTCATTAATGCACAGATTGCAAGAAATAAGGATTAAAAGGTTGACACTTTTTTACATCTAGCTAAAAAAAACTCGTAGCTGTTATAAGTCTACAGGTTGCTATCGAAACATGAAAATGCATTTTAAAATTCATTATGATCTCCTTAAATCATTATAAAGTAGACAATTTGAGTATATTTTATTCACCTACAATTACTCTGAAAGTAAGATTTGTTCCTGCTGGGTTTTTTTCCTCTTCCCTTTTGTTTCTGCAAGGAGAATGAAATATGGATTCCTTCGTTTGGACACAGGAATGATGCAAAAGAAATAAACAAGGCTTATAAATATGCTTCTAAAATATAAACTAGCGTCCTCTTCAATCTCTTGTAGTATTTTCCTTTAACCAGAGACTCATACTATGGTTTGTGGCTCTTTTACTGAATTGAGGAATCATTAGGCCTTATCAACAAAGTAAGTGTTGCAGACAAGCATTGGTATTTGGATCTAAGTTAATCTCCTGTATAAACTGAGGACAAATTGTATAGTTACTTTGAAAGGAAGAAAAAGAGGTTTAGGACTCTAGATTATCTGTTCCGCTAAGAACAAACAGCTCCCATGTGAAGAGGATTTGGTGAGATAAGTGCTACAGAAGCACTGACTCAGAGCAGTCCAAGCTGCGGCTGACTCCACAACCCACCAACAGAAAAGTTTACAAGCTATTTTTTTTTCATTAATACTCTTTCTTGATTATTCCTTGAGCCACGAGATTAACCACTGTTAACCAAAAGCTGCAATCAATACTGGAGGCCAAGAGACACCACTACCTATTTACATTAGTGCCAATAGTCTTCATCCCAAATGTGAGGCATCCCTTCATAAAAAAACACGTGAAATTCTTCTAGTTCAGTTGGAAAGTTGTCTTGTTTTTTTTTCAGAATTTTGACATATCACAACAGTACAGTAAGCATAAGTGACACAGCCATACTGACTTGAATCTGCAGGTAGCCTGGAGCAAGATGTCTAAGTGTGTGGAGTAATCACCCAGCTCACATTAATCACTGTCCTCATGAATCTGATTACCACCCTTCTCAAGGACACATGAGAGTTCACTATTTTTACTGCAGGACTATTACCTTACTGCAATAATCCAAATAGCATTTTGTGTTCCTTCCGCCACTGCCTTACAGAATCTGCTCTTGCTCTTTTTCATAAAAAGGAAAACCATGTTCCCCACACTCCTCTTTGCACGTCAGCTTTATGGGGTGGAGGCAACAGATTGTTGAAGATTTCAACAAACATCTGCCCTATCACAGTGCAGCTAGGAAGCTGGAGATGGCTGATTAAATAGCAATATCCAAAGAGATATCACAGCAGAGTCTTCCCTTCTATTAAAAGAAAACAAAACAAAATAAGCCAGGAAAAGTCAAGAATATTTTGAAACAGAAGTATCTGGAGTGTCTTAGAGCAGGTATTATGCATAGGAATAAGTAACACAGGATAATGAAGAACAGAGTACCTTGAAAAAGGCATTTCAAAGCACAACACGGTATGCCTCATAAACCTGCTATGCACTGCTGAGTGGCTGGTGACTTTTAACACCAACAGTCTCCTAATGGAAATTATGCAAATTAGAAAAACTTAAATACTTACAATAGGATAGAAATGGCACGAGATTCAGGTAACACATCCATCCCTCAAACTCATTTAAAAGTTCCCTCTGCAATGCTTTGATCTTTACTTACAAGCTGTCTGAGGCAACAAGCCAATGAAGAAAAAAGCAAGCAAAGATGCGGCTGACTTAGAAATCCTAATGTGAGAGAATCTTAATGGCTTGGAATAAAAAATCCCTAAATTTAGGAAAATCCCTAAATTACCTGCCTTTTCTTCATTTTAGTAGCAGTTCTGTAACATAAAGAGGATGTTTAAAACAAAAAAAAAAAAAAAAGACCCAACAATGTACATAGCTCTCTGATTATCTGATAATTTCACTAACAAAGAAAGGAAATACTATCCCCCCACCAGCTCCTTTGGCTTTGGTGGTTTTTTGAATGAAAGAATGAAACTGTTTTAAAATGCTAGCACCAATGGTCATTTTAAGAAAAAATATACCATAGTATAAGTAACAAGAATTGCATTTTAAAAGCAAAGGCAATACGCTCCTCTTTTGAAAGTACTGTTATTTTAACTCTGGTAAAAAGCACACATAGGATGCTCTCTAAGAACTGAAGGTAGGGGTTTTTTTAAGAAAAAAATGTGCAAAACACCCAAACAGCTGCACATATTTAACATGTGTCAGCAAAGAAAGTTCTAAATATACTCATACACAATATTTTGATCAAACAGGAACAGGCAACTGAACAGTCTATCATCTTGATGCCAGACATCTTTTTTTCTTCTTCTTTTGGAGAAAGTAACTATGTGGTTTTATTGATAACTATATACTCATAATATTTTTCTTGATACTTTAAAGTGTGAAGACTTCCATACTTTCATTTCTATGCTTCCATTACAAAATACTTCTAAAAGCCTGCAACATTTCCTTAGTACTAGTTTCTTATCTAATTCACTCAGAATACTCATTAATTTTGTGAAAGGACATGTAGCTAATAAACTACAAATTTAAAGAGAAAATTTTATGTAACCTCTATGATTTACCTAATACTCTGAACCGAATTCACAGAAAGCACCTTTAGTAAGATTTTTACTTACAGAAGCAGCATTTCTCAGGGAGATTTCTGCTCCACAAGCTGTCAGTCTGAATTAGGTTACATATGGTGTGGTGACTATGAAACACAAGTCTGGGCTTAAGAGAAAGAAGACAGGACCAAGATAAACTTACTGCTTTTATGCCAACTGAGGTACATTCCACTGGCAAACTGCACAATGTAAGGGTAGGAAGAAAACATTTGTCATTTTATAGACCTTTTTCTCCTTTTATGACTTTGTTTTAGCAGACGGAAGCAACTCTGCAGCCAGCTTGTATTACCTCAGATTCTGTGACACATCTGTAACAACACGTCAACCACAGAGTTTTTGTCTTAGAGCTGTCTCAGTGTCCAGCTCATGCCTACTTCATTCTTCTTTGGTTGGGTGGCTGGGAGTTTATGTGAAGTGGCAGAAAACCATTGTTTTAAACATGGGTTTCAATAATAAAAAACCAAACGGTCTAAGAGTTCACCTGAGGGATGATATACCTATATGCTAAGGCACTCCAAACTACCCCTCCTCCAGAGGGATTTGCTAAGTATGGAAAAAGATTCTTCCTCTGACAACTCCTACTTGACTTCCAGACCATAAAGTCTTCCTGAAGAACACATCTGCAGCCTTTCCTTCCTCCACTAAGCAGGTCACCCTTTCATAGAAGGAGATCAGGTTGGTCAAGGATGACCAGCCTTTCACAAACCCATTCTGGGTAGGCCTGATCCCCTGGTTCTTCTGCATGTGCCACATGATGGTACCCAGGATCATGTTCTCCATGACTT
Organism: Rhipidura dahli; assembly: GCA_013399225.1. NCBI lineage: Eukaryota > Metazoa > Chordata > Aves > Passeriformes > Rhipiduridae > Rhipidura > Rhipidura dahli. The sequence goes on from VXAC01008839.1 coordinate 756,587, forward strand.
TGTCTGCCACTGAGGTCAGGCTGACAGGCCTGTACTTTCCTGAATCCTCTTTCCAACCCTTCCTGTGGATGGGTGTCTCTTCCAGTCAAATGGCACCTCTCCAGTTAGCCAGGACTGCTGGTCAGCGATGGAAAGTTTCTCAGTGAACACATGTGCCAGTGCCCTCAGGATTCTCGGGTGAATCCCATCCTGTGCCACAGACTTTTGCAGGTCTAAATGGTGTAGCAGGCAGGGAACCATTTCCTTCTGGATTGTGGGGGCCTCATTCTGCACCCTGTCCCTGTCTTCCACCCCAGGGGGCTTGGTACGCCCAGAACAACTGGCCTTTCTATTAAAGACTGAAGCAAAGACGGCATTAAGCACCTCAGCCTCTGTCACTGTGTTTCCTGGAGATTCTCCTTACCCCTAATTTTGTTGCCAATGTATTCATAGGAACATCTTTTTACTATCAGAGGATGACCTGCTCTGATGCCTTTAAGATTTCCTTCTTGAAGAATATCCTGCCTTCCTGGATTCCTTTGTGCTTCAGGACTGCCTCCCAAGGGACTCTCTCAACCAGTCTCCTAAAGAGGCCAAAGTGTGCCCTCTGGAAGTCCAGCTTCTGCTGATCCTGCTCTTTGATTCTCCAAGAATTAAATCTATTATTTGGTGATCACTGTGCCCAAGACTGCCTCCAACCATCACATCACCAGCAGTTCTCTGTTCACAGACAACAGATGCAGCAGGGTGTCCCCCCTAGTTGTCTCTCTCATCGACAATGTCAGGAAGTTCTCTCACACGCTCCAGGAATGCCCTAGGCTGTTTGCTCTCTGCTGTGTGCTATTTCCAGCAGACATCTGGTAAGCTGAAGTTCCCCAAGAGAACAAGGACCAGCAATTGTGAGACTTCTCACAGCTGTTTACAGAGCATTTCATCTGCCTGTCCACATGGCTGAGTGGTCTGTAGCAGACTCTGACCATGGTATCTGACCATTCCTCTGAAGTCTTTATCCAATAGACACTTAAGCATATCATCACAAAGCTCTAGACAATCAAAACATTCCTTAACACAGACTCAGTCCACTGGCTCCCCTTCCATGCCTTTCCCTGAAACAGCAGACCAAAGGACCTTGCCAGCACAATGAGCCTTCACTTGGCTGTTGCTCACTTGCACAACACAGATGCAGCACCACTGAGATCAGAAGGGACTTCTGGAGATCACTGAGGTCGAGACACTGCTCCAAACAGGGTCAATTACACTGCAACTGAATGCAGCCATCCTGTAAACTTGCAACGCCTCAGTGGTCTACTCAGTAATTTTAGAACACTTACAAATAGTAGCATTAAAAATTCTGTGGTGTTGCCTAAAGCTAATAGCTTAAATCCTTTTGTTATTCCTGCAAGTGTTGTGTTATTATCTAGTGTAACATTATGAACTTACATTTAAAACTGTTACATTTTTGTAGAAAAAGCTAAGATGCTTTGTAAACAGCTTTGCCTGGTTTAAATAATAGCTCCTTTTAATTAGAGGGAGAAATGTGTGCTATACCGTAAGTAAAACACATTATTTAAGCTTTCACCTTCTCATTGATGTAAGAAAAACCTAATTAAACAAGAGTAAACATTCTAAAAATGCACAGTACAGTGAAAAAATATGTTTACTGATGAACACTAAGTAACAAAACATTAAACAGATGATAATAAATGGGAGATAGTTTTAGTTTTACACCTGCAAAAGCTGGAGTTCTAAAAAAAATTGCACTTTTACTTAGACAAATATTTATTTATTTCTTGCACAGCTGTTTATCCTAAAAAAAGAATACTTTTTTAACTCACTTTAAGTTTCAAAATAATGTTAAATGTGGTATTGCTTTTCTCTTCCGTCCACATCCAATGCCTAGAAACTGTCCAAAACCAAAGCACTCCTTCTATGTAAAAAATGTAATGCAAATCTCACCACTAACATTTTTATATAGTGCTCTTTCCCTGATGTTGAAGGGCCTGAAGAACTTTAACCATGTCAATGATAGCTCAATCTTGCTGCTGTTCCACCTGAAGACTTTGAAAAGGTTACCATAAGGACTTAACTAGAACAGCATTAGATCAATTATAAAGTTTGGAAAATGTCAGTTGTTCTTGAGGCAGGCAAGCTGGAATTTACATCAAGAAAAAACAGGGAGGAAAAACGTAGATGCATTCATTCATTTACTTCCCAACATAAAAGAAATCCAGTTCATTAAGCAAATTTAATTTATCCAAAATGCTGCTAATTTATCTGTTGTTTTCTTTTTTTTTCTTTTTTTCCCCTGCATATTTAATAAAGGCTCCTTGCCTCCATTCTTACAATTTGTTTGAGACTGAAGCTCTTTCTTACTTGGGTGATTACACAAATTTTCTTTTCAATGCCTTGAGGCTTAAAGGGAAAATGATTGACTATGAAAAGCACACTGATGCTGTATCCTCAGGAAAACATCAAGACCTTAAATTTCACTTCATATGAGACACAGAGCTTACAGAAAGTTGCAGGGTATATCCCACAAGCAAAACCAGCAGTAATTAGTAACTGCTATGAGCAGATCTTGGTACAGCATTTCAGGAAACTTAAACACCTTCGATGCCTGCAGTTTGACAACATGCATGCAAAATATTTCTGTATCACTGTGTAATAGGGCAACAAATCAGCAGCTTTTAGTCTGGGGTTGTGTACTAAACCCTCTCTCTCACAAATCTTTTGTATAGTTTGTGCTGGAAATCCTTTCCTATCATGTATTTTTATTCCCAAGAAAAGTTCCTTGCAAAGTCACTGTGAATGCCAACTATGGAAAAACTTCTACACTACTTTGTTAGAACTGTTTTTATTAGTACTGTAGTAACTAAAAATATCATTATTTCCAACTGAAATGGGGAAACAGAACTCCAGGAGATGTATACATGACTGAGAATATGCAAGTGTTGCAAAAGAACAAAAGCCAGTTTATTTATATAAACACAGCAATATTTGTTCATGTCTAGTTTAATCCTAGGAAAAGGCGACAGTAAGCCTGTCACTTGCTCTAGGTTTAATTGGACTGATGTTCAAACATCTTTACCAACTTTGTAGTGCAGATTTCGATGTGAAGCTTTGCCAATATTCTGCTAGTTGACTTTCAAAATAATGTGGTTAATAAAAAGACAGAACTTTGTGCTACAGTAATGTGCTTAAATATAGACACAGCCATACACTTTTCCTGTGTCAGTCAGAGGACAGAGAATTGCAGTGTTTGCAGATCTCTTCAATTTCTTGTCAAGAAACTAACTGTATTTCTTTTTCTTTCCCCTGAAGTTTAATATTCCTTTCTAGAATGCTATGTTTCACTTTACTTTACTCACGACTAGAATTTCATAAGTGGAAACAGTCTACAAATTGCTACAGTCAGGAATTAGCCTTTGAGGAGAACAAACAGTTGCCCTCAATCACCTTTATGTTTTCATTACACTTATCTGAACTTCTAATGTTATCTCTATGTCTAATGATAATTATTGACTTGGAAAATACATTTCTTGTTTGTCAAGAGTTGAAAACCTGCAGCATTTAGCTTTTTGATAAGATAGTATCCATCACTGTGGATATGCACCTTTCCCTGTTCTTGTCCAAGACTTTTATTTCTGCTTCAACAGCAATCACAGCAAAAACAAAATAATCAGACCCATAAGTATACCCATGTAAACTTGTATAACATCAAGGTTAACACATTTTCAAATACTGTGAGTGACACTTGCTGTTTCTAGTTAAATGATTCAAACTACTACTCAAGAAAGCCTGTGATATCATATCTTTCTCAATTAGTGATTTTTTTGGTGTAAAAATATTAAACAATAGATAATCTAGATTTTAAAATGTGTTTGGAATACTATGAAAGGAGGAACATGTTCTCTTTAGAAAAAATTCACGCATATTTCATACTGAACAGCCTAATCAAGACAAAATTACAGACCCACGGTAGTTTTGAGTTAGTACTCAAGAGAAAAACCCAGAGTGACATGGCATCAAAGGAAGAGAAGCTACAGATGTTACATGAGTGGATAAGCACAGGCAAGACAGTGCATAAAAAGCTAAAGATGATGCTGGGAATCTGAGTGCCCAAATATTAACTGAGCATTAAACAAGTTCTTCCAAACAAGCACTCATTTTGAATTTTATTAAAAGGGGAACTAGATCTGTCACCACTAACCAGCCAGGAAAATGTAACACCTTGCTGTGAAGGAAAGACCCCAAGATAAACTACTTTGAAACTTGGAGACCAAAGGGTTTGTAAACCGGAGACATTTTGAAGAACTTACACTGTGAGACGTGAATTTAGAAAACATATCCATTGTGAAAGTAACAGGCAAAATTTTAAAAAGCATTTGAAAAGTATGAGTGGGACTAGATTGCACTTTTCCAAATCAGAGAGGAAAGTATTTCAATAACAGAAATAATTTGGCAAAGTCTGGATTAGTGCTGCACAGCTGGAGAGGAAAAGTAATAAAGGAAATATTGTGCAAGAAGACATGGCCAGATTCACTCAGTCTGAACTGAAGATGTTTGTATTTGTCAGCCTGAGGTCTCCAGAAGCCAGTATTTTTTTCTTTAAAAGGCTTAGAAGAAAAATCTGTTTCCTAGTTAAGCTACCAGCTGAACATGTAGGTTAGACAAACAGATTTAGTTTGGACACAAGAAGATTTAGTTTCAAATAGAAAAACATTATCAATTTGGCATACTAATTGCAGTTAAAATCGTATCACAAACAAAATTACTGTGTGACTTTATCACTGAATAAGAGGATCAAGAATGATGGCCTGTAGCTCCACAGACGGACAGGGATGAAGGAAGGAAGATCATATAAAAGAAGAAGGACGAGTCATGGGAGCTAAATTACAGAAATTACTCCAAAGATGATGGCTTAATTTTAAAAGTGAATGCTAGCTTGAGAGTCAAACATATGTCCCAGTTCTGCTCCTCAGCCAGTGGGAAACCACAAGAGAGTTTATTGGTAGCAGAGAACTGAAGTGCCCCTTCAGAGTTCCAAGTGGAGGAAATGCTTTACACTGCTACTCTTAACTTTGACAGCAGGGGAGAGAGGTTGTAGCTGGTTTCCAAAAAACATCGAGGTTATGAAGTTAATATAATGTATTGTGATATTTTTGTGCCCTTTCAACCAGTCTTATTAGTTCCTACATCCAAGGGACAATTTCAGCCCATTCCATCCAATGGTAAAATTCCTAATATTAAATTCTTGCAAAGTTTAGGAGAACAAGTGGCTAATAGAAGAAATACATTTGAGAAAAAGGCATAACTTAACTATTATTCATTCCCTGTGCTGGCCACTCAGTACTCATGAAGTTCCAGACATTGAAAAATTTCCTTTTTAATAAGACTAACATATAGAGGTGACACTGCTTTATAAGGCTGGGGGATGGCAGTTCCTACAGCTTTTTCCTCTAGCTTTCATGTTTGCATAGAATATGTTAACAAACATGCACTGCTAGGAAATCATTCAGGTTTAGTCCATCACACCTGATAAGAACACACTAAACAGAACTGATCTTTTTGCGTGGGCAAGGGGAAGATCACAAAAGTCTGAATTCAAAATTGGTGGAAAAAAAAATAAAAAAGAAAAGCCAATAAAAAAACATATTACTCTTAAAGTGTGATTCTTTTAGTCAAAACCAGGATAGCAATTTCTTAGCTCTTGAATACTATAAGAATTTTAAAAATAGAAGCAACTTAGCAACTTGCACTATTTAGCTTTTACCTAAAATACAAGGACATGTAAATTAGATATGGGCTGGGGTTTTTTTAGAATTTACTGGCACCAAAATCAAATGTAACTTTATTAGAGTCTGTAGATATTTGTTTTGAGGATATTATGGGTTATATTCCAAGACTAGGGAATTAGATGCGCAATCAAATTGTGAAGTTATTCAAAATGATTGGTGCAGACCTCTAATAAATGTCTACACAGCAATCTATTGGTACAACTTTTCTTTTTCTTTTTTAATGTAACTTATGAAGTGCTGCATCAATCCTCTGCCACTAGATGAGGTCCACTACTGCCCAGTAAAATAAACTGTTCAGCATGAAGTCAGAAACCATATTATTCTATAATTCCATTATTTTCAAGTACTTTTCTATATATTTTCAAGCTTAAATAAACACATTTAAAAACTATAATGAAATTTAAGAGAATTTTTTTAACAGGTAAACTGTAGCATGGTCCAGTTACATAATCACAGTTCATCTGAATATTCAGATGGGACGTTTGAGTACATAATGATATTTTATTTTCAAGCTGGTGCTTGATATTGAAAAAGCATTTGCAGTGCATTATGAAAAGTAGCTACTCCTAAAGACCTTTCTTATATTCTACAGATTTTTAAATTTCAGTGACCCACCCTAGTATTGCATTTCTATGGCAAAATAGGCAGCATTTTTCCAGAAAAAGCTTCACTAACTCACTGTAACCAGATATAGTCCATGTTTTTGTTAACTAATGCACATGTCCAAAAAAAAAAAAAAAATCTGTTAAAGTGATGAATAAATAAAGCAGATTTCAATTTGTATGAGTCATAGCATCTTTGGTTTGCTGCCATAAAACTGGGTTTCATAAATTCACATCTGTGAAGATTCTTCCAGCATGCAAGCACAGCTGTCCCTCAGATGCAACTTTCTCCATCCTTTTCTGATCATCCTTTTTTCTGTCTGGCAAAATTAAGCGTCCACTTACTATCATACAAATTATTTTGTCAGACAGGTAGCATCTTTCTCTTCCACCAAACACCTGTTAGGAAAGCTGACTACTTGTGTGCAAATTATATCTCTTTTCAAACATAATCTTTTAAGATTATGTTAATAGATAAACTCCTTACACTCAACATGGGAGGTATTACATTCTCTAAAGAAAAAGTGATTTCAATTTATCAATACCTAACACTTCTACAGCATTTATTTTGAAAGCAGTTTTACCCACCAGACAATGTATGTGGCTCTATTAATACAAATTCTACCAAAGTAGTTCATGTAGTTTCTAAATCTATCCTGACCAGTTTAGTTTTGGTTTCCTTTCAAAACAGTCAGGAAAACTGAGGTAATTATTAAGGTCCACTCTAATTATCAGATTTAATTTTCTTTTCTATTGATCAATTTTCATATTTACTTGCTTATTGTACAAGTGCCAGTTTGAAAATTAATTTCACACTAGAATTTGTTAAATATTTTGAGCATTCATCTCCTTGCCACATAATTTGTGATCCAACAAAGATTTACTTGCAGGTTTTAGTTAATCCTAAATAAATCTTAGGTAGGGATATAAGATTTTTCAAGCTGTATCTTGGGGGACCGGCCAGGGGCTTGGCTATAGTTGGCACAAGGTCAGATGGAATATGTGGCAGGGACAAGGCTACACTTGGTATGCTCACCCTGCCCCATGTCCTCATAGGATTGTTCTTGAGTTTATGTTAAGGACTTTCTTCACAATGCCTAAAGCTCTCCAACCCCTGAGCACAGGCTGATATTCAAAGAATACTTTAGTCTGGGTACAGTGGAGACTAATCCATTGTATTTTTGAAAAACTGTGTGAAATAGAAAACAATTTTTACAAATGATCAAATGTGCTTACTACTGCAATTTTTACATGTGGCACTATCCCCATATAAGCCCAGCCTGAAAGTCATTTTCACACATTTCTTAGTTCTAAGAACATAGTTTTTCCTGCTACATAATGCCTCATGAGCCACATCACCACCTATGTATATTTGTATTTCCTGCACAAAAATACACAGTGCAGAATCTCTTTATACAATTATTATATAATTATTTCCACTGGAATTTCTTTCCCATAAAAACTGTATTTTTCATTCTGCTGCCACTTGAGGAATTTTTAAATGAAATGTGCATCTATGATAGAAAGAACTACATGTTTACATCACTACAAGTACTTCACTACTCTTAATCTCTGTTGACCGTTGATAAAAACTTCCTGAATCTAATCTGTACAAATCAATAGTTTTGTTTTGTTGGTTTTTTGTTGGTTTTTGGGGGGGTTGTTTTTTCATAAAGGAGAAAAATTCTAATACCTTCAGGTCATATTATTCCAATTAGTAAAGGAAAGTAAAGTGAGTTTCCAACAGAAGGTACTGAGGAGGTATTCTGAATTTCCTTCTCATTCTAAGGTAAGCATGAGATACATTCTAGGCAGATGGGTACAGCAGATTTTTGTTTTAACATCAGCCTTCTAGAAAGTAGGTTTGTAACACTATCTTTATACTTAAGGTTTTTTTCACACTAAACAGCCCAAGGAAACAAAAATGCTACTATTTCCTATCTGGGGCTGGGAGAAAGTCAAAACTTATCCCATGAGAAGGATTAGTGCTTCTAATACACTGCACTGCAACATCGCAGTCTGAGCAATGGAAACAAAGTGGTAGCATTTGATCTGTACTTGCTGTAACCTGTAAGCTCTGCTGTTCCACAGTTCATGGGCACAAACTCATCATGACAAAGAAGTAGTGGAAAACCGCTTTGGCAAAAATTAACAGTGGGCTGATAGCAAGTAATTCATTCCATACCTTTAAGCATACTTGTCATCTATCTTTGAATCTTTTCTAGCTTTAAATACAACCTTTCTGAGATAAGAAAAGGGAAAACTGCAAAGGATTTTCATGGTTTTGATTAACCATGGATTTATCTTGAGGTGCACTGATTTAGTCTATATAATCAATAACAGTTGAACTGACAGAATATCAGTCTGCATCACCTGCTAGTCTCAGTTTTAGGATGTGTTTCAGGGTTAGATGTCTTAAAGACTACAGAATCTGTGTTATCCAAAACAGTACAAGATGCTGTTACCCACAGGGTCACAAAATGAACATTCAGAAAGAATACATTAAACTCAAGAATTACATTCATTAACATGAGCATCTCTGAATTGCTTTAGGCTTTGTCTCTACAGTTCCACATCCTGAGGAGTATGAAATGCTTTTCCACATCTTTGGAGTTCCACAGTTATTTACATAAACAAATAGCAATTATTTATTAACTATTTCACAGCTAATTGCTCCAATAAAAGCATCTGATTCTGGGCCTGAAGAAAGGCAGCATTCAAGGCAAAAAATGAGTAGGCAGTCTTGCAACTACTTATTTACTCTGAGCTTTAGAGTACTGGCATTATGGCCTCATAATTGTATAGGGCTATTGGGATTAAAACTTGCCCCATATATTTCTTCCTACTTCAGTGAAATGTAGTTGCTGTACTGCACAGGAAGTTAAACAATTCCAAAGAGAGTCAAAAGAAATCTGTAATATATAAAAACAAGATTTTGAAACATTCTGCCACATCTCACAAATCTCCAGTTTAGGTGAAGAACACCAGCAGCACCAGTCATTCATGTCCTGCAGGCCAAGCAGCAGGCACTTCCCTGGTCTGCATCTGCACCTCACTTTTGTTTAACACCATGTACTCATTTCCACCAGAATTTAAGAACAGCTGCCTGCAGAAGCACAGATCAGAATCAGAAAGCTGAATGCATTTAGAGACATTACACAGAATTCATTCAGCAGAACTGATCAATTGGTCTAGAGTATTTTAAGAATCAGCTAAAGGAACTTCTTTTTGAAGTTTATCAACTTCTTTGATACTTCAAGGAAGACCGATGAAAACCCAAAGGATTTGGGAAATGCAAATATCATACTTTAAAGTCAGACGGAGCAACCTACAGACAAACTTACAGGCAACACAATCTGACTGTGGCACTCAGGAAAATACTGGGCAATAATAAACTACTTTAGAGGTGCACACAAGATAACACCATGTTCAGCATGTGGTTTGTGAGAACATCCTCCCTCTGCACCCCCACCACCCCAATCCCCAATAATTAAACTAATCCATGTTTCCACATTTCATTTTATATAAGAGGATTCTAAACAAAGAAGGGGGAAATATTAGATACTGGAGTACAGTAAGTTTCTGATGCTGCCTATGCAACTGTGTTTTGATGTTCAAAAAGTAACATCTTAGGAATTAACTAGGTATGAAAATAAAAACAGTTAGGAAAGAACAGTTAAGCACTGAAACAAGACTATCAAGAGAGTCTGCAAAGCATCTCCAAAAAGAAGGTTTCAGAAAAAAAAAAAAATTATCAGGCTTAGCCAAGGTTCTTTTTGGTTATGCTTCCACATTTTTGGGAGGAACTAGATCTCTTGAAATTCCCTTTGGTATCCATTTTTATGACACCACAGTATCTCATAAACAAGTTGAATCAAATTACTGAAGGAATGATAGGTTACTATCCAACTATCAAGAATTAGTTCTTGCCTGGGAGTCTGCCTGGGGTCTTCCTAGTAGAGGACTCTACTATATTAGCTAATGTTATTTTCATTATTACAAGGATGATAGAGAAAACATAGTCACAAAGCATTTGCTGTTGATTTGAAACTCAGAGTAAGCCTTTCAAGGATCAGAAATAAAACTCCAGTTTACAAAAGCAAAAAATAAAAATGCAAACTCAATCACACTGAATCCACTGATGAAAAAAGTGCTACACTATTCAGAGTTTAAAAATCCCTTCAAAACATGTAAACATGTAATGCAGAAGTAGAAGGTTTAGAAACAAAATGTCATTTCTAGTAACCATTCATGTCATTTAAGATTTCCTGGCAACAAGGTGGAAAAACATTCTGAACTAAATTCTGCATGGTTTCATAAGAAATTGTCTTAAAGAAAAAAGCAGTCTTAGTACTGTAATCATCAGATGCCATTTGCCTGTAGCAAAACACTACAGATGAAAAAAAAAGTCTGATACCATCTCTGGTTGGTAACTTAACTGGTTTTTTATTTGAATGAATCACATTTTTCAAATTGAACAAAGGTATTCTTGAAAAATTATTTTCATTAAGTCATTTACCTCTAGCACTATCATGCCATTATTCCTCTCATTTGCCCACTGAAGGTGCCTCTTATCGGGTTTATTATCAGTAAATACTGATATTTAGTCTCAGAACATTATGTACTTGGAAACCTCAACTGCAAGAGTAATTTTGCAATTTCTGGGAAGCAATTGATACAGTTTCCAAATTTATTAATGTTCTAAATGACACTAAAAATGCTAAAGTACTAAATATAACTTCCACTTAGAACATACTGAAATCCTACAGAAGTGTTCAAGGTAATCTCTGAGATAATATAAGCACTTGCTATATCAGTCTTTTGAATAATTTTTTAAGACATATAATTTCTCATTCTTCTATAAAAAGTGTTCCCATAAAATTGTTCAGAGGATTTTCTTCATCTGTATCCTGTTTTGGATGAGTAGAAGTCTTTCACAGTTTCATAACTTTTCCCAGAAAAATGGAGGTGTCTGAAAGAAGCAAACCTCAGTTCACCCAAGACAGCCCTACTAAACTTCAGTAGTTAATTAAGGAATTAATTAAAAATATTCCTTTCATGTCAGAAGGGAACACAGTGTGGATCAAGAGGAGAAGGGATAAAACAAAAAGAAGGAACAGTTTCAAATATTTCCTACCAAGAACACAAATACAGATAAACCAATATATTACCCCTTCTTTCAACTAATTAAAAACTGTTATCAAACATATGGGTAAAACACATTCCAAAATCCAAGCCTTTCTAATTTTAGTAGCTAGTAAAAAAAACACAAATAAGATTTTTTTTTTTCTCTGAACCAAAGACTTTTGATGTTAATCCAATAAAAAAAGTACAGGGATATTTCTAAATATTTTGTAAATTTATTTTAATACATGCATCATTGTTATGAGTCCTATCAATAGCTCCTTTGCCTTCAGCTAGGTTAAACCCCTATTTAAATACACATATCAAGCCTTCAAGACCTTGAACACAGTTTTTTTGCACTCTGTGCTATGACATTGAAGACAAAGCAGAATGCATCACCTTTATAGGCCAGATGAACAACATTTGTTTGCCATATGCAAATTCCCATACCTCACAAACAGTATTCAAGAGGCCTGATGATCAAAAAGCCACTGATATTTCCACAGATCCTGGTGGATTTTGCTAGGTTGCATTGCATTTTAAAATCCACACAATTCAAAACCCAGAGATGACTAAAAAATGAAGCTGATTTTGTTTTACTGTACACACTTTGAATATTTTCTGAGAGGAATTTAGGACCTTGAATAAATACACCCTCATATTTCACAACTAATGTAAATAGAAAATCCACCAAAAAAAAAAAACAAACCAAAGACACAGGTAGTGGAGAATTCAAATTTTACATATGCAATATATTCATTTACTGTTTAATGCACACAAACCTACCATCCAGGTCAACCTAAAAGCAAGTGCCATATCTCAAAATCCTTTAATTGCAGTGGTGCAATAACAGACTGAAAATTGACAGGAGAAAAAAATGTGAAAATTAAAATATATTAAAGGACAGAAAAATCCTTTATTAGCTAAACAGCCCTTAAATAGCCAAGAAAACTAAAAAAATAGGTCCACAAATCTGTAGCAATCTTCAGTGCAGTCTGTAACACAAAGCTTTGTTGAATCCCCAGCATTCCAGATGCTGAAGCACACAGGCACGTGAGGTATGCCAAGATCCCATATAATGCTTTAAAATACTATTTTGAGGAGATATAAATTTAAATAAATTTTTCAAATTTGGCCCACCTCTTACTCCTGTCTAATCTCACATAGTTTCTGTCATGCACCTGATACTTCACAAAATTATTGCTACAGATTAGGGTATGAGTTATCCCCACTAAATAAGGCGGTCTTAGTAAGTATGCTGATAAAATTTGTGTTAGCAATGCTAGTCTTCAAAACAACAAGGCATAATAGCCAGCTACATTACAGTTCCACAAATAAAATTTTGCAAAAAGTTACCTATACCAGCACGTATTAGTAACTGAAAGCCCATCATTTTACTAAGCAATAAATTTTTCCCTTCTTGTCAACATGCCACCTATACTTTAAATTTTAAGCAAATATTTTATTTTTTGAAAAATAGTTTCATCTGAAATCTATTCATGATTTGTATTATTTTAATTTGTCGTTCAGGGTAACTATTCATAACTGACTCTAAAGAAGGATCAAATAATTAAATACTTAGAAACACAGTAATACCCATAGTTTTCCTGGAAGTCATCAACTGCAGGTTTTACAGCCATAATGTAAAAAGCTCAAGAGGTATTCAATGCTGTTTGACATTGATGAGGTTAATTTAGAGACTTGCTCCCTAATTGCTATAAACACTGAAAGGGCCAGCATCTGTTGGTGAAAAGGACTGATTATACTCTACCAAAATATGCCAACGGCGTAGGGAAATGCAAACAGGGAGCATGGCTAAACTTTTACTAGCAAGTTTTATGCCAATCACTGCATTAACTTGCAGCTATTGCATAAAAGATTTGTTTCACTTCATTCACTAGGAGTATTCTGAAAAGAGAAGACCCAAATTTGGAGCATGAGTGATTTAATGTCTATTCCCCAACTGAGCAAACTATCCCTTCTCCATTCATGTCTTGTGGCTTCTTAGCACAACAGGTTTGTTTGGTTTGCTTTGGGTCGGTATGTTTTTTCTCAGTTTTCTTAAAGGACAAAGAACACCAAATTTGCTCTTTTCAAATTCAAATTTATTTTACCAGGGATTAAACTTGAGCTCAATATCATTAAAGGCAAAGCAAAGTATTCTGGGCTCATATTCCTTGGTCATTAATGTGCTACAAAATGTTACAGGATTGCAGCATACAGGAAAAATGTCAGATGTGTGCCTAACCTACAGTTGCTGGGATAAGTAACCTCCAGGATCAACTGTCAGAGGATTCCCCAAGGGAAAAAACAGCATGCTCCTTTGTCACACACAGCACAACAGTGCAGGTCCTGACTGAGCTTTACAGGCTTTACGGGCAATTAGGAGTTTTACTTCTGAACTGTGTACACAGCAGGCAAGAAGAGATATAAAAACCTATGGGGGACGAAGGAAGAAGGCAATGGCAGAACAAGTCTAGATAAAGCAAAAGGAATGCAAAATTTAACCAAATGTTAAATAAGATTCAATTCTTTTGAATGACATCAGTAGTCACAAGGGAGTCAGTGGGAGCAGAGTATTTATAATACCAGTAACATCTGAACTTCAGTCACATGGACTAAGAGTAATGCCAGTTTCAGATCACAGACTCCCTGCTAGGCAGGAACCTGCAGAATCTAGCTATCCCAGAGACATTTCCTCAGTAAGTTTCTCTAGAAACATGTAAAATAATGTGCACTTCTTAAACTGATATAGTCCTGTATCAGTTAATGTATTGGGGTTGCATGGCCAAGCTTTAGTAGTGGGGGGGCTGCAGGGCGGCTTCTGTGAGGAGCTGCCAGAAGCCTCTTCCATGTCCAGCAGAGCCAGTCCCTGGTAGCCCCAAAGATGGACATGCCACTGGTCAAGCCTAGACCAATTAGAAATGGTAACACCTCTGTGTTAACCTATTTAAAAAGAAGAAGAGAAAAAAAAGTTGTTAGACCTAATTGCAGCCAGAGAAGAGCGGGGTGAGAACATGTGAGAAGAAAACTCTGCAGACACCAAGGTCAGTGCAGAAGGAGGGGCAGGCACTGGAGCTGAGATGCCTCTGCAGCCCACAGGGAAGACCACAGTGAAGCAGCTGTGCCCCTGCAGCCCATGGAGGTCCACAGGGATGCAGGGATCCACCCGCAGCCCGTGGCCCGTGCCAGAGCAGGTGGATGCCTGGAGGAGGCTGGGATCCATTGGGAGACCCAGTGGAGAGAGAGGGCCCTGCTGCCAGGCTGGAGCAGCCTGGCCTTGGAGGGCTGCACCCCATGGAAAGAGAGCCCCATGCTGCAGCAGTTTGGGAGGGCTCTGTGCCCTGGGAGGGACCCACATTGCAGCAGGTGGCAGAGAACTGCTGCTCGTGAGATGGAGCCACGCTGGAGAAGTTCACAGAGAACTGTGTCCCATGTGAGGGACCCCACGGTGCAGCAGGGGAACGAATCCTCTGCCTGAGCAGCAGCAGAAACCACGGGTGACAAACTGATCATAACCTCCATTCCATCTCCTTGCACCACTGGGGGAGGAGGTAGAACTCAGAAGGAGGGATGGGTAGGGTGAAGGTGTTTTTTGAGGGAGGGGTGGGGGAAGGTGTTTCTTAAGGTCTCATTTTCCTGCTCTGATTTTGTTAGCAATAAATTCAGCTAATATCTCTACTTCTAGCCTGTTCTGCCCATGACAGTATTTGATGAGCAATCTCTCCCGGTCCTTATCTCAACTCACGAACCCTTCCTTATATTTTCTCTCCCCTGTCCAGCTGTGGAAGGGAGTGAGTGGCTTTGATGGGTACCTGGCATCCAGCCAGCATCAACCCACTACAGTCAATTATAAAATTTCTCAGTAAACTAAAGGAAGAAGAGGAAAAATATATCCCAAATGTAGTACAATATTCAAGGGTGAATATATTGAAACCACAACTGATTTTCCATCATTATACCACCATTTCAAAAAAATATTAAGTAGTTTCCAAAAGAAGTGGTTTGGTTTTAAATCAGATGCTTACTCTAAGGGGGGGAAAAAAAGGGAAATAAATAAATAATAAAAAACACCTGCAGAATTCATCGCAATTTAAAATACCCAGAAGCTGTAAACAGTATGAAAAACCACTGAGATTACCTCATATTAAATGCACAGAAGTGTCTAAAATTCTGGCTGCATTCTGCTTTCTTGAATTCTGTTCCATATTTCTGAATGTCACAGTCCATCTAGCCTGCCAATTAGTCCTCAGGACAAAACGCTTGCCATGCAACTGTGACAAACAGGGCTCGCTTAAGGTAAGGAGCCTCAGCAGGCAAAAACATTAATTAGTAAATCTTCTTCTTTTTTTTTTTTCCCCTCACATTAAAGTTGCCAAAAGCAAGAGAAGGCATCTGCTTATACTTATTAAAAATAATATCTCCTGCCAGTGATTGAAATACAAGTTTAAATTGCAAATAATAGAAAAATGGAGAAACTACTCTATTTGCAAATGATAACATGAAGAGTAGCTCAGATTTGCAAAAAAAAATTTATTGTAAATAGCACTGGTTTAACGCAAATACTGTTGTGTAATATATCTCTTTATGCCTTTCAAGATGCTGCATGTTTTGTTATACAAAGAAATAGCAGAAAACCTTCACAATCTTACTCTTTATGACATATTTCACTATTGGATTCTCCCAGAATATCTTACCCAGATATTGGCAATAATAAGAACTACCTAAAGAGTGACGAAGATTTTTAAAAAGGCCATTTCCCCCCCTTATAAATTGGGATGCAGGCATAAAGACTTGTTTTTTAAGGGAGAGTGCATCCAATGGACATTTGGCAAAACCACACAATGCTTATTTTCTGCTGCTTTGTTATGCAAGAACCCAAATCCTCTCTTAATTTGCTCTGGGATGCTTGATTCCAGGCCCACTGCAGTTCACAGGAATCTAGCCAGCTGATGTCATTAAGCTCTGATTCAGCTGCATCCTGAAAAACTGCTTGGAAAATAACATTAATTGGATTCATATTGCAAATTCTATCAAACTAGGCATATTTTGGAAGCAGTAGTTTAAATTCCCATTTGTAAGAAACTAAACACTGGGTGAAATATTGTGGTTTCATCTTATGGAATGCACAAGCAACAAGCTTCCTGATAAGAAAGGTTTTTTAGCTGCTACCCTTATTGGTTTTGAATTTTCGCCACTCTTTCCCCATCATGTTGAGAAGAGCAGAAACCTGCACAGAATTCAGAATGCTGACAAACCATGGATTTCTGCAACCCTGCACTGATGTTCTGCCTTGCTCTCCATTCTCTTCCTAATGACTACTAGCATTTTACTTCCTTCTTTCACTGCTATTTAGCATTAAGCTGATCTTTCCATGATTATATCTGTAATGACAGATTGGGGTTTCTCCTTGTTAGAAAGTAACTCGTGTAGCAAGGACCAACTTGGAAACCATCATGTAATATATGAATTAATGGAAGAAAAGAGATCCCAATATTTTTCTACTTGAATTTTACCTGCCTTTTCATTAACCAGTCAGACTATATTGTAACATACCCCTGCCATTCCTCACAGTTAGCCATAGTCCTATTCCCGTAATAACTTGACATTGCACTATCCCCTTTTTCAGGTCACTTAAAAATATACTGAACAGTTCAGAATGCAGACCAAGCCCCTGTAAGTCTCTCCCCCCTTCCATCACTAAACTGAATAATTTATTACTATCCTCAGTTTTTGGCTTTTCACTGATTTTTTATCAAAGGAAAGATGTGCCTTCTTGGGTCTTGACTGCCTTGTTTTCATAAAAGCCTCTGGTTTATGAAACCAGATTTTGTCACTAGGTATGGGATGTCCAAGTGCAGCACATCATTCATCATCAACAATGAACCAGAGACCTCGAAAACAATGGTTATGCCAGGCTACTTTTCACAAAAGCCATGCTGACACTTCCCAAGTATATCTACTCTATAGATATCATATTTATCCACCAGTTCACGAAGTCTATTCTAAAGTAATTTCTACTGTATTATGTAGAACAGAGCCTTACAGGCTTGCAGTTCTTTAGATTTCATATCAAGTCCTTTCTAAACACTGGCCTTGTGTTTACCATCTTCTAATCCTAGGCACCAAGACAATTTTAAATGAAAAGCTGCACATCACCAGTAGTAACACAGCTATTTCCCCCTTGAATTCCTGTAGCACTCCTGGGCAAACACCATCTCTTCCAAGCAGTTTGTTATCAAGGCAGTAGGTCCTCTCCAGACATATTGAAAGACTCCTCCTGTTCCATATTTTGAAGCAGTATAACAGTCAGATACAATTAAACATTTCAAATTAGCAATTCAATAAACTGAATTAATCACATTCACCTCTGTACGTTATTTGTATTGTCTGGGTTTTGACATCAACAGCACAAATTACCTGACTGACCTGTGATGCCAGAAACCCCACTGACATATTGAGTATAGGCAAAATTTATGGACAACTCAGTGTTTTATTTAATCAAGTAAATATAAGAGTAATGAGGTCTGCTGAGCTACAGAAATGCACAAACTCACACTTGCATTTCTTCATTAAAAACAAACAGAATCTAAATGTGATGCTTATAGCAAACACCTAGAAATTGGTGTTCTACAAAATAGAATCCTCCTGAACCTAACAAGTGAGCACGGGAAAATAAAGAGCAGGTGTTCGGTAACAGTTACCCATATTTGCATATCCAAGATTCTCAGATGATCTCATAATATTATTTTGGCCTTTTATATAACAGCAGCAAAACAAAAAGTGAAGACGTTGCTTTAAAGACTTTCCTTGCTAGCTTTTCTCCACCCGCAAATACACAAAAACGAGCACAGGCATTTTGACTGCTGGTGTGCATGGGTAGAAAAATTTCTAGGACAGATGCTGGATCCAAGCCATTTTGCTCCATAACAATATAAGCCTGACTGAAAAACAAAATCCAAATATCTCCATTACCTAAACTACCATGTTTTATTGATTTGCCATTATGAAATACAGGGGTTTTTTACTTTTCTGCTAGTCAAACAGCCATCATATATAATGCGCTAACTCAAAGTTCCATGTTTGTTATTCTGAAACATTTATTATCAGTCTTAAGCCAATACTGAGTGCTTTCAGAAAACTTGTTTAAACATCATCAGAATAGCAACTGTTTTGTAAGGCATAAAAATCATATTAGATTTGTAATAACAAGTACTGTCACAGTAATATAAGTTAATAAATCATAGAAATTCTTCGATTTTTTTTTCCTGGAATCTGCTAGTTACATCTCCTAAAATATTTTAATTTAGATTTCTGAGTTTCTTCTCCTATATGAATTTGCTTCCTTATATTCAATATTTGAAAAACATGTATATTAATCAGATACTATTGTTTTATTAGGGGGAGTTTTTCAAAAGAAGTAGTCAGGCATGAAATTGATATTCATGAGTACTTTATTCCAGGTTTTTTTTCTGAAAATCCAAATCTCAATCCAAATTTTTTGGGATTTTTTTGCGAAAATAATGCTCTTACAATTCCAGGAATAGTGTTCTGTGTTTTAACGATGAAATTCAAAATGTAGCTGGCATCCCAAAAAAAGCATTAATTTAAAAGAGTACACCCTAACACCTATTATCTCCTGCAGAACAATGAGGACATAGAAGTAGGTCTTCTCCTGCCAGAAGACTTCCTCCAAGACATTATACAAAATTCTTGACACAAAAGGCCACAGGTGAAATGAAGAAATCTGTAGCTGTAGGGGATATATACCAAGCAGACTGCTCATGCCATGGGATATTCAAAACTGAGATTGATGGGTTGTGGAAAAATGTGCCAGGTGTGTCTAACAGAGGACACCAGCACCCACGGTTTGCCAGATACAGGAAAGAAAGTTATGCCAGAGCTTCTGTCACAGAGTTGGCAGTCTAGAAGTCCCAGGAGCCTCAGCTTGCAATCGGGCATGCTTGGGAAGTCTAGTAAGGATTTTGGCATCCTACTGTAGAACTGTGACTCAGAACCTCAGGAACCCTTGGCTGCTAACTGAATAATGTCACTGAGCAGCTGTAGCACACAGAGAGAATGCTAAAATTTAGAAACATTACATTTCAGTGCTTCTAGGAAAGAGAAAAGAAGAATCTCTGACTAGAAATTGATTAAAAATAGTATTAGTTACGAAATACCAAAGCCCCCCCCCCTCCCAAAAATAATGAAAAACACAGATCTTCTTATGCATGAAAACCCCTACAATCTCAAGTCACCAATATATTCAGGAATAAAAAACTTTCCTTTTCACACAGGCACAAAAATTAACCATTCCATTCTCAGAATCTAACAACCCTGGTTAGCTTCAGATTGGGCCCAGAAGGTCTGTAACCTAAACCCTTTGAACTGCTCTTGTTGAGTAGTAGAAATATGTGACAAGTGATAGAGCTAAGGTCGAGGTCTTACGTACCATTCTAGGCAATTTGGACTATGGATAGTGGAAGGAGGGAGCAGTAAAAAAGAAGCCAGTAACAATACTTACAAGACAAAACTTTTAGAAAGCACATAGTGGACTTCATATTTTAAATAGAACTTTCAAATATTTCTAATATTATCCTTTTAGATGTCTCTTCTATGCATTCATTGCTGGTTTGAAAGTCCGTTCCATCACCTCCCTTCATTTGATTTTCAGGCTCAGAATCCCAATTAGGTTTACCTTATACTTGCATTAAGATTTAATTTTTGAAATTATTTCGTCCTATGTTTTCTAATATTTCATTATATCAGATACCATTATATTCACATATCAGAAGATAGAAGCAAGAGGAGCCACTGTCTGTCCATTTTCCCACAAAAGGCTGCCGCAAGATCCAAAATAGTTACAATCAATTGAAGCAATTGTGCGTTAAGATGAGAGTATGGTAAGGGAAAATGACACATACTAAATATACTTTTTAAATATCACCTCTAAGCTGCTTTCCAGCTCTCCTAAAATAAGCCACACTGGTTTTGTAGTGAAAACAGAGCTCTGAAACACTTCTGGTAGCCTTGTTTGAACTCTTTTTCATTCCCCAGTTCCATTTCCTTCTTGAAAAATGCATTATCCTGCCAGAACAAATGGCAAGTAAACACTGTTTTTTTACTGCCTAGGTCACAGTGACAGAGGAACAACCATTTTATATCTTAATTACCTCAGCATGATTTAAAACAGCACAAAGTAGTGGAAGCATTTTTACACATCTGAGAGAAACTTCTCATGAATGAAGATTAATAGCTGGAAGAAATTAATGTGTAGAAGTTAAGAAAAATTACATCTGCTCTCCACCAGAACACCGTCACAACAGAAGGCTTTTTCCCTTCCTCATATTCCTCATATATGATATATCTGAAAGACAGGTGAATCTTTCACAGGAAAAAAATAGCAACCTCAAAACAGACAGTTAAAAACCACCACAGATGATGGCTTCCCAGACCAGACATTAATAGCCACCAAGAGCTCTTTGAAACGTTCACCTTGCAGAGAGGCAGCGCTCAGAGAGCCATCCTGGATGACTAAGCTACACAAGGGAGCAAGAGGAGCACACAGCCATTACTCAGTGTAAGGAGTGAGAAAATAAAGATTTACGCTTGAGAAAAATACACGGATTGCTCAGTGAAAGTGTTTGTAACTACAAAACTGTCTAAGCCTACAGAAGTTTTATATGCATCAATTCCTAGTTTTTAAATCTGATGGAAAATTTTGAACTCCAGCTAACTGCTACTCAAGCAACTACAGAATACACAGGGCTTCCATTAAGTCAGCTACAAAATAACTCACAGTAAACTTTAAAATCATAGAACAGCTCAGGTTAGAAGGGGCTTCAACAAATTCTCCAGGACAAATTTTCATAGGAAAAGGAACCTTAAAATGAGATTATTCATCACCCTGTCCAGTCACATCTTGAAAACCTCTAGTCACAGGGACTCCACCATATTCCTCGGGAGATCATTCTAGTGAATGTTTCTTCTTACTTACAACATTTATTTCTTACATGAGGATGAAACTTGTCTTTAAAAAGACAATTTACAGTGGCAATTGCCCAAAGATAGCTTAAAGTGGGGTAATAAAAAAGAAATAGCAAAAAATGCAGACAACAGAAAATCAAACACTCACAAAATCTTCCTGCTCAGTAGCAACACTCATCAGAAAAAGTTACAGAAATACATTGAATAAAGAACCTTTTGCAATTGTTAATTTAAAAATTTCCCAAATTCATTTAGAGTTATTCAGAGTTTTCCATTATTTTGCAAAGAATAAATTTGCCTTAACAGATATGCTTAAAATTTCAACACTCTCCAAAAGGATAACCATCTTTTATTCCAGAAAGCTTCTCATTAAGTATGATTTTTAAAGGCTTCACATCTGGATGGTATTCATACTTTAGCAATTCCAAGTACTGTCATTAAGGAGCTAGTGAACTTGGACTGAGAAATATTTCTTTGGATGAATAAAATATCACTACTAACATAAACATAATAACAATTCATAAAAATCTGAAGATAAATTACATTCAGATACAAAATGCAACTTTGTATTATTTGTTAGCTGGAAATTTGTAGGAGCAAAACTGTTAGGATGCCAAGAATCTGACCTTCAATGCCTGCAGTGAACCAAAGGCTGTGGAGATCTCACAGTATGTACCATGCCCAAGGCCTACACATCTAGGGTGAAGTGCTCCTTGCTGGCACTTCCTAATGGGATGATTAGCTTCCCTGTGAACTCATCTACATCAGTGCACCAGTTTAGATGACAAATCTACTTCTAAGGCAAGTTTTCCACTTAACTGTGGAGACCTCACATTATGAAGCAGTCTTCTCAGCAGGACACCAGCTGAATTCTTTCCACACTAAGGTAAACACAGAAATATGCTCCTAACTATCCACTGCTCCATGGGACCAGACAAGAGGCTGGCTGAAATAATGGCCCTAAAGTGTGCTTGTTGGGGACCACACCATTTATTCTGCTGCGTAGGTCTCGTCTCATTACCCTTCACTACCCTGTGTGGAGACCTTGTCACTCAAAGCTTTAGATCAGCCCTGATTGAGAGAAGCATTTTGTCTCATCAAAACAAGTTTCAGCTGCAGTCCACATGCACTCCTGCAAGGACCCTGCCAGGGGGTTCTCTCAAGGGACTGATGCTGCCTACCCCAGAAAATAAACCTTTCTGCCCAAGTTCTTCTCCAGATAGCATCCATCCAGTAACCACCTAAAAGTAACGACCAGGACAAACCTAATGCACAGAAGAACTGCAAGGACTTACTCACACTCAAACAGTGATTTGATAGTCAAGAACTATTGTCACAGAAAAAAAAATACATGGTACTATAAATAAATAAATGCTGTCAGAAGGCTAGATGACTGTCAAGACAGCACTCCAGTACAGCCTGTTTCAAGTAAATAGCAAGATATGTTCAGCTTTTACTGGCAGTTTAAGAATCCACAGGCTTCCTACTGTCACAATAGTAAGAATATTAGTGTTGAGACTCAACTTGATAGTTATAAAAAAGTGCTATCATTGCCACCTGAAATGTTAGTTAAATAGGACTGCCTCACAAAGAAAGTGTCGACTCTCCTCCCATGATAATGCTGTTCTTTAGCTTTATAAAACCAACACAATAAGTATAAACAAAGCAGTAAAAATTCTTGAGCATAGGAAATCTCAAGATATAACAGTGACCCAGCAAATTTCATTAAAAACAAGTTATCAAAAGGCAGGATTTGACTTTATCCAATAATTAAAAAAATTCTTCTGTCACATGCAAAAAGAGTAAGATTGTGGTTGAGGTGCTAAAGATGGTTTTCCTTTCATCTCCTCTACATACTTTATGATTTTCTTCCAAAATATATGTGGCATTACAGAGAAAGAATGAGCTACAGGTGCTCAGAATCTGAGAGAGACTATTTTCTGTTTGTGATATTTTATGGCACAAGGTATTTTTAATTTAAAAAAAAAAANNAAAAAAAAAGGAGGATAGCTTTATCTTCCAGTCACCAGAAAGTTCCCCAAAGCCCACAGTGTCACTCTGAAAATGACACCATGTCATCTGATAGAACAATAACAAGTTAGAAACACAGTTAAGTCCTGCACAGTAAGAGCAGGCAGGCTGCCCATTATCTCCAGTTTTCAGACTATAACTGAGTTTCCCCTCAGTAGCATTTTAGACTTCACTTCATAAGCAGAAAAGAGACGCATGTATCTTGAAACCCTTAAAAAAAACAAGCTCGTCAAACAATTCCCCTATCTTGCTTTACAGTCGCACAAAGAACAATCCTGCCCTGAAGCTGTTCCACTTCCTTGAGGAGTTTCACCTATAAAATAAGCTCCATTTGAGATTTAGTCTCCATTTTGTTTTATATTATGGAAAATCTCCAAAGATATTAAACATTTCTCAGAGATAAGGGCAAAAGAATTCTATTCTTGCTGTATTTCACTGGTTTTTATAAAGGCTCAATGATTAGCTGTACAGCTAAGTATCATTAACTTATCCTAGCAATCATAAGTTAATGAGTCCTGACAGAAATGTCCCCAACAAAGAACCACCAGAAGCAAAAGGTGTTCCCTTGGCATCCTCCAACTTGCTAAACATTTATTTTTAATATTTTTATTTCATTTAATAAAAAATTGATTGAACAGCTGAAAAAGCCATTTAGACATGTCTGAATTCTCTTTCTGAAACACAGCCCACATAACAAAGAAAGTGCCATGGTGTGATTAAGCACTGTGCCAGCAAGAGACAGGATGAATGATGAGAACCTGAGGTGAGGGTCAGTGTCAGCTCAGCCTAAACAAGTCAGCAAGCAATTCTGTGGATCTGCCAGCTGCTCTGATACTTTGTGGCTAGGAAAACGCTTTCATGCTACAATGCTTAATGAGATTTCAGACATACTTCTACTGCCATAAAAACACACCTTTAATACAGGATTTAAACAGATAATAATAATGACCCTTTCGCTAGAAGAGCTGCCTTTAATCTTAAGGTACCTTCTGTGAAGAAGGAAAATTAATGCACAAATCTTGACAAGATCAAATCCCTTATGAAAAAAATACAGATAGGGTAAAGTACTACCACACAGTTAGTATCATCTCCCAGATACAAACCCAGGCAACCTTCATATCTCACACATCCTTGTCCAACCAGTCACTGACTGAAGGAAACGAGCTATACAAATTTTCTTTGCCAGCTACAAGCTACCTTGTAAAGATTCAGAAGGAAACTAGAAAATACAAACCCTTTAAAACTTCTTTTGGGTAGCAATATTAAACCCTTAAATAAATTAAATAGAGACCCTTCTGCCAAACTGTTTCTCAATTGAGCATGAGATATGAAGAAATGCAAGGGGAAATATGAGTACTAATATGAGAAAAAGCCTCAATTCAGAGATCTGTGCTTAAAATATCCCCTCCATTCAAAAGCAAAAATGGTGTAAATTGCATTTCTTAAGGTTGAGAGAGCATGGCTTAGAGCCTTTAGAATGCTACAACTCTCAAATTAAACTTTGCTGCCTCACATTTGGTTCAAAGTTTAGCCAGTGTCTCAGTTTATGTTATTTAGGCTCTCTTTGTCACAACTAGACATAGGACAGTGTTTTTCCCCATGAAATGGCACAGAAAGCAGTGAGGTAGCACACAGAGACACTGCACAGATCTTCCAGGTATAATCCTACCTCAAACATCCTTACACATGATGTTGGGGTTCACATCTTACCTGAGTTTCACTGACCTCACAGGCATTTTCTCTACATTGCAGATTGATTTTCCAACCCCTGTCTTGCCAAAGCTTGGACAAGTTTTGTTCATCTGCATTTAATTTCTTGAAATCATCTGTAGAGATTATTTCAACCATCTGTGCAGTTCCACAAATCTTGAAGTGAAGCAGGGTATCGTGGCGTTCTTCTAAAGGAAGGAAGGCAGCCTTGCAGGTCCTGTTAGGTTTTGTCAACTCCTTTGACAACAGACTGTACAGCTGTCAACAACAGCAGTGTGCTTTTAAAAAGTTTACACCTTCTGATAGGATATTTAAAGGACTCCATTCTACATTTGGTTTTCATTTTGTTAGATACAATCTACTCTTCAACCTCTGAGCTAAAATTCAATTGGAAAATGGAGGTTTCATCAAGAGGTAAATCACCCACTTCTTTCCAAAATCAAGACCAACTTAAAATCCTTCTGTCTACAGTCTTATCACATTATTTAGTTTAATACTTATTATTGCACAGGTCTGTAAAGAAAAAAGAATAATGTTTTCAGCTGTCAAAGGAAAAAAAAATCTATCCTTCCCATCATCAGTCCTGAGCTATTTTAGCAGCCCATTAATACTTTGAGGACTATCATCACGAAAGATTTCTCTTTCTTCAGTTCTTTAAAAACACCTCTAGAAAAACAAGATAGCACTTGCTTCACTCCTCTGCAAGGCTCCCATCTACACTGCAGTGCTCGAGTGACTTTGTTCACCCTTTTTTTGCCTTTTTTTCCCCCCAGTGTTTCTGTATGTCTGATATCATGTAACTAAAGCCTGAGGTGAATGGTTTATTTTATTCTGCAAACAGACTCTGTGAAGGACTTGTTCAGGAAGCTACAGATTCTCTAAGCTTTGAAATACATCTCTCATATGAAAAACACTTCACTATGATGACAGGCTTATTCTCTGGCTCCTCATGTCAGAGGAGGAGCAATATTCTTGTGCAGCAAAAACCTCAAACAAGTTGCTGCCTCAAACAAATTCAGCTACAACAACAGGACAAAACTGGGTTTAGGTTGGACCTGGAAAATGCAGTGAGAGTAAAAAGACTTACAAAGCTTTTGGCCCTCTCTTATGAGGGAATACACTTATGTGGGATTTGCTGACATCTAAATAGATTTCATCAGGCAATGCAGGCATCTGCCTGTAAGCCAATCCTTCTGAGCTCTCTTTTTAGCCCAACACTCTTCTCTAGAGTGTGATTTCCCTCTGCTAAAGGGAACATCTACATTTGGCTGGAAAAAATCAGATCCCACAAAGTATCTGTTTATCCTCATTGACCGCGAATCAATGAATCTGAAGGCACTAAATCAACTGCACATCTATAGTAAACCAAAGAGAGTCCCAGCCATGGCCTGCAGCATTCCAGCAACTCCTGCAGCATTCCGCCCACTGAGCGCAGTCCAGCAGCTGCCTTGACTGAGTATATGTAGTGGTTGGATCCCTAAGGAACTTTTTTACATCGTGTGTACTCTACAACACATCCACCTGCACGTCTGTCTAGGTTTTCTCAGGCAAAAATCCAGTAGTCCTAAATTTATAACTCTGGAACATATAATGTGCTCAAAAGAACATCTTGTTTCAATCAGGGTTTCACACAGCCTTCATTTGGCTAAGGAGATGGGACACTAGACATGAAGATAGAAACAAGAAGAATCAGGTCATTTTCATTCACACTAAAAGATCCCAGCTCCTATTCAAGTCTACTTAAAAACCCCAACTCTTACATATGCAATGAAATTAAACAGAAAATCCATCAGTTGCTGCAAGAGCCAGACCAACACTTTTTCTGTCCCATGAAGAAAGAGACAAGATTTCAAAAATATTTCCAGTCCTAAAATGAAAGGAAAAAGACTTCACATTTATATTAGGCAGAAACATAAAGGCAGTTTGGAAAAAATCTAAAATATTTTGAGTTTACCTATATCACTGTTAAGGTTCAAAGCCATATTAAATAACTACAAACTAGGCTGGATTATTCAACAATTTTGAACCATTTGAATGAGCTGAAATGAAACAATATTCCCTGTCATAACTTACATTTATTGATTAAAAGTTGAGCTACACTTAGGTCTTTATTTGTGAGACTGAAATGGCTGTGTAAGGATGGAGGAAGCAAATCACGCTCCAAACTGGTAAGGAATCACTGAACAAATGCATATTTACCAATTAATATGAAATTGAAAACAAATATTCACAAGAGACAGTGGCTGCATAAAAGAACACTAGAACACTGATATTCTTCACTGATTATCTTTGAGGCATTTTATTCCTCACTGAACACTAATCATATCTAAAAAAAGAGATGTGAGACACTCCCTATTTAATTCAATGGGTTTTCTATGTTTCCAAATACTCCTCACATAAAGGGTAACTTATATTTCCCAAAATGCCCGGAGATTTTCAAGGCTAACACCAAGATGGGTACTTCAGAGTGGTAAAAGTTTGCATACACTGCATCAAATATATAAAAACAGAGGATTTATGGAGGGGAGATGAGAAAACAGATTTGAGTGATGTGCTGTATTTTGCAAAAAAATATAGTCAGGGAAAGCCAAACAGAATGAGAATTTCATTCAAAACAAAGCAAATGTATTTTAGGTCTCTTGAAATTTGGAAGTGACCCTATCTCCCATCATCAAAACTGTTTTTACTTGGTATGGAAGTACAAATAGGGCAGAGCAAAGAGTCTGAGAAAGATACATTTCAAGGAGTGGTCTTTTAGCCTTTCAGATCTTTTTCTGAAAAACACATCTGTTGTCCATATTAAGGTACAGAACTGTTTTGATTTTAGCAATAAATATGTTACATCATCTTCATAAGCAGAAAGCAGAAACTGATGAAATTTTTTTATGATTTAAGTCCCACTGGACACCTGAGGAAGGTGTCAAGTGTTAACTTCACCCCTCTAATTTCTCTCTGAACTGACAAGTCATGAAGAACCTTATAAAGACAAATTGGAAGAAGATTATCAGATTAAAAATGTAGGAAAGAATTTAAAGATTTAAAATTAGGAGTGCAGCAAAAGATGGACAAAAAGAAAGAAGCAGAGAATGGAATTAGAACTGGAGGAGCAATAGAAGCAGCTGGGTGAAGGGGTGGGAAAAGAAGAATTGGTGCTTGAGAGTGAAGTCATGAAAGTATGGGGGAAGGTGTGGGAAAGAAGTGAGCAAAAACCTGAAGGGAGGAGAAAAATAAGGGAGAAAGGAGACAGCATACATTTTAAACTATTTAAACATTTGAAGAAGCTTCACATTTTTACCATCTGGCAGCATATGCAGTTTATTATGAAGGGCTGGAATGTGTTTTGTGGTGCAGGGAGAACTGTTTCATGAGCTCATCAGAACTGGATAACCAGCCTGTAGTTATCTTCTGAAAAGTGGGAGAGGGCCCAGCGATGAGTCGGATGATCATATCTAACCCCACCACCAGTAAAAATTAAAAATGGTTTCAAACCAAAGTCAAATACTCATGCTGATGCAAATGCCTCTGCTCAAGAAATTCTCCTACCTCTAAATAATGCATCACACAAGCTTTTTGGCCAAATAACGTTTTCCGAGTGCTATCTGTTAGTCATCATAGTGTTGCAAGGAGTGCACTAAGCCTGAAACAAAATATCTGATTCTATCTCTATTTCAGGGACAATTTCATGCAATGTCTTCTACTTTTAAGTTCTCAACATTGCTAAAGATAAAATTCAAAATAGAGAAAAAACTTCCCTATTCTTACAATTCAATTTCAGCTGTCTTTTTACAGCCAGACACACCTGGCAGTAATACTTGAGAGTAGAAGATGTCTCAATGAAACCTGAGCATATTTCACAGGTCTTCTGGGGCAGTTTCCCTTATCAAACTTGAATTCATATTTTTATTTACTCTAACTCACCAGCACCTACGTACACTCACAAATTTCAGTGAGTCCAAAGTCCTACTGGAAAGCATATGGGGCTTTCTGTTCAGGGTGCTTGGAGCCATGTCATGGAACAAACCACTCTGATCAACAGACTCACCTGTGTCAAAGATTCCTCTTTGCTTACAGGCATTTATCCGTTGAGGATATACCATATCATATAATTAAGGGCAAGAGAACAGTTTGACACAGGTAAAGTTATGCTAAAATGGTGTTCATACTCACAGTTAT
The DNA here is from genome assembly GCA_013399225.1 of Rhipidura dahli. NCBI lineage: Eukaryota > Metazoa > Chordata > Aves > Passeriformes > Rhipiduridae > Rhipidura > Rhipidura dahli. The sequence goes on from VXAC01008839.1 coordinate 785,991, forward strand.
CTGTCATGTTGTAGGCAGCCTCCCTTTATCTGACTTAACAAAAGAGTTATAAACGTTACAGGGGGCACGGCATAAGAGAGGTAGAATTCACCCTGTGCAGATAGAGTTCTAAGGGTATACCTGCAGGTAGGGAGAGAGCAGCTGAAAAAACTGGTATTAAAACTAGAGAGGAAAAAAAGGACAATTTGTTATCTAACAAAACATGTTAAAAGAACTATGCATCCTGAAGGATGTATTCCAAATGTTTTATAAAAGAGCGTAGGTATAACAGGTAAAGTACCAGAATCAAATAACAAACCATACTAAAGCCTGGGGGTTTTTTTAATTCTGCAGCTGTAGACTTTACCACACTATCTGTCTGAAAAATCAAGATTCTGCAGCATTAAAAAAATATAATTCTAGTGTTGCTTTTTGGTAGGAAATAAAACCTAAAATCATAAACTGCAATTAAGCTGTTGAAGTCAGGGTTCACCTGAGTTTGCACAAAGCCAGACATAAGAGCTCAGAACTATGAATTCTTCAGTTTCACTTCAGCATCACCATTAACTCTCTCGTGATTAATCAAATATGTTCTTCAGGCAAACCAATCTTTCTCTAAACATCTTCTTAGAACAAGAACGAGAATGTGAAGAATAAGCCTCAGTTATTTCAAGCTCTGATATATTATGATTTGCCTTTGAAAACTTTATCAGCAGGAAGGACATGACATCCCACTACTCATTTTCATATTCAACACTTTTAGTACAGAACTCAATCTCTCATTTCAATCTGGAATCAATGAAAAACTCCAGCTGCAGACCTTTCTGTCTTGCAGGTAATGCATAAGATTTAGTTCTCAGTATTCAACACAGCATGTTTTCACAATGTATATTTTTTTAGATATGTATCATTTTAAAAAAGCTTTTTGTTTCCCAACTGCAACTCAAAATTTTTACAGCAACTATAAAAAACATGCCATAATCCCTGACAAACTGGTGCCAGCAGCCACTTAACAGCCTTGGCCAAATTCAGAAGAGCCTTACATACCACTCCGATCCTAGTATGACTGTAGAACAGATATAACTTTGACTCTAAATCATGTTGGAGGTGGTGTTAAAAATGATTGGAGAACTGAGGCAAATTTGGCAAGAACTGAACGTTTGTACTCACTGCAAATCCCTTTGAATTCAATCTTCAAACAAACACAAGCCTGACTGTGAGTTACAGTTTAAAGTGATCTGACCATCATTCTCCAGGGTTCTCAAGGTAGATGAACACCGTGTTTGCTCAAATGTCTCAGGGACATCCCTGAGACATCCAAATACAGCACCTAAAAGGAATTTTTAAAAATTCCAGAAAGTAGAACATATGCTTTAAATTCAGCTCTGCATTAACAGGAACATTCATACCTCTCCATTTACTTGGTTTTGGTATAAAGGATAAATCTAAAGCAAAAAATCTTGGTCTCTGGATCTCATGCCAAGAAGAAGAACTGTGGGAAGACAGAGATGCCAGTTTGTGTTCTCCTAGGCATTCTAGGGATTCAGGAACAAATTTTTGCCTACTTTATGCATCCAAGTTACTTTATGCATGCAAAACTGAAGGAGAGTTTCACTGGAAAAAAAATTAATCATGGTAAAGAACAAAAGATTTACTCAAGCAGAATTCCTAATGCCTTCAACAAGTATAAAATCTAGAGGTCTCTTCAAATACAAAGTCACAATCAATTTCTTTAGAAAAGATTTTGTTAACAATTGCTGTAAGTAGACAATCTGAAGATATCAGAAAATCTAGAATGAAGTTTCAAATGGCCTAGACATAATATAAAGCTCACATTATGGGTCATGAAAGCTTAGAGCCAGTTTAATCCCTGAACCAGTTCTACTGCTTTTTCTGGAAGACCACAGTTATTTAGATTCTGCAGCATCTAACAAAATAGCATGACCCTCTAAGGAGCTCTAGGCTTTGACTTCTTGCACACAAAGCTGAGCTCACAGGATTTTATGACAAAATTAATTTGCTGTACTGTAAAATTAGGGACAAACAACTTCCGTATCTTCAAAAAGAGATGAAACTTTGCCTTCCCTGGAGAAACAGCAATTGGCTTCAGGCCTACACCATTCACTCAGGTATTACACAGAAACGTTGTTTCTCAGAGATGACTAAGTTTGATCACAGAAGGGTGCATCAAAGCAAAGTACACAATTTTGGAGTAGAGTGATGGTGAGACTCAGATTAGCAGGAGTTTCAAGGATTAGGACACCGCAGGGGAACCAAGTAATTTTAAATATTAGCAGAATGTATTGATAACCAAATATAACAATCTGACTTCAGATGTCAGCATGGTGAAAGTCTAGAAACAGTACTAGGAGCCTGAAGCAGGTCCAAATGTCCTCAAAAGTTTCACCTCATTAACAACAACATTAAAAGCCATGGCGAATCCCAAATGATTGACATCTGTGTTTTTAAGGCATTATTCCATTAATATCAGTAATTCAATGCATTCTGCCACATAAATGAAAATAACATCACCTGTCTGCAAAGAAGAGATGTGGAAGGAGTAGAAGAAGAAAGCAAAAAAGTATCATGGTATATCTAGAGTGCTTATCTCCAGAGCAGAGACAACACAAGTCTGGAGATACACAGAATAACTCTACATTTGTAAAGCAACATCCACTTATCAGTAAATTAGAAAAATAAAATATAATTAAGATAACATACAATGATGCCTTGGGGTGATATTTTTTGGTATCATTTGTACTTTTGTAAGTTGATATCTGCCTGCGTCCTACAGTAAAACTTGCTCATCAGAGCAGAGGGGTGAGAGCACTCCTTATCAAGTCTGCCAAGGTTAAGACAAAATGAATTTGTGATAATATCACAGTGGGGACAAAAGAAACTTCTGCAGCTTTGATGGTTCCTAAGAGATGGAACTCTATTTAGCAAAATGGGAAGATATCATTTCCATTCTGTCTAGCAGTGGACAGTGCTCAGTGATAAACCTGCTTAACAGAGAATAGGGTGCAGCACAGCTTATTCAGACCAATCAGTATTTCCCATAATAAGAAGCTTTTTCTGAGTGTTTGCAAAATTATACAAAATAAACCAATGAACTAAAGGCACCAAATGCCTGACATGCGTTAAAGACTTTTGTTTGAAAATATTTCAGAAAAGCCAATAACTCCAAGAATCAAAAGAAAAAAATATTATATTCATATTAAAAAAACTCCTGCCTTGCAGAATTTAAATCAGTCTGAAACCTGGCCATCCTCCCCTGAAATCCAATGGGCTGTATGGGGCACTCCTGTTCATAACCCTCAGTCTTTAGGAATTCAAACCAGAAATCTTCCCCTGAGCTAAGCAACAGTTCTGATCACTTTTGCACTCTGCAGACTGGCCCACTTCTGCCGAAGATCTCTTTCAGGACAATCAGAACTCAAAATTGCACAGACAATAGAACATTCTGTATTTGAATAAGGACAAGAGTTCTCAAACCTCCTATGTGTGTATTTCTATATTTATATGAACAAGAAATAAGTACAGAAATAATGAATGCTTATTCAGCAAGCACCTTTTCTTTGGCATGTTACTGTTTCCTTCTATGAAGGGGGAAGAAGTAAAGCTTAAAAAACCATTTTGAAATGCTACAATACACAATGTCAAATGCTGTAATAACAGCAGCATATCTCAAGACCTGAACTCTATGTTTGACTTTTAGGCACCCTTAAAAAAACCAAACTGCAAACTCATTCAATGTATGAAAATTTAGTTACAGTATCAATTTAATTACACAGAAAGTGCCACACTGACACCTTGTAGTTTTCTAGCTGTTGGAGCAAGGATTGTTGGAGCTCTACTATGGCTGCCATTTGGCAAAAATTGCTACCTACTATGATTATGGAAATCAGAGATGAGAATACTAAACTATTTCTAATATATTTGAATATTATGTATTAGGGCAAGGGAAACAAGGAGGGAGGACAAGAGGAACAAGACAGGCTAAAGGTCATAGGTGGTGGTTTAAGTTGGGATCAGTGAAGCCCATGCTCTAACCACCATGCAAAATGTAATTCGTTTGATCTTTACTGAGCTGTCACCCAAGCATGTCCCCAGCAAATACTCTTCAATAAATGTAATTCTGTTATTTCTTCTAGTTACAGGAGGGAGCTGCTGGTGCTGGTGTTAATGACAATCACCTAATTGTGTTTATCGAAGCAGAGGTACTTACCTAAAGAGTGGAAGTCCTGTTTCTGACAGTGAGCTACAACAAGCAAAATAAAAGTCCTTGAAAACGTAATGCAACTTCATGATAAAATCTCCAGATTTTTCAGTTAATAGAATTATTTAGGTTGGAATAGACCTTCAAGACCAACAAATCCAACCATTAACCCAGCACTACCAACTCCCCCACTAAATTAATTTCCTAAGTGCCACTTCTTCTTCTTTTAAATACCTCCAGGGGTATTTAAACTTAACTACTTCCCTGGGCAGCCTGTTCCAATGATTGACAACCCTTCAGGTGAAGAAATTTTTTTTAACATGCAGTCTACACCTTCCCTGGTGCAACTGTAGACCTTTTCCTCTTCTGCTATTGCTTGTTACTTGGGAGAACCCAGTAACCTCCACCTTTCTACAAACTCTTTCAGGCAGTCGTAGAGAGCAACAAGGTCTCCCCTGAGCCTCCTTTTCTCCAGGATAAACATCCTTGGCTCCCTCAGATGGTCCTTGAAGTACTTGTGCTCTAGACCCTTTACCAATTTTGGTTCCCTTGCATTTAATAGAATTTTAACACTACTCAATTAGAACAAAGAATGTCAGAATAAAAGAGCACATACAGTTTAGTTTGGGAAGTCACTGGGGCCATGGACATTAAATCAATTTCAGTTTCTTCTCTACTGCTTTGGAGATAATTATTTTCTTTTTATTTAATCATAATCACAAATGAAAGTAAGTACTTTTATAAATGTAGCAAATAATTTTAAGAACGTCCCCACTCTGCAACAAAGCAAGTCTGGACCATGTGATAAGAGGCTTAATGTAGGACAGATCCTTTCACACTTGCAGTAGCCATCACATATTTAGAACTCTAATCACTCATTCCTTTTCCAGTCACATGGGTCATTTGGAGAACAGGCCAGAAGCACAGCATTGTTTACAGCAGGGTTCTCTCTCACCAAAAAACCAGCCAAACAACCTAGTTCTTACACAAAGAAATACAGGGAAACATGCTTACACCAAAATTAGCTCTTGCTTGTGAAGTGAAGTGTGCTATTTCTCAAATCTCTCCTGATCAGCTAGTTCAAGTCAAGACTCTTCAAGTTTATTGCAGACAATGGAAAAAGTGCTTGAGGTAGGAAAATTATTAGACCTACAAATCATGGTTAGGGTCCTGTTTAAAATGAATTTAAGACTTAAATTCCTCTGAATGCAGGAAGACAGACACACACAGTTTCTTTGCTCACCCTAATATTCTTCTGCATTAATTCCTCTATCTCCAGCTGTCTCACCTTCTTTACTCCTTGACTTTTCCTTTGGTTCCCAAAACTTTCACTAAAGAAAATGCAACTTAGGGACAGGGAACAGGAAAAGGGATTTTCTATGTATTTTCTATATTTCTAGCTATTTTCTATGTATTGTTTTGAGGCTCCACTTTATCTTTCTGGTTGATGCAGAAATTTAACCATTTCATACATTTTCCTCCAATAAGTAGATGGTTGTTACACCCATTACTTTTAATCTGACACATAACATTTCTTTCCATGGAAGGCAAATACAAGGAATATGTAAGACTGTGCCATTAAACTAACCATGTCAGTTGGGAAGAACAAAGACCATGAGTTTGCATTGAGTCCGTTTTTATATATTGTTCTATAAACAGCAAAGATCAGTTCTTCCAAAGTCAAATATTTTACTTTTTAAACCACTACTACTCCTGTGTTCCACTCTTCACTGAAAAAAAACAATAACAAAGCTCCTTATAGGTAAGCAGAAGTTTCTTCTGCTCCCATTTATTTTCCCGTAATATGAAATCCCTGACTGCAAAGCCAAAGCAAGCTGCAGGAAGCTACAGTTTGCATATCTATAGAAATAAACCAAACAGCTGTGCATAGAGGAAGATAATAAAAAGTGGTTTTGACAAAGTAAAAATGCATGAAGACTTACATAAGCATTTTTAATCAATTGAACTATAAAGCAAACAGAATTAAATTATTGGATTCATTCTCATCCACAAACAAAATTGCATGTAGCAAGTTGCAACTTGTTCTCCCCAGCTATGCACAAATACATTCTCAATCTTAAATACACATTGAAACATAATTAGATTTTATATTTAGGTTTGATTAAAGCTACAGTTTCTGTTATGAACAAAGCTTTAACTGGGTCATCTATAGCTCAGGCAAGAGTTTAATCACAGCTTCTCTCCGCTCCTAGAATAAAAAGTAGGATTTTCTGAAATGCATCACTTCTTATCTTTAGACTTTTCTGCTATCCTTCACCATGTTCTGAAGAGAACTTGCTATTTTACTTAACCTCAACATACCGTTACACATGATAAGCATGGAAATTAATATTGCATAAAAGGACAAAAATTTTCCCTCATGGTAATACTTAAAAAAGTCTCATCCTTTTCCTTTCCTTTTTCCATTTCTTCCAAGAAAATGTGTGTTTTGGCATTTTGTGAAATGTTATTGAAATAACAAGTCACCTGTTTTCTAGTGTATGCTCTCAGTGCTTAAAAAACAGCCCACAGACATTGAGGATTGTTTTAAAAAAACGTGTTATGGAGTTTCGTAACATTGCATGTACTGGGCTGGGCCAGACATCTTTCTTTTTAATCATTTCCTATGTGGGCTGCTGTGTAACCACAGGAAAAACCGGCCCTATGTTGTTACTCAGACTTGTAATAAGTGCAGAAATGCACTGCAGCATTTCTGGGCACTGTGAGGTTTGTACCCTGCAAACTTACTCTAAACTGATTAACGATGAGAAGGACACGGTGCGTCTAAATAAACAGAAGCCATCTATGTCCATTAAACTGGTGGATTACAGAGGGAAAAGAAATCCTTATCTCAGGACAAGAAAGCTAAAGAGCACTGAAATTATTCAGGAAAATATTTATCATTTAGCCTGTTTGGTCTGGTGTGCTGTCTTCTGTCTCATAGTGCTGCTCTGCCTTACAGCAATCAAGGATATGTAATTCTCAAAAATCAATAGAAATGGCTGCCTTTGAAGTCAGCCAAATTCAGCTTAAAAGGTTTACAAGAATGCTGATGCAAGTGGCCATTTTGAGGGCATGAAGTCTCACCCAAAATCAACACCCAAAATGTAATCTTTATTCAATAAAGAACATATTTCACTAGCATTCAGTGACCTGTACTGAACCACAAACTGCACTACTGTACTGTACACAACTGCAAAGCATCTGACTTGAACTACAAAATCTGTACAAATGAAAAAGAATTCTGGTTAGTAAGCTACCACTAACAAATTTCCACAAGAACTACTATCATCATCTTGATTGCATTTTTATAGCAGGGAATTTTAGAGATCCTTGAAATTTGCAAGATTATTTGATTACATAAAAAGGACACTAGCTGTGCCCTGCTCAAAGGAATATATTCTTCCCAGCAACATACTTTCTGTCCTAATAAGCAGCACTGGACATTTTACAGTCTAAAACTCTGCAGTGGTCTCATTTACATAATTACATAATTATTGCAAAGTATGCATGATCCTTTTGGGAATGTTTTCTTTTTAAAACCAGTTTTAAAAAACATTAGAGATTGCACACATATTAAACTACTTCTTCATAAAAGCATGTCTTGCCATGTAAAGGTATTTAAAATGCTAGATCTATGCACCTGGTCAAAAATTTCTGTTAAAGCTTATTTTGTAATCATTGCTTTTAATTTACCAAGAATTGCAACATCTCTTTCTTACATTTCTTGCTTCCATAACCAATGGAGAAAATCATTGCCTCCTCTAAAAGCAATCTTGACTGACTATCTAGATTCAGAGGCACACCCCTGAATTTCCAAGTTGGACAAGTAAAATCAAACAGGTTCTATGAGACAATAGCCACCTCCTAGTACCATAGAGCTTCCCACATTCAAGGTACTAAATTTAAGCCTGCAAGTCTTCAATTTCCTGCAGGAACAATAAAAAAACATGCACTATACCATTTATCAAGTTGTCCAAAAGCCTGCCACACATAATATCTGAAATAGGAGAATGCCTCACCAATAACACAGCTATTTCCTAGAGCAGATTTTTTATTTTGGAGCCCATTTAGCATGACTAAAAAAAAAAAAAAACCCTTTTAATCTGTTCAACAAGTGTGGCAGCCTTTGAAATCTTCCTCAAAATTACCAGTAACGTGTACTAGAAGCAAAACCAAAAAGCTCTGAAAAGTGTGTGGGGTTGTTACTATTACTTTATATGGGACTCAAACTTTCTAATTGGCTGAACTGAAAGAAGAATAAAAGATGTAGGCAGTATCTTTAAAAGCAGTACTTTGAGGGGACGAAGGGTGAAGAGTGACCCTAACTATTACCACACCATGTTTTAAGGCTCCTTGCCAAGCAGAGCAAGTCAAGCTCTGCACAAGCAGAACATTCAAAAGGTTCAGTAATTTACAAGCTTTAAGGAAACTTTAATTCTGAGATTTTTTTTTTTTGGTCACAGTGTAAAACCTGGCATGTCAGACCATAAGCTTCTTTAATATTAAGGTAAACTAACTTTTAGGACTGCTTCTGCTTCAGCCCTAGCTGAGGTTCTAGCCCAGCTGGTATTCTGTCACTGGCAATATGGCCTTAGCATTGAAATTTTATCCTTCTTCACACTTCCCTTTTGCCCCTACAAGGAAAAAAGAAATAATAATGTCTACAGTAAGAATATAGACATTAATTTACAAAATGAAAACAAATCCCACTTACTAGACTTTGGGGAATCAAAAAAACAACAACAAAAAAAACACCAAAAAAAATCCCAAATATTTGTAATTCTGCTCAGGGTGGTACCAATCCTAAATGCAATCTCAGCATGCATCTTCAACCATATATTGAGCACTTTTTCTAAGAGATTTAATGATGCTGATAACGAATTTTGAAAGTACTATCTATAAACAATACAGTAAATCCAGAGACAGTTAAAAGCAGGCAGAGAAGGCAGATGCCAAAAGGCAAGAGTTTTTGAAGTCTGCAAGTTTACAGAAACAATTATTTGCATGCTGCATTTAGTCCTGAACCTCTGTTTTTATACAAACTACTCCTTCAACTACATAGTCTAGAGAAAGTCTGTTCAAGACTAATGATCCACTGCCAACACCTGAGGACCTAGGATGTGACCTCTTTGGTATGGCATTACCACCATCTGTTCTATTCCAAGCCAAAACCAGGCATCAAAACTTCCACCAAATGTACCACACCCTACCGAGACTCTTCCAGATTTGCCCTTTTCATTCTAGGTACAGTAAAATGACAGATTGCACTGGGAAGAGGTTTGGAATATCTCTCTTACACAAACGGGGGTATAATTAGAGACTCATCAAGATTTTTGACTTTTGCAAGTAGGCATCTGTATTTGCCATGCAATCCTGTCATCTGACTATTTTGATTAGCAAAGCTGATAAAGCATCATTACTGTATTTATTTCATTCAGCAATTTATTACCTCATAAATAAGTGCTTGTTTAGACTTAGTGCTTAAGACTTTTTCTCTTCCATAAAGGCATGTCAACATTTTAGGATGCCTCATTAGTTTTACATAACAAAAACTTTCTCAAACTGTACATTTGTATAGAAGGTTAACAAATTTCAGGTACTCTTTAATTAAGTAAAAGTATGACTTGCTTTATTCCAGACTTAATAGAGATATTATTGAAACTCTGAACTTGCTGTGTCTTTTTATGGTATAACAACTCATCATACAAGGAAAATTATTCGTGGCAATGAAAGCCCTGAAATTTTTTAAGGCACATATTTGCTCCATCTCACTTTGGGGAAGTAGTTTGTACATATCGGTAGAAAAAAAAAATAGTTTATGAATGCATTTATTTTTCACTTGTGTTTTCCATTTAGCCTCATGGATAGACTGCTGTTTGTTGCAAATGATTTCACAGGGAAATGCATTTTTAAAATTCAAATCCTGCTTCAAAGCCTCCAATTAAAGCTGCACGTACTCCATTTGTATTTTAATAGTTCTCTGTTTTACATACTATAACACAGATCTAAGGATGTAATTAGTGGGTTTTCTGAGAGCATAAATTTGCATAATGTTTGATTTTGTGTATGACAAGGTCAAGTAACATTGTTTTGCTAGATCAAACGTTCATAACTAGATATCAACAGTGTGCATACAGTGTTATCACTGGTCCCATTTATTTCCAGAAACATATAAAACACATCTTAATTCCATTCTTAAAAGTATAGTGAAAGAGAGAGAGAAAGGAGGAAAAGACGAAAGAAAGGAAAAAGAGAGAGAAAAAGAAAGAGAGTGGGAAGGAGAAAGGAAGGGAGGAAGGAAGGGAAAGAAAGAGAGAGAGAAAGAAAGATATATATATAGAGAGAGATATTTCTGGAAGCAAGAATGCCTGAATCCTCTTGCCCTCTCTTAAGAAACTTAGTACATGCCATGCAATTTCCCAAAGCTGTTCAAATTAGGTGATTTTTATTTTCCAGAATATAACAAAACCAGGAGATATTTGTCATATGTATTTTCAGTTTCCATTTTAAGTCAAAATTCATTTCAAATCATCCCAATGTAATACCTGTAATTAAATTTCAAAAGAAAATCAGCTGGCTTTTAAAGTTGATTTTTATTTCAAGGCTTCTGAAATAGCTAAAATTTTCTTTTGTTCAAAATAAGGACTGATGAAGGACTAAATGAAATGGATAGATGTGATCTACATTCATTTGCTCAAAGTATAACCTTTAATTCCATTTTGTACATCCATACAAAAAGGGCCTATAAACCACTTAAACCAGGGAAAAAACAGATAATTATCTGTTGCAAACTCATGTTTTAATGCAATAAAGGGCATTATTTGCGTCAGTCAGGGTAACGGGCTTTGAAGCTACTTGAGGACAAGGTAGATTGATACATTAATCAACTTCTAAGGGATTTTCCTGATTTTCTCCATAGCTCAGCACCATGACAGTGCCTACACTTCTTGTCCAGTTCTGCACGGTTTCCTACCTTCTGGATTCCATTCCTAGGGAGTTTCTATATGGACTGTAGGAACTGACAATTGCTTACTGATTAACAACCTGTCCCATCTGAGTAACAGTGCTGCCTCACAATGGGAAAAGCTTCTGGAATTCACAGGGAATGGACTAAGATAGTTGATCTTTCTTTCCTGATCCACTATAGACATCAACAAATTAATTCAGTGTATGTACCTGCCCTATATACCATATGACATATGCATTGCTTCATATCTCCAGAACAAAGAAAGATGCCCAACTTCACAGGTAATGCTACAGGTTAAATTGATTACTGATTGAAAAATGCACAAAGTGAACAATATTAAACAAAAGGCAAATAAATTTTAAGTGTTAGGCATGACACAAACTTTTTAACCAGTAGATCTTCAAATCCATAATTTCATTTTGTCATAACTTTCAGTGCTGTTGTACAAATTTAATTCTCATGGAGTCAAAACTACAGCATTCACCACTATTACTCAGGAAAAAGCTACAATCTCACAAAGTGTTAGAAGGAAGAGGAAGACAAGCCCTGCCTTTACAGCTACTCATATTCTCTTCGGTCTATATATAAAACCACTCCTGCAAATCAAGTGAGCGTGGGCTTCACCTTTGAAAGCAGATGTCAGGGTACAAGGTTAGAAGTCCTACAATACTTTCAAAAGCAATGTCAGAATGTTTCAGAAAGTGGTATACTGGTATACTTCATTTGGAAAAAAAAAAAAAAAAAGATCATAAAGCAGTTTTTCCAAAGAGCTCAGCCTTTTTTTGTAAGCAAATCATAAAATGACATTGCACTTAATCATTGGATCATATTGAGGTCTTGTTCCTACATAATAGCAAATTACATTCTGCCAGAAACAAAAAAATTAGCCAAGACCCTGTATTAGATAGCTCAGGCCCTTCTTTCTCTTTCATTATATTGCTAACTATGCTTGTCATAACAGATCTTCTGGTTTCTAGCAAAGAGATGCATAATGAACTGCTTTGTTGGTGGGCTAAAAAATGCTGACAAACCTTACCATTTTAAATTATTTCTCTGTAAATCTCCTGACTGGAGTGCTCTGCATGTAAATTCCAGCAGCAGCAGCAGTTGCTGCCATAGCAACAGAGTTATTTAGGAAATAATTTAAAGTAAGTACCACATCATATTCAGCCTCTCATGAAAGAATGCAAACTTGGCAGGAGGATGGGAAGGGGAAGGAAAGATGTAAGGTCTATGGCTTTTAACTGACAAATGAGTTTGTATGTTTCCCATGTCTAGCAGTGCATAGGAAATGGTATAAACCAATGCTTACCTTTGAACAGTGCTTCAGCACTTTTTTTGTATTTTTTGTTATAAAATCAACCAACACTCATGAACAACTTCACAGCTACCGCTACATGAGGTTCTTGTCCGCCCATTTCTCCAAGGTCCCTCTGGATGGCAGCACAACCTTCTGGAGTATCAGCCACTCCTCCCAGGTTTGTGTTATCAGCAAATTTGCTGAGGAGGTACTTTGTCCCAGCACTCGGATCGCTAACGAGGATGTTAAACTTAGGACTCTGTAAAACTCCCCCTGCCACACCACCAGTTCCTGGCCTCCAACTAGGTTTTGTACCACTGATCAACACCCTCCTGTTGTGCTATTCAGCAAGTAATGCAGCCAAAATTTGCTGTTATATTATAGTATCAAAGATGAAGATAATTTTTACTTCACATCATGAGGCATTGTTCCCTTCAGAGTCACAAAACTAACTTAGTTTACAGTTTTAGTAACAAAATTATTAGATTGACCAAGGCTTTAGTAACAGACTATTTGACTGACTATAGACTGCAATACAGACTGTGTCCATTTTTTTATAGCTTACTACAGCTTTAAAGTATTTTTTCCCTGTCTGTACCATTACAAGCTACAAAGAGAAGGAAGCTAATTTACCTTGTTACTAGACCAGAACACCATGTTTTATTGTTATTTCACAGTGATATTTCCAGTATTTTCTTTTTTTCCACTACAGCAGGTAAGTTGTCTTTGGCATTCTAGCATTGTTTGGTTTAGAATACACAAGTAGAGGAGACAAAAAGAAGGAAAATACTTTCCATAAATCAACAGATATTTCAAATTAATTTGCTTCAGTCACATTTGTTACCTTCTCTGTACTGAGATGTCTTCAGAAAGTAATTTAATTTTGCTGTCAATAAATAAATGCAGAAGTTCCACCAACTGCAGTTTCAACTACAATGCATTCTTATTCTCTAGATATGACACATAAATTCAAATATCACATAATTTAAGAGTACAGAACGTGTTTAGTGATAACATCAACTCTAATAAAAAGGTTACTTATTCATTATGATTTCCTTCCACAGTTCATATTCCTTTAAAAATTTCTGCTTTTGGTTAGAACTTCCATTACAACTCTGATTCAACATTGAATAACAGTAGTTTCTCACTTCTGTGAACACCAACTTTCCATACGAACATCTAGCAAATAACTAGAATTAGGAGATAATGTTTAATATATACAGATCAAATTTCCACTCAATCTGTTGAAAGGCACTGTAAACAAACCTGAACCAAAGCATCACAGTTTAGTGTTTCTAGGTTAATCCATGGGCAAAATTGGAACATTTCCAACAAAGCATTACCACACATCATTCCTGAATGGCCTGCCAGTATGAGTGGGACAAATAGAACTGATGGGAAAAGAAAAGAAAAACACAGAAAAGATGAAAACACATGAAAGAAGGTAAGAGAAAAATCAGAAAGCAATGGTTTATGGGGGGAACAAAAGAGACCAGTACACACATTTAGATTCAAGGACCAATTTTTACCTCAAAATACAAAATATACACAGAGAGACATTAACCGTATAGCAAAGCCATTGCTTAGTCTATGTTTAACTAATTTTTTTTTTTTTTGGACTAGATATAAATATACTATTCTAGGGAAAATTAAAAAAAATAAAATAAAAAACAAAAATAAGCAAAGAAAAGTGAGAGAATGAGGATAAATATTTAAAATGGTTCTCAATGTTGAAACTTTAGACTGGAGGGTATCTGTGACAATATATTCAACCACCAAACCAGGAGAAACATTTGTACAAGGGAAAACAAGTGTTTTCTCATTCACTTCAAAGGAAACTATAGATGAACACAAAACTTTCCCCATAAGCTAGAATCCTGATGAATAGGAGGATATTAAATTTTTTAAAGCCAGAGTTAGTTTATAGCAGCTTTTGTTCATTTTAAAAAATTGCAAGGGCAACAAGCAGTGGAAGGTAGATAAGTTCCCCTTCACCCAAAGTTTGGGGCACAGTGGCCAGTGACAAGTGCACAGCCATCCCACCAGCTAAAGCTGATTATCACTGGGCTTTAAAACAATGCTAGAATCCACCACAGATTGAGATCCCTTGGAATGTGTCTCAAAGTGACATCTGAAGAGACACATGCTGCCCCAGACAGGAAAAAGAAAGGACTTCTTGAAAATACTAATTTATGTTTATTAAATACATATAAGGATAAAGATTAGGATATTGTACTGGCAAAGCTGTCAAGTCATTCTGAAACAAAAGTACCCTTCTCTAGCTTGGGTAACCTAGATCTTAGAATTTCATAGGAAAGTGTAATTTTTTTTGACTGTTTGTCTTGTTTTTGTCTGGGATAGATTTCACTTTCTTCCTAGTAGCTGGTGCAGTGCTGTGGTTTGGATTTAGCATGAGAATACTGTTGATAAGACACTGATGCTTTTGGTGCTGTGGAGCAGGTCTTACCCTCAGTGAAGGACTTTCCATTTCCCATGCTCTGCCAGGGCACAGGTGCACAACAAGCTGAGAGGGAGCATCATGAGGACAGCTGACCCGAGCTGGCCAACAGGATGTTCCATACCACAGCACCATGGTCAGTAGAGAAACTGGGGGAGCTGGTCACGAGGGGCTGATCACTGCTCAGGGGGCTCAGCATTGGTCACCATGTGGTGAGCAATTGTATTGTGCATCACTTGTATTTCTTGGGTTTTATTCCTCCCTCTCTCTCTCCTCTTCATTACTACTACTACTATTACTATTGTTGTTGTTGTTGTTGTTATCATCATTAGCATTATTAGTATATTTTTCTGTAGTTCAATGACTAAACTGTTCTATCTCAACCCACATATTTTACTTCTTGTTTTTCAGATTCTCCTCGCCACCCGGAAGGCAGAGCAGTGAGTGAGCAGGTGTCAGATATTGAGTTGCTAGCCGAGGTTAAACCACGATTCTGTTTTAATACAAAGCTCCAAGAGACCATTATGGCAATCTAATCTGACCTTATATATAACAAAGCAGAAAAGAACTTCCTCTAATTAATTCTGCAGCAAGCCTAGGACTTCTAACAGGGTTGGAAAGGACAAAAACAAGCCTCCTGCATCCACTCTGTCTTCACAAATGTTTCTCTCCTCCAAAGAACCTTATCCTTTAACATTCATCAGCACTGTTATGAGCCCTTTCAGCATACACTACTAAGGAACTCAAAAATACCCAAAAATTCCTCTTCAGAAGAATATACTTCTCTTCAGCACTCTCAGATTCCAATTAAAACATTGGTTCTCAAGCTTCCATGCTGGAGTCAGAGTGTTTTAGCTGATTTCGCTAAACAGCGTAACTCCACATATTCTGTACTTTTCTCTGCTCTATTCTGTGCAACCAGAATGGTATCAAGGACACCTTGTATGTTTCCTAACAGGAGCAGAGATAAAGACTTCTCCAGTTACCTAGATCAGTGCCACTGTGAATGTGCATTTAGGGAAGAAATTGTTCAGGAGTATTTAGGTCACAAATCCTTTCCATCAGGGGCATCTGGTATTAGAATTATGGGCATCTGCCATTTAATGTTTGTTCTAAAAGTAGAAACAGCTTATCCCTAATAAGTATTTAGTGTACTGCATAAGTCTTGGCCAAGAGATTAAATTTCAGAGTTGTTTATAGAACCTCATATGGATTTTTTTTTGTAAATTCAATGCTCCATGGCATATCTATAAATTCAGAAAGTGTGTTTTTATCTTAACAACTAATAAGATCATTCATGATGATTAGAACAGTGACTTACCTCTAGAACAGTAACTGTACCTCTAAAGCAAAGGTACCATGGTGATAGGAGAACTCCAATCGTAAAAAGCTTGGACTTAAAAAATGTCTATTATGGGCTGTTTTGTGAGGCAGAGCCCCATTACTGGATAAGGGGAAAACACAGGTGGTGTTGCAAGTGAAGAGTTTTAGCATCACACGCACACAGCCTCCCTAAGTAGAGCATAGATTAAAAAGTGATGCACACACCTTAAGCCTGAATTCCACAAATGGCTCCCAAAAGCAATGATGGAAGCTAACTCATCAGAAGCACTGTGAGAGCACAGAAGCCTCATAGTTCTTTGTACAAAACAGGGAATATAGCAGAAAACTTCTCAGCCTATGAAAGAGCTGGCATTATTTTTCCCAAATATCTTTTCACCAATATAAAACACCTGGGGAGTAAGCCAACCAAAATTTTCCATCATTTTAGTGCAAAGGAGAAAATGTACCAAAGGATAAACAACAATGGATAATCTGCATAATAGAGAGTGCTGAAGCACTCTTTAAAGTGCATTCAACAGGATGGGTACCAGGAACAGTTCTGTCAGCTGGAGCAGACACAAATGGGCTCTACAAGACAAAGATAATCATGAGATATTCTGCAAGAGAATATTGACTCATCAAATAGACAATAAATTAATGTTTGCCTTCTTTAAGAAAAGATTGATTAGGAGAGTTATCTATAGAATAGGTTCATTTTATAAGAAAATAACTGGTCACAGCTTTTCCTATCATCTTGGCATGTTTTGGATATAATGTATATTTAGAGAGAGAGTGTGGGAGGTCTGTTATTTCAATATGCTTCACAACAGCTTAATATTTTAGAAAAGAGAAGGTTCTATACAACAAATCTTTTATTATGACAGTGGACAAACAATTATTGTGGAGCCCTGGAAGACTTTTTCTTGTGTTAACCAGGAACTGGTGAGGAAAGAGTTGGTAAAAGAAGCTGTTATTAATCTTCCACCAGTTTATGGAGATTCAACCCTGCTGGCTGAAAACAAACATAGGCTGGCTGGAGCTTCTGACTTCACCAAGCAGACAAGACTTTTACACATTTATTAGAACACTACATTTGCAGGGTACAGATGCTTAACCAGTCACTTCATCCACTCTCACAGATAACCAGAAAAAGGAAGCTATCAAACACTACCTGTTCAACAAAATGGTAAGCAGGCAAAGAAAGAGTCATCAAACTTGTACGAATTCGCAGTTATGTGTAGACACACATACACACACAAAATCTGCAACAATAACTAAAATTAGCCTCTTTGTGGCTGCAGCCACTTTCACTTTTTTAAAAGGTGATCTGTTCCCCAGTTCTGCAAATGCACACAAGGAGAGAATACAATCTTCATAAAAAGCTACTTCCAAGAGCTTTAGAGTATGTTGTTTTTGCATAACAGTTTATTTAAAAGCTCCCCGCTAACATACTAAGAAATTCAGACAGAGTTTACCTATTTGGAATATGGTAAGACAAAGCAAGATAAAAAAAGCAGGAAAATTAAGGAGCAGGAAGAAGGATAATGGAACTAACAACAAGAGTATTATGCTTTGGATGTTATGATGCACCAAGATACCACTGGTTAACATTTCACAGGAAGGTGATAAGAAGAAAAAAATTTAGCCACTTACCACTACCACAGATCTTTTTCAGTAGCATCACAAAAATTTGAATCCTAAGTTATCTCTGGGCCTGCTCATTAAAACATCCAATTAAAAAGCATTTTATCACCCTCTTCCCTCCTGGTGCAATGCAGGCAGGTTTGCTGAAGAACTGTTTCCGAGCTTGCAAAACAATACCATCAGGCCTCCAGCAATAAAACCCACACCTCATAGCTGTGGAACCCTGGAAGCACGTGGGAACCACTATACAGTAAAGTACAATTCAAAGTAGCTAGTATGGAGCTAGGTTTTGGATTTGTCATGATAACAATGTTGGTGACACAGGGAGGTTTTATATATTGCCAAGCAGCACAGGCAATCAAGGCCTTTACTGCTTCTCACCCCACCCCACCAAGTGTGCTAGGAGTGCACAAGAAACTGGGAGGGGACAGAGCCAGGACAGCAGACCCAAGGGATAGTCCAGAGTGTACAGCATCACACTCAGCATATAAAGCTGCAGGAAAGGAGCAGAGGGTATTCAGAGCGATGGCATTTGCCTTCCAAGTTACCATTGTGCATAATGGAGCCCTGCTTTCCTGGGAATGGCTGAACACCTGCCTGCCCAGGGGAAGTGGTGAATAAACTACTTGTTTTGCTTTGCTTGCACACACAGCTTTGCTTTCCCTGTTAAAATGTCTTTAAATCAACCCACAAGTTTTGTCAGTTTTACCCTTTCGATTCTCTCCCCGATCCCACAAGGGAGAAGAGAGAGTAAGCAGATGTGTGGGGCTTAGGTGCCGGCTCAGAATAAAGAACAACAGTCCTTTTTATAAAAATCAATGATAAAACTATCACCTGGATAATCTTCCTGCTGTGTGTTTAAATGACTTGAAAAGTACTCTGTGTCCTTGGAATAAATTGACTCAAGTACAAGAGTACAAAATGCAAGATAAGAAGAGAGATCAATAGAGTAATGTGCAGGTAAGTGGGTGAGCCAATAGATACTTATCAGTGGTAAAGCAGGTAGTTAATATAAATACAAGACAGCCTAAGATGAGAACACTGATAAATTAGAATTATATCAACCACTAATTTAATGTTGGTTAGTACAGGTGCAAGAAAGTCATCAAACAACAAATGCTTCCATATGCAAAGTAACATTAATGAAATTAATCATCAACAAAATGGGATTTATATCCAATATGAAAACCACAATTTAATTAAAATTCCTTTTTAAAGTCGATTTTAAAATACTAGATCTTTTAAAATGTGTCTAATCTACTTTATAAAAGACAGACAACTAACATTTGGAAAAAACGGGAAGAGATTTCATTATAATTAGACGGTTGGATGATCAACCCTCCATAGGGAAACAAACAACCTAAACAAAATCAAAAAAAAAAAATCTGCCTCTCCTTGAGTACTGAAATTGTTTCAGAAGGAAACTAAGGAACCTCCATATCCACACCTTCAGCTGTTGCACTCACCAGCATAAAGCCTGCATTCTTCAACTAGAAAACCTTGCCAAGTGTTTTGCTTCTAAGCCAAACATTCTGCAGTGCAAGAGGAGGCATAAAACCAGATCATGCTGAAAGTCAGCTCAGCAGCATGGTAAATTGTATCTGTTAGTTGTTGTGTCAAAGACAAATTACACAGTTTGCCTTAATTGAACTACAGGAAGGTTCTAAAAATACATAGCCATGTAGTCCTACTAATGAATGGATCTGCCTTACCATTTTGGCAACATAAATGCTCAGCAACAGTCTGTCTCCTGCTAAGACTTACAGAACCAATCTCGATACCAAAACAAAAGAAAAAAAAAAAAAAAAAACCAAACAAACAACAAAAAATAAGCAACAAAAAAACCACACTGAAAAAAGACCACTCCACCCCCTAAAAAGAAACACACTTTCAGATGACTTCATGGAACACAAGAATAGTTTAGGTTGGAAGGGACATTTAAAGGTTACCTAACTTATTCTGACCTATACAGTGTTATTAATATTTGTCAAATTTCAGATAGTCAGGGGTATGCGGTCAGAAAAATGTTTTATTATTTTCTACTAACTGCGGTTCAGAACACTCCCTAAAACTATAGCGCCATTTTCTGGCAGTTTTAAAATTTGACCACTCAAACAGGATCTTGTGGTTTATGCTGCAACCATTAAATATTTTTTTTAATTTTATTCTGCAACTGGGATACTCAAATATTAGATCTCTTTCAAAAGCATATAGTAGCCTGTGTATGAACACTAATCAGTCGCTAAGAGTTACAGTTCCAACAAGTATCTACAGGGAGTATTTCAACATTTCAAAGTTTATGATGATCAAGGACTGAAATGGTGACTGCAAGTGGTCATACAGAGACACATGAGAAAGAATACAAGCTTGAAATTTAAGAGTCTCCTAAACAGAATAACAGTCAAGATCTTTACAACTGAAAAAAAGTATAACAATGTCATATCTTTGATCAATCAAATCAGAATAAGGAAAGCCAATGCTCTTTTGGCAATTTATTTACCTAAACATGTCCTTCTCCAAGCACAATAATTCCATATAATAAAATGAGATGATAATATTTCCCAAAATTTTTATGCTGTTTATCATCAATTCATCCAATTAGTGCTTGCAAAAAATTTTCAGGACACCTGCACTGATAAGAGTATGTATTTCAAAGCAAAATCACAAGAGAGAGCTTAGTTTTCAATCACCCACATCATTCCTCTAAAATAAAAACATTTGAAAAATGAACTAAAGTAGTAGAAACTATTTCAAAACTTCGTGTAACCTTGGAACTTTATGTTAAAACTGGAATTCAAAGTATTTCAAAAGTGAACTAAAATAAACACACCTCCTTTGAGAGAATATGCTTGAAGTTAGTCATGAAATAATGTACCAAACATTGTCCTCGCCTTTTTGTGTATTAAAAAAGTCTCATTTCTTTCTTTCATAGAGACTCCAAAAAAGGCAAAAGACAGAAACTGCAAATTCCATTTAAGGAACAGTGAATGGAAATATATCTAGGACATTTCTGCAGCACTTTTAAGCTGTAAGATCCAACAATACCCTGCACAGAAAAATCAATTTGTCAGGCTGTGAGATAAAAGGCATCTTCTCTTGCCATATTAGTGAAGCACTGACAATCAAGGACTCTGTTCATCTGAACTACAAAGTCTGGTGAGCACTTCAAGATAGGAAAATATATGAACAGCCAAAACTGAAAAAGGCCCTTGTCGACTATTATTATTTAAGCTAAGAGATTTTCTTGCTTAAAAAGTAACAAACAGAAGTCATTGGCTTCAGTGGTTAAGAAGACATATGGTTCCAACAGAGCTTCTATAAATATCACTTGCAATTGTTAGTTGATTTACCAAGTTGTAGCTTTCACAGCAATATTGCTTGATTAATATAAAAAGAAAATACATTTTTGCACCCTCAGAATGGAATTGGAATTCTCAACCTTAAAAATAGTCAATGATGACAGAGTGCACTTGGATACAAGAAAAGCTATATGCAAATGAACTGCCTTCCCTGTATATCGCAATTCAAGTACATCAACACTGTCAGCTGAGATGCTTCTATTATTCTGGGCATCAACAACTCTGATTTTCAGGGTCTCTGATTAATATTGTAAATGTCATTAATCTGAAAGGATCTTCAAATTAGGTCCAAAATAAATCTGCTTCTGCTTTTTATTTAATACGGTCTTTCCCCTTCATTCATTTAAGATGATTGCAAAGTTCAAACTGCTGCAAATTCAGGCATCATTTATAAGATTTGAGTGGAAGACAGGGGTAATAATCACTTGTTTGCTAAAGGTCATGGTTTTTAATAGGGCCTCTTAGATTACACTCACCAAGAGTTTAAATCTGCACAAGTGACTATTTTTGGGTAACAGCTATGGATTTGGCCTGTTATATTTACCTCTGTTTTATTGGTAATGTGTAAATTGTGTGTTCTGGTCCACAGATTGTAGTCTATGTAAGATTTAGAAGATAAATCCTGTGGCTCTCTCATTACTTTAGAAAAGGCGAAAAATTTAGATGCTTTAAAGGCCATTATATTTACAACCAGACTAGTTTGTCTTCTGTTGTGAAAACTGTTACAGGGGACTTTTGGTAACATACTAGCAAAATTAACAGTGAGCAATTACCAAAACATTATATCTACATGTATCAGTAAATACACAGATTTTTTATTGGATCATTCGTTTTGCACCGTAAACAATTCAGACACCCTATTGTAAGGGTGCTATTATTACTTATGTTAAAGAAGCTTGAATTGTGTCAAAGAAATGTAGGGACCTTTTTACAGAAACCCTCAAAAGTTCAAGCAGCAGATGACAGCAGACATTTTTGCTGGTACTGGTATAGGCCAATGCCTGGGCTCCAGGGCTAAAACCACAAATCATATACTGTCAATTTCCTGGTGAAGGAATGCCAACTCGGGATCTGGGTAAAACAAACCCTGCATAGTAAAACTCAGATATAAAATGGAACTTGGGAAGCAATAAAGAAAGAGTGAGCAAGATGTTCATGTTAGAAAATACAAAACAAGAAACACAAGCAGATCCAAGAGCAATGAGGAAGAAATATTTTACATCAACATTATACTGTTTCTATCAGGATGCAGATGCAATCCTTCACCATCATTCTAGAAGGCAACTTGGTATTATTGACCATAAGAACCTAAAGAGCCAAACACCACAGAAATAAATGGATACTAAATAGATCATGTTTGAGTTTTAACCCTAAACTTTTCAAATTTAAGATAATAGGATAGTTAGGGATATAGATCTGAGTGTCTCTCTGTGTGACACTCACATCTAATTAATTAGACTAAGAAATAAATAAATACTGGCTCTGTATATAAGGTGTATTTCTTTAGTCCATATAAACTGTATGTGGTGTTTAGTTTGGTTCCTTGCTCAGGGAATGTGGATTAAATTTCAGTTCAATAAAATCATACAAATTAAAGGATGCGTTAGATTTCTATACTGAACTGAAGCACTGAAAATAGAACTAAGGTTGCAAAACTAGATGTCTGATGGGTTATAAAAGTTCTTGTGATTGCAGAAGGAAAATCTTAGTTAGTCTCACACTGTAATTCATCATATATATCTCTCAGACACAGCCAGAAACTGCACTAAACCCAACACAGCATCAGACTTAAAATCATGCAGTGTCTAGGACCATGACTCAACCTCATTAGCACACAGCAACATTCTAAAAAAACAATTTAAAGAGATATTGATTTTAGTCTTATGACTATAAACTGACACAAGTGAAAAAACTCACAGCTTCTGAGAGTTAAAGATGTTTTTAACAAATATATTGGTTTAGAATCATGGATTTTAGAAGTGACATAGTAAGGTGTTATTTATGCCATTTTATAAAAATTTATGAAAAGTGAAAAAGAAACTGGACAGTAATCCAAAGTGAAGAAAATATTTTATATTAAATATTTTGAATAGCAAAGCTATTCACTCTAGAGGGCAACTTAGTCAAAACTAGAGTACCAAAATACCCAACATGGGTACACATGTACACACACAGTTTGGGGAATTACATCCTGCTGGCAATGGCAGAGATGTCAATAATAGCAACCTTAGTGAAAATAAACAAGAAAACAAAAATATGCCACCAAAAAAACACCAACCAGCCACAACTGCCAAGCAAAAGAAACGAACAAGGCATGTGATTTGCAGGTATAACCATGTTTCATGTGAATACTGTGCATGAAGCTGCACAGGTTCATTCAAATCATCACTACCCATATTAGACTCGCTCTTTCCATATGAACACAAACTGAATGACTACTTCAGCACTGTGAAATGCTAGGATATACTGCTGAAAGACACAAAGTATATGTTGCAAAAATTAAGGCTTAAGGTAAATAAAGTATGGATTAATGCTCCTTCAGTTACACTCGGCGTGACACTTATTCAGTGTTTTGACTAGTTTTAAATTTTTGAAAAGCAAAATCTCACAAACATCAGTCACAGATACCCTCTGAATTTTTAGTGGCATGAATAAAAAAAAAAAAAAGAAAACCAAACACACACACACACACACAAATAACAAACAAACAAAATAAAACCCAACCACAACACCCCCCCCCAAAAAAAAACCCACCAAAAACTACAAACAAAAAAAACCCAACACCCCATGTGTTTGTGTTCCCTAGAAACATGTATTATTTTGAATACAGCACTTACAGGCATAACAGAGTAAGATGAGGTTATTAGGATGCAGTGGTTATAAAGCATAAAAAGCCATTCTGTCAATAAAGGTCAGCACATCCATCATTCTTGTTTCTGTCAGCACATGAGTTTCCCCTAGACAATTTACAGGAAATGGAAAGGAAAATAACCAAATCATTGGAAAATTTGTTAAATATGCCATCTGGTCTTCACAGATGGGCCTGTACTGCGGGTCATGTACATCTCCTTTCCACTGTCATCACTGACTGAAAAATTAGAAGCAGATAAAGAAATAGAAGCAATGACTCTAGAAAGTGGATTATCAACACACAATGTAGAGATTTAGTCACTGTGTCTCCACTTACACTCCACAGGGAGACAAAGTTTTCCAGGCTGATGAAACCTCACACAAAAGGGAAAATAAAATCTGTTGGTTAGAATCAAAGTTTTGATCTGTAATGAATCACAGTGGTATTATGAAAAACAACTGGAAAAAGGTGTTTCAGAAAAATAAGGCAATAATGGTTACTGCAGAACTGCCATCACTATACCATAAAGTGCTCAAAAACACAATCTTATTGTCAGTGTGCCTTCATAATCCATTTGAATTACCTCCAAATCGAAAATGGGAAACAGAGGCAAAGAATAACCACCATTTTTTCTAACAGGACAGAAGAACAATTATTCATATCCGTGTTTCCGCTATCCAATTTTTAAAGACATATTGTTCTTAAGCAAACAGCATTCTGCTAACGTTACAAGAATTCTGCAGCCATGAGGAATTTACAGTTTTTAAAGCACTGCACAAATCAAGAGTTTCTGTTGTTCCAACTTCCTTGATAGAGAAGTGGAAAGGGGTCATTCACTTTTAAGGCAGATAATGTTTCACATATTATTTAAAATAATACCCACCTTTTACTTACCTGTATCCAAAGTGAAGCACAAAGTGCCTACACGCCTTTCAGCTCCCTTGATATGGAGTAGTTTACTCAAAACCACTCAGCAGCACAACCTAGACAACTTTTCTTCTCACATTTTCAGTCTCCCCCTGCATGATCATTTTCAGCCTTACAGAGAGACAATCAGCTGAGATCTGGCATTAGGACAGTGACATAACAGAGCACTGATCACAAATCATTCTAGCCTTGGCAAAGAGTATGGCTACTGTTGAATGTATAACATGCTCTCTGCCACCGTTTTGCCACTATGTTCCAAGGAAGATTATGTCCTCAAGCCACCACCCATCTCTTTCTTTGGGAAAAAGGTGCTGTGCTGGCTAATGAATATTATGTCCTTTATTCTAACTTGTCAGATGTCATTCATTGCATTAATATTTAATGTTATAATTGATATATCAATTGTAAAAACTTAGCTTGAAGAAGAACAAAGTCATTCAAAAGTCATCATTATATTTATTTTCTTTGAAGGAGAAATGGAAAACTTTTTTTTTTAATGTCTCATCTATTTCCTTCTACAATGTGGCCTACTTCAGTGGAAACAAAAAAGATGGAATTTAGACCTCTAGTACACCACCACCAGAGCCCCAGCTTGTAACAACTTCTGTAGTAGCACTTAACCAACTCAGAAACCTTGTGGCACTACTTCTAAAAGAATTAATTTTAATAATGTTAGTGAGGACAGCAGTTACTCTGCACTTAGGGCCACATAAGGCAAATTTGCACCTCTACTTGAACAAGGTAAAAAGGAAAGAACCTAGCTTAAAAATTTTAAAAAATAAATAAATAATTAAAAAGAAAAGAAGAGGCACTTTCACCCTCAACTGCATCTTCTACAGGTTTCAGACATTCAAGGCTGTCCCCAGGATAGGTAACAATGCATTTCTAGTAACATTCTGAAGTCAAAGTGGCTAATAGATATGCACATAAACAGTCCATCTTGCAAGTACTATTCAAGATAGCTTGGAAAAAGGACAAAAAGCTATATCAATGCAACCAACCACATGGCTATAATTTAAACTGATGCTAGTACTGATGCTAGTATATTCATACCAGCCATGGCCTACTCAGCTAAAATCCATTTATCATGTCTATATGGATTATATGCAAAGGTCAAAAAGGTGGGATATGGGAGAAAAGTGAAAAGACACAGGAATATATTTCTTCTTGCTAAGACCTGCTAAGATAAAAAATAAAACAACTGTCATTTGGACCAAATCATGTCAATTACTGAATTTGCAGCAAGTTTCAGTTCTATTTAGGTGATCCTCAAATACCATTTTGAAAATGATACAAAGACCATTCCATGCTTTGAGGGAAAAATTAAAATTACCTAGTCTTGGCCTTTTCTGACTGATCTCCCCAAATCACTTCAACACCTCTTGTTTCATACTTAGATTGCAAATCTTATGCACAGAAATTATCCTTTCAGTTTGCCAACAGAATGGTAAGCCCAGCAGCCTCCTGTGTGTAACAAGAGTGCAGGCAATTACCAGCAGCCTTTAGGTTGACTGATGAACGCATGGTGACAGCAGAGACTTCCCACCCTGGAAGCTGCAGAACAAGGATCAATGAAATAAATCCACCGTCAAAAGAGCTGAGCAACAGCTTGACCAGGCCAGCGGCACCAACATCAACATCTAGCATGGAAGACCTCTTCATGAGAGCAGCATTCATTGTTTCCTCAAGAGAATCCCCCTCGGCATCCCTGTGGGATGTGTGCTCCCTACCCAGGAGGAAGAGCACCACCTAGTGAAGCTTCGGCACGGTTTCTTGGAGCACCTGCAGGATTCTGGTGGCCCCATTCATCCCTGCTTGTCTCACCATATTCACCAGATGGAGCAATTGGTGGTATAGCTCACGTGAATACAGTGTCTTGCAAATGACAGAATGATGCAATGTTAATATTTTTTTCTCCATGCCTCACACTCAGCACTTTGTCCTTGAACCTACTCCATATCCTTTAATACTGCCAAAAGTGACCAAGAATAAACCCCATATGATGATCTATTGAAATAAATTATTTCACAGGACACAGAGGCTAGAATGCCTGTTTTAAGGGGAAGTAAGAAGGATAGATCTTCAATACATTAGACATATATTATATAAAGATGGCAAGTGAAAGCCCTGTGCTTTGCCCCACACAACAGCATATCTTAATTTCTGTAATTTATCGTTAAGAGTTCCTAAACTTTGGAATACAGAACTAGAAATTATTTTCAAGTCCAGTATCATGAAATCAAAGTTAGCCCTCAATTTCTGGAGCAAAAAAGACATAAAGCAAAAGAATCCCAGAGACAGAATGTTGGCCATGGCTTGCATCACCAGCTGTGAACCACAGTGTCTGTTAAAAGGCTGATGGCATGACAGTGACAGATGCATCACAGAAAAATACCAATACAGCTACATAAATACAACATTTCCACAGCCTTTTCTTCTGAATGTTCCTCAAAAGGAGACACAAACCCTACCTCAATATAAGAACAGGACAGTGTGTTCGGTAAACTGCTGAACATGAACATCAACATCCAAAAATAATGCAACAGAAGTGGAGTTGATGGTTAAGAGAAAGCAAGAATAGAACTATTTTTTTTTTTTTCCATTCCAAAGAAACCTAAATGTTTCAGGTCACAACTGTCTGTAGAGCACTACATTGCTTAAAGTCTGAAAAGCTTTTTATCTAGCAGAGGTACTATTCTTGCAGTACAGATTTTTAAGAAATGAGCACAGATAAAGCACTGCATCAGTCATTCATCTTTCAAACAAGCCAAAGGTATTTCTCCTCACTTTTGGAAACCAAACCAGTGCATTAACTTTACTGGGCATTAGTATGGCTCCTCTACTGTGATGGACACTGATACACCCTCCACATCACAAGAGCCAGAATCTAAATATTTCATGCAGGCAGTGCAATGACTCCACCAAGTCACAGACATGATTTATGAAAGGTTACTAAAACCCTTTAGCTCCTAGTGACTTGAATGAGAATTTTTGTTGCTTAGTAACTCTTAAAGAAACTGAGAAATTTGAAAACTAGCAATGCTGTGAGCAGCTGTATGTTTATACAGAACTCTTGTTTATAGCATTCTGGTTGTCTAAAACTGCATATCTACAACTGTAATACTTTACCATCTAATGTAGTACTTTGATGAACTTAAGGTACTCTGCACAAAGTACACAGATATTTACAGAATTTCATTAAGACTTGTTTAATTATACCACAGATCACCTATTTTACAGATGACACAACTAAAATAAACTACTCGTGACATACAGAAACTTTAGTATAGCTTTATAGGATACCATTCATTATTTACAATTAAGTTTTGCATTTACTACTAAGAAGCCTGTTTCACAGTTTTGAACTTATGTCTGCAGCATTAAATATGCTAGCATCAGGAGTTTTATGATACAGCCACAAAATGTTCTGTATTTTCTCCTCCATACAAGCAGAATTGTAAAACATAAAGTGAATTCTTATTCTAAAATACCTGCCTCAAGTTTCTGTAACTTTGAGGGTTATTCTTAAGCTTCATCATTCTTGATATTGATTTTACATCAAATGCAATTGTATGGCTCCTGCTGATATCAAGAGATGCCATGAATCTACATCTGAGAGCAGAATCTAGCTCACAGAAGATTTATACTTCTTCAGTTCAGTTTCTAGTTCAAAGAAGTGTAGGTGTTAAGAAGCACTAATATGTCTTTCAAAAGGCATTCAGTAAACTGCTTATTCATCCTGATATAAAAGGAAATCAGAAAAACTGTAGTTTTCCATCAGAATTAATGGTGCTTTTAAATAGCTAATTGAAATATTTCAGTGCAATTCATTTTCATAACACAAAAGAAAATATACAATAGTTTTACATCACATACATGAGATACTGTAACAAAAAATATTATCTATTTAGATACAAATAGAATATCTATTTTAATACAACCATTTGGTCACAACTATTCAATTATGAATCAATAAACAATAGGTCTCAGGGCAGCAGGACTCTGCATAGCTGGGAGGATATGCATATACACACATGTACATTCACATTATACAACCATCTTCATCATCAAGAATAAATGGAAGAAAAAAATTCCTTGGGGGTTACAGGGAGCAGTTTTCTCTTTCAGCTAGGTAATCCTTGTACATCTGAAATGTGTTGTGAAGAGATCCTCTGTGTTTGCTATCTCTTTCTCTGTGGCACAATCCTTACTCCCTAGAACTTCACACTACATTAGTCAAACAGGATTCAGCACAGGTCAGAGAAAGAAAGCAAACACACAACTCCAGCAGAAGTGATGCACAAGAGCTAATGCGGCTTCAAAATTCCCATTTTACCCAGTTCCAGTAAAAACAATACATGAATGCCAGGAGAATGATCATTTCACTGTAATGGATAAATTTCCATCCAGATGGTTCTTGGTGCTTATTTGGCTCTTGATTGAGGTTTTTCAGATTTAAACCCGCACATGTTTGATATGAATATTACATGATAAATTCTTAGAGTCTTCCCCAAAAGGATTTCTTGTTTGACTGACACCATGGACCCAATAGACTTCAGTTTCATTTAAGAGCTATCAAAATGTGCTCAATTGAGTAGAAATAGTACAACTATAAAAATCTTGAAAAATAGGCCTCTTCATTGGAAAAATATGGATAAAATATACATTACAGTGTCATCTTTCCAGTTTCTAATCATCAGCAACAAACTTTTAGCCAGAAGTATATTTGAGGGAATAATAGTAAGAAGGCAATAACAGTAAGAGAAAGCAAGAGTGGTGTCTCTGGTTTTTGATGTCCTGACCACCTTCACAGACAAAGCAGCTTCTCTGAAACTAAGCCTATAAAACTGTCTTCTTTGAGACACACGAAGCATTCCAACCAGAGAAAGATTCACAGCAGCATCTGACAAAGGAAGCTTTCAAACACAGATAAATACACACACAAGCACAAAACCAGCCCCAAATTTTTGGAGGCTTAATAGTCCAAATGCCACCATCCCATTCCTGTCAGATAAGATGTCTGTATGTCATCCTAGTAAAAGCTTCCCCTGCCAGTTGCAATGGATTTATGAGATGCTTCTATACCTGTTCCTACAGCTCTTAGTCAGCCTGCTCTCCTGCACTAACTCAGGCTGTTCTCATGTGCCAAATGAAACTGCTGTTCCCAACTCTGCTTCTCAGACAGCTCAGCTCCAATGTCCCCTGTGGCTTTCCCAGCCAGCCTCATTCCCACTGTTATCTAATCCAGTTACTGTTATAATCAACACTCACATTAATAACTAACTCAATCATTTTTATCATCAGCTTTCAGTTGTAGCTGGTGGCAATTTCTCACCAAAAATCAAAATTCTCAGCTGATCCCTTCACCATGGGAAATTGCACGTGTACTTTTTCTTCAATGCATCATCATCTCCAAGTTTCACCCAAAGATGTTTCTCTGAAGTGATCCATGTCTACTGTCATACATTTTGGTAAGATTCGTATTACCACTATTAAAATACAGACTTTTCTTGCCCTACTGCTACAGTCTGTGTCCATTTAAAAAAAAAAAAATATTAAAAAAAAAAAAAAAAAAAAAAAAAAAAAAAAAAAAAAGAAAAAAAA
>VXAC01008839.1:816636-928684 GCA_013399225.1 Rhipidura dahli
AAAAAAAACAGAAGGGAAAAAATAAAGGAATCATGGAAGACATTCCAGCTAGTATGTTGCAGTCTTAGCCCTAATGGCTCCCTCTTCTGTAGAAAATAGTTTGCTCCTTTTTGATGAAAAAATAAAAGGATTTTTAGCTTTTCCTCTGCTCTGGAATGTCACTGTCACACCTCAGTTTACCCATCTGTAACACCGAGAATAATTCTATGTATCTCTTTCACAAGACCTCTGTTTTTAGTCATAGTTAAAAGCCAGCTATTGTTCACACTGTATTATTATATACCTGCACGGTTTACCTTTGCACAACACTGTGAGAAAAGTTTTAAAGCATGTTAAAAACAATAAATAAATTCTGCTGTTTACTTTAGTTTGTTCTTTCTAGGCTGGACCTGTATTTTGTACTGTTTGTTTTTAGTAGCTAGTGGCAACCAGGACAAAAAATCAAAATTCTCAGCTGATCATTTTATTGTGAAAATTAAGCCATATTTCTTCTCTTTTAGCAGCTTTTACAAACTGATTTGAAAAACTGGGTGTAGAGGTTCCTATACTAAAAGTTACAACTACGCTTCAGGTGGTGTGAGATTCCTGAATTGGGAAAATAACATATTTTAAAAAGTTGTATTTATATGCAAGTATTTTATTGTATGTAACGGTATAGTTCATATCAGCTTTGGTGGGGATCTGTTAAATATTATGATATGATAGAGCTTACTATAAAAATGCCTTCAGTCCACAAAGAATGTTTTAAGCCTGAATTAAAGAAAACAAAACTCCAAAACAAACAATTTCTGCCTCGATATTGCATGTCACTCTCAATAGCATCATTGTTTCCATAGCTACAAATGTAGACTGCTTCAAAGAAGCAGAGAAACTGAAAATGACAATGCACAGTCACAACAGGCACATACATTTTTCAGACAGCACGTGTGGGATGGAGAAAGGAAGTAACATGGAGGCACAGAATGCTGTGGGGTTTTTGCACTTGACAGTAATACCAGTGATACGAGCACATCAAGCTCTGAACAGTAAGCAGCAGTAAACCTCTCACTGCAGTATCACTTGATGTATTTCTACACCTAGTGGAAGGAAGAGGAGAACAGAAAGGATGGAAAATACCAGCAGGAATCACCAAAACAGGACAAGTGCCCCACTTGCTGATCTAGCCACCTGCAGACTCAGACACATTTTTTTAATCGAGTTTCCTTGGAATTATAAGCTGTTCTATATAATTGGGAAGACAATCAAATCCTTTATACTGCTTTTTTTATAAATAATGACAAAATTTAGACACATGCTACACCAAGGGCTAGCTATAACCATTCCAGGAGAGGATACAGCAAAGTGAATTTGCACAGAGGATAGATACAAAACAGGAGGGTGAGAGCATACAGAGAAACAAAATGCACTCCGCAGTATCTAGCAACTATTCCGTCCATCTCTATTAAGTTCTCGCTCTCTAATTTCCCTGTGCAAAATCTTACTTCACTATCAACCAGCTACTCCAGGAGTACAACATCCTCACAATTTATTGGATAGAAAGGAAAATTCTTTTCTTCCTACAGCGCGAATTCCTGAGATTCACAAATGTGGACCATTCCCCATCAATTCTGTAATGATGAGTATTGGAATAATACCAAGACCACCAATCAGACTCACACCAGTGCCACTCTTCTTCTCAGAAGAAGAAACAGCATATTCTAGAGGTACAGTGTCATTTAATATATAAAATTTTAAATAAATTTATAAACACAACAGGAAAAAAACACACAACCCCCCCCCCAAACACACACTACTTATCTCTAGTACCTTAGAGCACCCTGAATTTTCCTACTTAATGTAGTAACAAACAAGATACCTTCATAGGTGGTCATGGCATATTTAGAAATGTATAGTATCAGAGTGATTCTTCCCTTCTCAAAGTGAGTGACAGAACTTAAAAAAAAAAACACCTAAAATGTCCTTCCTTAGTTTTGCAGGCTCTAAGGACTACATTTAACCATGATATCATTTTCTTCCAACCATCTTTCTTAGGGAGCAGTTGATAAAGGCCAGATGACAGCACAGCATTATCTGCAGACCTCACTGGAAGTCATCTCTGGTGGAAGCAGAGGAGAGAAGAGTGGTTATTAGAAGATGGTGTCACTGTTTGCTCAGATGTTGTCCCTGCATGGCTACTGCTCGTTTACAACAACGCTGGAAAGTGCTGTGCTTTGGAGGCGAGGTTTCCATGAAGAGTATCAGATCATGACAAACTTAGGAGTTTGAGATTGCAAATTCAGCCCTTGTTATACATGAGTACTGGCATATATGGCCTTCCACAATTGTCACAGAGACAGAACAAACACCTCATTATCTTTGTTAGAACTTTGAAAGCCCCACAGTTGGTGATTCTGAGACTTGGCAAAAACTGTTTTAATACTTGGGGTAGTGAGGCAGGTAGAGAGCCAAAATCTCAGTCACAAGAATATTACCTTTCAGACCAGGATAATCTTATTTCTACAAAATAAAGCTATCCACTCTCAAATTAAACTAGTTCAGACAGCAATACAATAACAATGAAACTTGTAAATCAGAACTCCTAATACTTGCAGCATACGTTTGAATAAAAAAATAAGCAAAGCAGAGACCAGAATGATAAACAAAGGTTTAGCAAGACCAGAAGCAGGTCTAAAATAGAAGTTCCATACAGGAAAAGAAAAAAAAAAAAAAAAAAAAAAAAAAGCAGGTCAGGCTCTGAAACTTGGAAAAGCTTCACAGTACGGGCCTTCTAGTACACTACTGCATCTCAAGTTTCTTCCCTAGACTAGCTTGCAGCAGCAAGTTAGTGTTGCCAAAATATGAGATTTCTGCATGAGCAATTTGAGATGCTAAAATACTATGGATTCTAGTCTGTTATCTCTTTTAATTGCTGACAGGAATGGACTCTGTCAGAGAGGAAGTGAAAGGATGGGTCTTATATTTTTCAGATTTGCCTCAGGCTACCAGCAGAAAAATTCAGGACTTTTTCTAAGGTATGTCAGTGCCAGTGATGTGTCACATGTCATTACTTTATAATTAGGCTGATAGACAAAAAGAATAATGCAGCTGACATTCTATTAAAATAAAAATTATTCCCCAAGGCATAAAAACACTGACACAAGCATCTTAAAAGGCAGAGTAAAAATTACTTATCTGTGCTGCTATCTTTTCCTGATTCAAATAACAATTCTAAGTTATGTATGTACTGAATATTTAATTATCCTATGCTGATGGGTTTTTTTAATTCTTTTTTGAAAGCAAAGTGTAATGAAACCCTTCTCTGGCTAGGAATAAAAGCTCCTATGAGAGGAGTCTATCTATGCTCTATATGAATTGAGATTACAATTTGATTATCAATTGTTCAATTCTTCAAACAAGCAACTAATCAAATAACAAATACATTTTAAAACATAGAAATACAGCTTCTTTTTGTCAAGTGTTTGAAATTTACTTAGAGTGTAATAGTGATTCCAATAACAACTCAGCTTTAAAAACCAAATTTGAAAACTCTAGAACTTCATTCTGTATAGAATTTTCTATCAAATGCTCCTGACAGAATCAGGATTTAGGCAATGCAGAGCTGTAACTCCAGGTAGTTCAGAACATACTTAGTTCAGATTGTGTCTGGAATAGACAAACTAGCAGAATTACTAGATTGCAGAATTGTGGTTTATAGCCAAAGTAACAGTCTTCACTCAGCATAGCTAAATTTTAGGTCTTCATTAACATAAGTAAGAGTTGTCCCATCTATTCTTTGCAAGTACAGTAGTCACAAAATGTGTGCTATTCCATCTCTTGATGTATAAACTACTGGAAGAAAACAATTCCACCTTCATGCATTTCAGCAATATTATTCAAAATATAAGACTTCAAATTCAGTTTGAAGTGAATTGAGCCAATAGCATGTTTATATTTGTTTCTAAAAACTGTTAATACTTTCCCAGTTGGCCAAAAAAGAGAGTCCTTCATGAAGCTGTCAGATCCAGTTCTTTGTTCACACAATGCTTTCATTCCCAACACAATGACAGACGGAGAGAGAAGTATTGTGTTTTCAAATGTATTACACGGAATCCTGTAATTTAGCTGTTCCTATTAAAGAATTATACTCAGGGATGATGTATTCTGAAGTGAAATTATTTCCACTTGACTTCCCTCCTCTTATGTTCTAGACCCAAGCATTTAGACCATGTTTGCTTATAGCACATCCTACTTCAAGAAAAGGCAGACAACTTTTTTGAAAAGTTATCTCTTATTTTGTTGCCTGTTCCTTGAGTACTGCCAAAGGAAGGGCTGCTTAGTTTTCTTTCTATTCTCTAACAGAGTGCATGATCTGAAATTATCTTTAGTTCAACATGCTACAAAAATAAGTACACAAACAAAAACAAATAGAGCAGGTAATGCTGTAGAAGGTCAGTATTTTTCAACATTTAATACTCAGAGCACCACTTGCATTTTAGTGACTGGGGAAGGAGCACTGCTGCACTGAAGGACACAAATTCAGTGCTGCCAAATCATCCCTTTACAGATGTATTGCAGAGAATGAAAGCGGTGTTTGATATCTTGATTTGTTGAGCATACACCAAGGTGGTGTGGCCTATTCCCACTCCTCATTTTCAAATCTCCCCTGCCTCACCAGGACCCTCATCACTTGCCTCAGCTGTTCCATTTAATCTGGGCGCTGCTCAGAGGTGATGCTGCCCGCAGGCAGTGATAAATTTTGGCATGAGGTCATAATTAATACCATAGGTCACAAATTTTACCAAACTCACCACAGGAAGAGAGAAATAGTTTCTCTGTGTTGCCCCTCTTTGTAACATATAAGATGAGAAAAACCCTTTTTCCAACATTGAAGTAAATGGCAAATGTGGAAAGATTCTGTTTAGAAAGATCAAAAACCTACAACAAACAATATAAGATATGGCATATTGCTTTTCATATATGCAGCATATTTTCATGTATACAATTGCTTTTGAAACACACTTGTGGTGTTAATGGCAAGGTAATCTTAGTGCATTCTTAGAAGGATAACCACAGTTAGGTTCATAAATTCATTCACTTCTGTAAAAGAAGCCTGATTTCACAAAATACCAGATGCAACACACCAAGTGAAATCAGCAACATATCTGAAAATGGGAAGAGAAAAAAGCACGCATCAGACTTCAATTTGAGACTATTTTTTATTTTCTGGGAAAAGAACACTTACCACAGTTACTGATGATACTTCAGTTCACCTTTAAGACTAAACTGAGTATATATCAGATGCTTTCTATTACAGTTAACTTGTAAGGGGAAAAGTCAATGTCTCTAACAAAGTAAAAGTATTGATTTTTTCCACCTGATAAAAACAACCACAAACAAGTAAGAAAGCACTGTGTTCTAAGAATAAACAAGTAGTTACATAATTACTTATTTCAGTTTGCAACAGCAAAATTATTTTTTCTTCATTATTATTAGAATTTGTTATTCTTTCTTCATAACTGCAATAAATGCTTTATTAAAAAATGTATAAATGCATCTCAAAATCTCCAAGAATTTACTCTCACTTAAATTAAAGCAGCACAATCACCAAATAAGCCTCACTATTACAGTTCAATACCTGGAAACTTGGTATATTTATGTTGTTGGAATAACTACATTAGAAGTCTTCCCAGAGAAAAATTCTGGAGTGTATGTGTCTGGGATTTTTTAAGTTGTGGCAATGGCAGATAAGTGAGATCTTTAATCAGTTTTTCCCCTCACATGAAATAATTTAATGGTTCCGACTTCCCTGAATAAGACAGAAATTCTGTCTTGTACAGTTAATATTTAGCTTTAATAGATATTAATTCATTTTACAATTAGACTTTACAAGTGAACACTTGACCTCAAACATGTTCCAGTCTCTGGCACGTCACCACCATCATGTATCATACATATCAATTCAGATTATGGCTGAAATACATCAAGTATCTCAAACTGAAAAGCAGCTGTTTCTGAACAAGATACAATGTTGACGTGCAGATTTTACCATTTCAAATAAGACATACAGTCATTTCTCTATTCAAGAAATTGGAGAGGAACAGCAAAAATAATGGCTTCACTTGCTAGGCAAAAGAGTCCAGGACTTCACTTACCTCAGCTTGTGAAAAACACAAAGTCTTACCTTTCTGTACACCAGCATGTTTGGGGATTCATCAGCCACCCCATTGCTGCTTTGACCATAATTATTTCCTTGTGCCATGTCCCACAAATTTGATCCGCTTTTGGATGTTGCACTGTAAAAGGTAAAAGTGGTTTCACCAGGGCATCGCCTCAAGTCTCCTTGCCTCCCTCATGATTAATGGACCTGACTTTCTACCAACACGTTATCAAAATCAGTGTATGCTTTTACTCCAACAGATATTTACATTGGAGCGAAGCTGCTATTTCACCATTTGCTGTCATTACTCTCTTTTGCCGGTAAATAATGGATGTAAGGTGTTGATCTAATTTAGACGTTAATGAATTGTCACTCGGAACAGCTCCCGGACACACCGCTAACCACCACATCACACAGACGCCTCCTCACAGAGCGCTCTTCCCTCCACTGCACGGGCTTCACCAAGGGACGCTCCGCACCTTCCAGGCCAGTTTTGGGAGGACTGACTCGGCCCATGACGTACACTCAGCAGCCCTCTGCTCACGGCTCGGGTCATAGCAACTTTCACAACATTCAGACGCACACAAAGCGAACCACACGCTTTGAACTTCCCTGTAATTCACCAGCACATCTGTGCTCGTACATACGCCGGGGCAGGGGAACAGGTGACGAGGGAAAATGAAGAAACAAGCCAGAACACAGTTCTGGTCGCTTTCACCTACTTTCATCGCACTTTACAGCCGAACACCGGCCCCTGCCAGCCCCGTCTCCTCCCCGCCCTCCCCCGGGTCACACGGGATCTGCACCAAGCAAGAGCTCGGATCATGCCGTAGCTCCGGCTTTGCACGCAGGTGTAAGAATGTGCTCCATCTACAGACCACACCGGCGGATGCGGAGAGCCCGGAGAACCGCGGAGCCCCACTCCAAGCACTAACCTCCCGAGCCCTCCCCAGCCCCCCAGACCTCTCGCGTTCGGGCTTCGCTGCCCCCCGTCCGCCGGCCACCCGCGCTGCCCCCGCACCGCCCGCCGCGGGTGGGTGCGCGGCTCTGCTCTGGGCGGCCAAAGGCCGGGGGGANGGGCGCGGAGGGGCGCAGAGCCCGCCCGCTCGGTTACCTCCTGGGCCAAGGTCACTGCGCGCTGGCCACGCTCCTCGCCTCCTCCTGCTGCTCCTGGCGCGCCCCGCGCGGTGGGTGTCAGCCGGCAGCGGGCGGGGGGACGCGGCGATCGCTCATCACACACACGCACACACACGCACTGCGGGCGGAGGCGCTGCTGCTGCCGCTGCTGCCGCTGCCGCCGCCGAGGCTGCGGCTCTCCCGTGCTCTGCCCGAGCGGCGGCAGCTCAGCTCCCTCCCCGCAATGGAGCGGCCGTCACGTGGGGGACGGGCACGTCAAAGGTGCTGCCGCTGCCGCCTCTCCTCCACACAGCAGCAGCAGCCTTCCTCCTCCTCCTCCTCCTCCTCCTTCCTTCTCCTCCTCTTCCTCGGAGCTCCCGGCTCCCTCACCGAAAACAGCGGCCAAGAAACTGCAGCTGCCAGCAGATCTGGCAGCAAACCCTGTAAATGGGATTAGGCGACACTGGAGGGCTGGGCAGGAAGAGAATGTGGTCTAATGGGATAGGGAAAGGAAGGGAAGGGAAGGGGGAGTTGGAGGGGAAACTGTGTCGACTCCTTCATATTTCTTTACCGACAGCAACAGGGAATCTGCCCCTTCCTCTGTGTTATGTTGGACACCTCATGTATTTTTTTTTTTTTTCAGTGAAAACTAGGGAGAGCTTGTGCTCTGCTGGCACTGAAGACTTCCCTGAGCAGTGGAACAGAGAGAGCAAAGAGCAAGTCTGTTTCAGGCAGATAGGAAGAAACCCTGAGGACACCTCAAGACACCCTCGGGACTGTTTTGCTATGTTCTAGGCAACTGCCTAATTTGTGAAGGCCTCGCACTGGCCACGGTAAAAGTAAAAGATCAGGTCTGTCAGTCTTACTTCCCCATCACACGCAGACAAGAATACTTTGCTTTTGCAAGGGGGCTGAAATTCCCAGAACTCAACATTCACAAGAACACAAGATACTTAAGATATTAAGCTTTGGCATATTCCCATTTGAAAGTGTCTTTTCTGGAAACAGTAACTCTTATGACAAGAATGATCTTGCAAAGGAATCCTCTACTGTGCACTGCACCTTGTGGAGTGTGTGCTGGTAAATCACGCAATTCAAGCAGAGAGGTTTCCATGCACACTGGGTCATCTTCACCCTTACTTTTTCTACCTTTCTTATATCTCAGAGAGCCTCAAACCAACACTCTCCTGCAGGAAGTTTGTTAATATCAACCACTGACTGCAACTACTTCTAAGTACTCTTTCAAACTTCACACATGCCTTCAGATACTTTAACAGAGGATGTGATAAATAAGCTCAGGCAATGATAGGGAGTCAAGGTGGCTACAACAAACTGAAGGAAAAAGGACAGAGCTGGTCTGGACTTCTTGGGCAGCTGAGGAAAGGAAGACATAAGTTTGATAATGGTCCTAGAATGAACACCAGAATAAAGAAAGATGACCTCCATCACAAATAGGAATGTTTTTCAGAGACAGAAGTAGTAAAAGGTGACATGACACAATAAGAACCATCAACTCTGTTCAATGAGATCCACTGGCGGCAAAGAAAAGGAGCTCTGTCACAGATACATATTGTGTGTCTCAACTTTGATAGAGGAGAATAATTTAGCATGTCAAGGAAAAGGATATGTGGAAACAAATGATGTGGAAAAGAGAGAACTCTGGAGTTTTGAGGTGGATGAGAACAAGGGAAAGAATTCAACAGCACAAGCATAAAGTGAAGAAGTATCAATGTTGAAAGTAGTTGGCAGAGGAATTTATCAAAACAAAGAATAAACAGAGAACTGAGAAAAGACCTGTTTCCCACTAAAATTCACTTGACATACAATAGCATCCTGGTCAGGCTACTAAAATCAGAATCAAAATATTACTCTTCCCACAGATTCTCTGATTCAGCCTAGCCCACTGCTGAGAAATGGGAACCAGCAATAAAGATCTCAGTCTCTAATTTCCCTAGCTTTAACACAGACATCCCAGACAAGCAGCAGTGTTCAGAGCTCAGTCATTTGACTCTGTAAGTCTGACAGGTGCACTAGAAGACAAGGGAAATGCCTCCCAAGACCTGCTAAGAACACAAGTGACACCCCTGTGGTTGTATGGCATCAAAATAAACTCAAAATCTTATTTATCAGACAGGTGTCTAAATTTCTTTGTCAGAGTAAAATGGGAACTGCACAAAATATAATTCAAATATAATTATACCCTTAAAGATGGACAGGAGTAAAATCCTTAAAAATATTGATAATATGCATATTCTTTCCACTTGTTCTGCCAGCCAACACTTAACATAGTAATTGTGTTAAAGGGCGTAAAAATCAAACATTAGCAAGTTTCCAATAAGACTAAGTGTTTGTTTTCTTACTCTGCCTCTTTTTGTTGCTAATGTAAGGGAGAAAAGAAACCCACATAAAATGAAACTGTTTTGTACTACAGTTCTTGGATTACCTACATGATGTTGTTCAAAAGA
Organism: Rhipidura dahli; assembly: GCA_013399225.1. Classification (NCBI taxonomy): domain Eukaryota; kingdom Metazoa; phylum Chordata; class Aves; order Passeriformes; family Rhipiduridae; genus Rhipidura; species Rhipidura dahli. Next base: position 826,354 of record VXAC01008839.1, read on the forward strand.
TGACTTCAAACTGCCTACTTTCTATAAGGTATTCTGTGAATAGATCTTGGTAGCAGTTATGTGTCATTGGAAAGCTCCCCAATAAAGTGACTAATTTAGGCAGCAACTCTTTCCAAGCTTTTATTTTCCGAGAATGTCCTTTAAACTAAGAGCAGAAGCATCCCCAGCTGAGTTAGATTTTGGCTATGCTGCCTCCAATTTTGCCTTTGCTTAACTTTGTTTTATCCATTCTGATTATTTTACAAGTAAAATACAAAATCCTATACTAATAGGCAAGGTTTATATATTTTCTTAAAAAATAGTAATATTTTATTAATATAAACGCAGTTCTAAAGCAGAGCAATTACTTGGGCCCACTGAAGTTAATAGGTGTTTCTCCAGTAACATCAAAAGGAACCGTATTCCACATAGTTTTTAATCCTGCCCTCAGAACCAGAGGAATAATTTAAACATCTCAGTGATGTATCTCACAACTACAAATTTGCTATACTGAAGCACACCAAATTCTTTTCAACTTCACCAGCGTGTCCACTGTCTAAATGAAGTAGAAGCTCTAAACTCTAATGAGGTTAAACAGAAGGAGAAGACCAGAAACAACCCAAGAGAATTTCTTTTTTGCCTCCACTTTTTGGTGAAAGAGATCCTGGGCTGGACTACTTTCATAAATGCAAGTAGAAAGAAATTTTTTTTTTTTTTTGAAAAATATGTAACAGAATATTCTCATTCTATTGTAGTTGGGTGTGTTTGTTCAATGGCCTATAAAAGGTTTTAGTTTATAAATTACTTACACATCTTTCCCATGTTGAAAGTCATCACTTATCTCATATACAACCAGCATTAGCCTCCCCAGAAAGCATGGTCTGCCAGAAGAGGAATGGCCTTTTCAAAATGCAAGGCAAAACTACTCATTAATAAAACAAAGATGATGGGGAAAGGCTGCCAAGGGGCAGCTTTATCTAACGAGGCAATAAAGTACACATGATTGAGCAAGGTGGTGACTACAGTGTCTGTGTTTAGCTTGCACTGTCAGTCCAACTCAGGTATTCCAATAACATCATATGCATGTGGTATTTTTAAGTAAAAATATTATGTCAGGATGTGCACAACAATCTATCTGGACATGATCAGAAATTTTTCTCTCTGTCCTGCTGGCCAATGCTGTAGCATTATGTCAGTATGCTGCCTATATCATCAATTTATCTTGTCTTGTGCCTAGACTAAATGTTCTTTGGAGTAAAGACACACTGTGCAAGCTCTTAGCACAGCATGATCTTGTTCCATGACCAAGTTTTTAAAGCTTTGGAGCATTATAAACAATCTCATTTAAATTTACTGAAATAATGTAAACATGCTAGTCGACTAGGCTCTGAACACTGACAGGAGTTAATACTGTGCTACCTTAAAGTATAAGACCTGGATTTTTTTCCCTAGCCAGTTAAGCGCAGAGACAATCCGCCTACTTTAACTGAACTTATATATTTGTGACCCTACCAAACCAAAAGTGTTTCACTGACAGGCTGTGAGCAAGTACCTAGTGATTTCAGGCCCAGTCTTTGGCCTTTCTGATGAGATCTGAACACCTGCTCCTTCAGGAGTGAATTGCAATCAATCTATTTAATGTAGGTCTTCAAATGTCATTGCGGTGATTACAGCTTGCAGTATATATTTTCTGGAACTGAACCCAGGATTGACTTAGAAACTTCACCACTTTCTTCATGGCACTGTTTTTAAGCTCTAGGAATTTGGTTTGTCACCTATCTTCCAAACCTATTGAAACGTTAATTACCTTTGTCAATTTATGATGCTGATGATCAAAGCTATTGGTACTCTGTCAGTTAAGGACGGAGTTAAAAAAACAACGAAAAGATGATTTCTAAAACATAAAAGAAGGAAGTAATTAAAAAGAAACCTGGATTTAACAAAAAGAATTCTGATGTGACAGAAAAAAAAACAGTCATGAACAGACAGTTTCATAGGAATGCAAAATTATTAGAAATAAGGAAAGGCCATATTTCCATAATCTTTTTAAAGTAATGTGTACATATATATATATATATGTACACCCCCACAGAGAAAACAATAAAATTTATACTTCAAACTTTAAAGCAACAAATTTTATCCCTTAGTGTTATTGTAACAGAAAATCCACAGCTACAAAGAATTTAATATCAATATAGTGGCTCACCAGAGCTGTCCATGGAAATCCAACAGCTTCTGTAGGCAAAGCGGAACAACCTCAAGCAGTTACACTGCAGTCCTGAGAATTTATCCAGTTCTAACTTCACCCAAAAGAGGGCAGGCTTTCTCAGGCAAAGAGAGGGAGGCTACGGTAGCTGGCTAACACATTACTACGATTTTTTTCTCCACCTAAAAGAGTTACCACAGCTGGCTATACACCATCATTTCATCAAAAAGTGAGAGTGTTTACAGAAATGAAACATAGCACATCACGTTCCTTTAAAACTGCGTGGAAGACCTGTGATTAATAAGTCCTGATCTTACAATAAGTTACAAGCTGGAAAAATCAATCAGGCGTGGAGGAATAGAACTAATCTGCAGGGAAAAAAAAAAAAAGATGGAGGTTTGAGTCAAATTTAGATCTCATCATACCAATATCCTTTACTCAAGCACTGGACTCTACTTCTGAATCCTGGTCTTCCAGCTTGCAAAATAGCTCTTGGAGATGCTCTTCCATTTTGTGTAAAAATATTATTTTTGACACAGAACAAATCCTGAGTTCACAAAATGGGATATTTTGTCTCTGATTCAGATAAAATAATTAAAACAAGGGTGTATTGCTCTCAGCATCTCTTATCATTTGGTATTTACAACACTCCCCAGAGGCAAAGATGAGCAGTTTATAGGTTAATACCTACATCTTCAGAAGCCACATACTTCACATAGGAGTGTCCACTTACCGAGCATCTTCATACAAAGTAAGGAAAGAAAGCACAGTGATTGTGGTTTTGTATATTTAGCTGCAATGCTTTTAGACCAAGCTACTAGCTTAATTCAATCTGACAGTAGTCTCAGGTTAAAAAAAAAAAATAGTACTTTTTGTGACTAAACCAACGAAAAACTCCAATAAACCAAGAAACAGGGTCTTTCCCTTCCTTCCTCAAGAAAACCTCTCAGGCAGGCCTGATTCATAGGACAGTATTTGCTCAGATCAAAATAGAATAAGCCACTTATTAAGGATTAGTTAGGAAGAAGACATTGATTTAGAATCCTCTGGCATGAAAGGACTAGAGAATGGAAGACTCAGAAGCCCTGTACAGGGGGGGAGGAAAAAAGCACCATGTATGAGAATGCCATGGTTACAGACCAGAACAGATTAACTGTCAAAAGACCTCATAACAGAATTAACGGGAGACACTGAGAACTAGCTGGTGGAATAATTCGTGTGGCAAAGAACTGAGCTGATAAACAAAAAATAATGCAGCAGAAGAAAACAAGGAGAAAACAAAATCCAGAAACCATCACACTGGTCACAGTTAGCAGGGGGTGGTTCTTGCCAGCTGTTGAAATGGTTTTGGGGGAAGATACCTTGAAGTTTTCATAAGGAGAGAGGGAGCAACTGAGAAATTTTGAAAAGTAAAAGTTGTCCCTTATTGTATCTGATCTCATCCTCTATACACAGAGACAGAATTTCTAGAAGCTCCTGTTAAATAGGTAAATGCCACAAATACAGAACACAGGTTGACTTTTGCAGGCTTTTGTCAGTTCTCACAGGTGTTTTCTCTTACTAAGAAACAATTTTTCTAAAACACATTTTTTAGACTGCAAGATAAGCTTACACATACCACAAAAGTAAGAAAAACTGTGGCAGCTATCAAGCCAGGAAGTAGCTTCAAATGTTAGCAGCACACTATCCCAGGTAGCCTTCAAGTGGCAAACTTGCCTATGCAAGCTACTACTGAAACTGCCCACTTTGCTCATTCCCTCCAGCAATCAGAGTTGATATGACTTAATCTCATTAATTCACTGAGCTGAATGCACTGGAGAAAAAGAGAGCTCAGCAGTTTAACAGGCTTCGTTCATCATTTTTCTTTCCTTCCCCCACTCTTCATTTTGAAGTTCCCTCTATCATTCATGAATTCCCTGCCTCATATCCACAGAAAATGTAATAAAACAGCTTTTCTCCCCCAAGGTTGCTTTGTTTTTCTAGAGGTTTAAATCGGCCCAAATCAATTTACAGACTGTGCATCACAAACTGAACCAATCTACATCCATTTATATCCAGGTACACAATAAATACAGTCATTCTCTCACAGGAAATGAATGGAGTTTTCATTCTTTTAAACTCTATATAGCATTCAAGCTAAAAGGAGAGCTTTATTTTTCAAATCATATTCTCCAGAAACTCAAAGGACTAAAAATTACAAAAAAGGAAATAAGGTGTCTACGTTGGCTAATTAGTCCCATTTAACAAAAACGACAAAAAAGTAATAGAACCACAAAATAGGGATGTGAGTTTGCTTGGGTTTTTTTTCAAACCACATTATAAACACAAGTCCTTCCCAGAATGTGCTCCTTACCACAAAGATTGTTTTACTTCAGCCTACAAGATTATTAGCAGACATTCAACTTCTATATAACTTCTCCAATATTAAAGGAAACTTCCTTAAACTCTGGAGTATAGATATAGTTCAAAACTGTTGGCTGAGAAAAAAAATTATATTCATTTTTTTAAAAGCACCAAATCATTGGCTGTATTATCTCTAAAACCATAACAAGCTATTTATTTTTGAAAAATAGTGTATCTAAACTAGATAGATTTAGTACTTCAAAGCAGCCAGTCAGAATACTTTAGACAGTCAAGAAAAGTCTCACAAAAATCCTTGTATCATAATACTTGCCTCAGCTTTCAATACTTGAGAGTCAGTGAGTAAAAAAATGTATCTTCTCTAATTCTACTATAATATCAAGCCACTTTGCAAGCAAAGCAAACTAAGTAACCTTGACCTCGTAGCCTGAAATGCCCAGGCAGTGAAGTAAAACAAGAAGGATGTTAATAGATGCAAGACATGTAGGAAAAGAAATCTAACTTTGTGTACTCTCTTTCCAAAATGTCTGAATTTTGGTACAGCGTACACTATCATTCTCTAGTCAAAGAACTGCTTAACAAAAGGGTACATGAATTTGGCTTTGTCACTAGGTTTTACTTCAAATACAAGAAGCAGGCGGTGAAGCCTGATGAGGTATGTGACAGATAAAATGTTTAGCATGAACAATTATTCCCCCCTAATACAGCAATGGTTTAAACTTGATTTTTTTGCAAGAGAATGGAGACAGACAGGAGGAGGAAAATAAACTGGTATTAAAGAAAGCAGAGCTTTGATGTGCTAGACTGGGAGTTAAATTTTATGCAAGGCTATCAGGTGTCCAGCATGAGATTTGTACAGCTTAGAGGCTTGGCTTGTATGGGAGGAAAGAAAGATATTTAGCTATTGGCCTGTGGATGACAGAAGAGAGAGAGATAGGGGCAAATGAATAAAGAGGTCCTAATAGTGAAGGCAGGAAAGCAGCATAAATACACCCAGACTGAAAAATGTTCCACAGTGGGGAAGGACAGTACTACTTATTAAATAAGGAAGAAGAGTGAAATCAGATTTCACTATCTCAATGAGTCTGTATACCAAATGAAATTTGTGCAGCTTCCAATGGTAAAGTAAGAGAATGGACTAAGATGAGAGGAAGCAAGGAAGATAATTCAGAAAGCAAGAATTGATCCCATTTTCTCAGCAAATTGCTTAGATTTTCAGGATAAAATTAATCAAATGAAAACCAAAACTAAACCTAAGAACATCGGGGAAAAAAAAAAAAAGAATGCTATAGAAAAGACAAATGCACCTGACTATTCACCTCAGTAAAGAAAAGAAAATTAAGATAAGACTTATGGAGTCACAGGAAACCAAAATATTTGGAGATTTGACCAAAAAACAATAACAAAGACCAACACAGGTACAGAGCAGACAGAGTACACTGTTATTGGGCAAGAACAATCATTCTTTAACTGATAACATCTATTTCCTGACTACAAATAACACGGGAACAAGTTCTGAGCAACTTTCAGATGGGGAGAGCATGGGTTTGTATCTGGAAATAAGTTTAGCTAGTAAGGAATAAAACCAGTTGCAAAATATGAAAAGATAATTTATTAATCTAAGCCACAAGAGATTTCAGGGAGTTCTCTAAAGGCAGAAAAAGCCACAATAGGGACTCCAAACACCTGAGTAAATGGCTTTTATGTGTCAGAGGGAACTGAAATTTACAGTCACAAACTCATAGCAATGTTCAGAGTTCTTTCACTCTCCGTCTCCTTGTCATCTGATAGTGCTACAGGATGCTAATGCAAAGGTTCTACCCTGCGTGTTTGACCTCATGGTACTATTTGTTCTACATTCACCAGTCTGGATATGTAGCATATGTAATAGATGTCATTTTGTGTCATTATAATGCACTTACATCTAGCATGAATTCATCACAGAAGGTGGTTTCATATTTGATATCAGAAGAATAAACAGAAGTGAAATCTGGCTTCAGCTCAGTTCACCTCAGACCAAAATCTCACCAAGCAAAAAGCAGCATTCAAGGTACTTCCTTCAGTGTACAGCAGACATTCAGGGGGGCCAATTATTAGGTCCACAGATTCAGCCACAGCTCTTCCCAGCTGATTTCATGTTTCCCTTCTGAGTTTGGAGATTATTTCTATAGCCATATTACCCTTTCAGTTCTCATCAATCGGAAATGTTTTTCATTCTCCTAAAACATCAAAATTTGCCAACACATAAGAGGAAGGACCTTGAAATATGGAACCAACCCTACAATTTAGACTGATAATACCTTGCAAAGCAACAATCACTTTCAGCAATCACTTTCACAGCAAGCTTCATTAGACATGAAACTCACATCCAGGAAGCAAACAGCAGATATAGAAATGTAAGTACACACACCAACCTAAACACTGTTTTAGCCAACTAAAAATCATTTTGGTTTGGAGAAGCATGTTCCAGTATATTGGTACTTATGCTCTAAATATTGTAACACTGCTCTGCCAGTCACAACACAGTTATCGACTGTCCTTCCCAGCCTCATCCCCAAGGCTAAACACAATATCCCAGTAATTTGTATGCAGGCATCTGTGAAAATGGAAGGTCAGTATTCATTAACTAAAGCAAGAAGAGAATAAAGTCATGAGCTTGAACAGATGATGATTAACAGCAACATGAAAATGTTTCAGTTCTAAATATCATCAAGTAATAATGGCATCATCACTGGGTACAAGTGCTGCATTCAATTCCATCCTCTTCACTCTGGCCTCTCTCCATTTCACTACCCAGCACTTGGGCAATGCTACCTGGGATAGCCTCTCCATGCCAGCAATTCAGAGGGAAATGGACAGGACAGAAGTCACACTTCCTCCTCTTCCTTCTGATTCCTGACTCCCGCAGTCTACAGAAAAAAGAGGAATTGCTGCTCAGTAGGGCAGCCTGTGGATGCAGAGAGGAGAGTGCTTTGTGGCAATGACTGCATGTCTAAGCAGACAAATTTACACTGCAGTTTTCATTCTGGGACAAAAATCCTCCAAGAGTAAGTCCTACAACTCCCAAGAAATGAGATGCTTTACTCAGCTTTTGCTACAGACTTTGTAACAGAGGCACCCCCACTTCACAGGCCCTTCCTTCTTTTTGAAGCCACCATTGTCCTCCTTCCTAAAAGTGAAAATTCTGTCATAGTTTTTACTGATACCAAATATTCATTGCTTCATCCATCAGCACGAGGAGGTGAGGAGGTTTGCTATTTCAACGTACTAACTTTTCTGCAATATTCCAAGATCCTTCTTCACCCAGCTCTCTTGCCAGAAAAGACATTATTATTCTCATAGTGGAAGCCAAGTGTCTCTAAAACATCTTTAAAGCAGCCTAGCAGAAATTATCTCTAGGACAAAAACACCATAATTAAGAGGCAAGAAATCAGGTTTGACCTTTAAAAGTTCCAATAGGTCATTTAAAAGGTGATACCACTTCCTTTAGAAATAAATGATCACTTAAACAAATGCAACATTGATGTCTGAGCCAAATAAAGCACCCCTACCAACAAAGAAACATGAGCATATGGTAAAGTTCAACTGGCTTCACTTAACATTGATAAAAATACTTTTGAAGATTTTCTTGGAACAGTAGCTAAAACATTACAATTAGACATGTAAAGCAGCAAAAAAGGGAATGTGAAAAGGAGTTTTCTAGGGCATCAAAAGTGGGACACAATGCATGATTAATTTTTTTTCAGATCTTTAACTTTTTAAAAACATGTTTAATTAAAGGAATCACATTTGCATTACTCATGCAGATTAATTTGCTCAGGTTGCTCAGGTCACCAAATGCTTTGTGATTTGTAATTATTAACAGTTTTTACTGCCTCTGAAAATTAAATTAGACTTCTTGGGAAAAATACGTCAAGAATCTTCACCATTCACTTTGTAACCAAACATTATTTACTGCATTCACCTTTAGGTACCAATTTACACAGTCCTTGTTACCTATACCAGTGGGCTGTAACACAAAGGTTTGGGTCCAGGGTCTTGTTTGGCTGTCTCTAGTCCTAAACAAAGAATTCTCCTTTCTGCAAATTGCCAGAGGCTATGACAAAAATACCTCTTTCAGGAAGGCAAAATGGGAAAGAATTCCTTTCTATTTGCTGTGCTTTACAGCAAATAAGCTACATCCATGGCAAGAAGATAAACTGTAGAATCTTCCCAATTTATTTCTCAAAGAGATGGGGCAAAGACTGAAAGTATGATTATCAGAGAAACATCTCCATTACAGCCCATTGGAGGGCTCTAACTCCTAGTTATGCTGCTGGCAGCGTAAGTCAGTTATGGGTTGCAGAGAAACTACCTTCTTCTTTTCCTGTGTTGTTCCTCTCGTTAAGAACACACTGCCTTCACAAAGCGAGTGCTAACTGACCTGAAAAACTCATTTCTTGTGTAGGGAACTCAAAGTCCAACTTGCTCCCTGGGGCCTGAATTTCACTCTTCAGCTGCAGTGCTGAGATTGAGTGATTTGTGCTGAGACAGCAACCATTCCCTTTCCTTCTGTCCAGTTTTCTCTCAGTCCTGAACTATTTTATTTTTTAATACTTTGTGTATTGGCATACTGACTTTCCAGGTTACCAAGGCAGACAGGAGCTCAGGAGCACTCAGAGTATCACCACAGGGCTCCAAGCAAGGCAAAACTTCCCAAAGTGCAGAGAAACACAGAAGTGTTTCTCAGGACAGCCAGAGCTTCCTGACTTGAACAGCAGGACCCCCATAGGTGAGGACAGGCCTAGTAATTCCACAGCTTTCAAAATCCCACTTCATGGCAATTACCTTAGAAACCACAGCTCCCTCAGGTTCACTACGGCTTTGGTCTCCAGACCCAAAGGAATCCCACCTGAGAAGGCTTCTTTGAAACCTCATTCCAGCGGCATCCTAAGGACCCAGTGAGTTTGTTTCTGACACATAACACAACAGAGATGTTTACTATGAATACAGGAGATTACCATGGTAAACAGAAAAGTGGAATTACCCCAGGTCACAAATGGGAGCAGAATTGGTGTGTTACCTGACAAACAGCACTAAGAGAGCCACTCTGGTCTGGGGAGTCAAAATAAAACTGAGAAATGTGCAGGTGTGAAGCAAGCAGGTGAACAATGAGAGACAAAGGTAGGGCCATGAATTTAAAGGAGAGAGACAATAACACAAAACCTTTCTGGCCCAGTAAGTCAAGTACAGTTAGATCAAAAACAGAATAAAAGGACATAAAATAGGATTTTATTGTCAAACAGGGAGGTGGGAACACAGTAAGATAAAGAAAAAACATTTTTAGCATGCAGACAGGCACTTCTCTCTGAAGACATTTTATCTTTCAAAAAAAGCTATATACAGTATTCCTACGATTACAGAAGTATGTTTTGCTTGAGGGAAAGAGACTAGAAGAAATGGCTTGTAAAAGACCCAAAATACAGGAAAATGTGCAATTTCAAGAAGAAGATGCATTATTTCAGAAGCCAAAAATTGCATTTGCTTTGTATTTTGAGACATGTAACATGTAAGACAAGGACTTTCATACATTCCACAAATTATGCAGACCTGGATTTTCTGTAGGCTTTCAGGAAAATAATTTTCTGTAGGTTTCAGGAAAATAAAAGGTTGCTACAGGAAAGTAATCTTAGCTTTTCAAAAATCATTGTTCAATACAAACCCTATCATAAGATTTGTGAGCACTGTTTCAGTAGAAGGAGAGTGTTTAGGGAAAGGATGCTTGATGTTTTAATCTAACAAATACCTTCATCATTTAATTTTGGATTTAAATAAGATTGAAAAGTAGAACCTGATGTTCTGACTGAATTCAAGTGCAGATAATTAGTCTACTTTGTGGGGAAAACCAGAAGGCTAAGGGATGTTATTTTTTGGTACTTCTGAACATTGATCATTATTTGAATAGCAGTGCTAAGTGAAGGTGGTTTTATAGATACTGCTTCTTTTCAAATTGTTTCAGCAACTTCAGGCAAAATTTCCCAAATTTCCTGACATTTATGAGTTCAAGACCTACAGACAACACTCCATTCTCTATTTGCAGATGGTTTAGCTTTTATTTATAAAATAAAATTAGAATTTCAAATTTCTTTAATAAAAATGAAGACATTATTATTCTTGGAGAACTCTAACCACATTTGTTACCTACAGCATTTGGATAGTGCTACAGACTCAAGATATCAGCCATCTCCTCCAAGATACTTCTGTTTCTTCTACTGCTTCAATTACTGAAAATAACTCAAATTTTTTTCACACTTGCATCCTTTAAGACCTTTAGTCCTATCACCAAGTCCTTGTCTTACTGGGCTGTAGAACTGCATTTCTATGGGAAGTGAAAGAGGTTACTCTCCACTCACTTACTGTTGGGAAGTGTGGCATGGCAGTTTGCATGCATGTGGCTAATCTGTCTCCCTCAAAACAAAATGGGCTTCTTCCTCACTGCAAATGGTTGCTGGTCCATGATATCCATCACAAGGTATTGTCAGAAAAAAAAAAAAGTGATTGCCTCAGGTGAAAAATCACACCAGGAAATCCACTGAATATGGAATCATTGGGCAGTGCTGAAACACAATCCCTAGCCCTGCTAAGTTCCCCAGCAGAGACAGTCTTAAGGCCCAAACTGATTATTTCTCCCTCACCCATCCATATTCCAGTTAGTGCACAAGAAGAAATACTATTGCATCACGTGGATTGTCAGAACAACAGATGGATGGTGGGGCTGTAATCAAGGTCTTTTTAAAAAGACTGGGCTCTCAAATTTTTCTGAGCTTTCCCTGAGAGTGGTATCACATTTGCAATGGTGCAGTGCAAAATAATAAGGCTTAACATAACAGCTTCTTTATTAATCACAGTTACTATCAGTATTATACTTAGAATTATTTTCAGACTATCACATTAAAGATGCACTAAAGATGTGTGACTCCTTCCCACTCCTTCAAAAAAAAAGATGGGAGGGAGGGAGAAAGAAGCTGAATTAGAACAGTTTGTGAAAATAACACACCTAATACTGAAAAAAATCACGAAGGCAAGAGCTACACCCTTAAAATAACCTTTTCAGTTTAATAGAGATACTCTTTCTCATTTCCAAATTTAAGCAGGTATCCCTCCTACCAATTTTATGACAAGTGCTGTCATGTTGAGCAGTCCTTGGCTCTCTAGAAATGTACATGCTCAACATCTTCTAAAAATAGTTCTTGGTTGTTCTCACCACAAGAATTATTTGTTTCAGACTACAATTTCTCCTTTCCATGAACTCAGATTCGGTTCTGGCTTGGATGAATTTTAATGTGTGAGCAAACGTCCTGACTTATGCATCATGATGTAATTGTGCTGACAAGATTCACTTGTCAAGGTAAAATATGCAATGGTAAGAGAATGAATAAGCAAGCATACAAAAGGCTGGTAATACCAGCAAGTCATCTATTAAAGCTGTCTAGCACTTCTCTTAAAAGTATTGAAATTGCTTAGAAATCTACCAAAACCTGTAGGGCTAAATTTATTCCCACAAAAGGTGTTGGTCCTAGCCTGAATTTTCCTGAAGACTTCAAGAAGATGAAGGCTGCAGTGATTGGCCATTTCCTTGTCCCTGCTGTTTTGGACTGTTATGAGCCAAGCTGAAGTTTAGAGACCCTACATTTTCAACCACTACCCTTTAGGGAGAAAGAAACTGTGTATTTCATATGAAGGTTCCACAAGAAATGGAGAGGAATCGATTTAGATGAAGAGCAAAGAAGGATTTTCCTCCTGGAAAGGCCACCTCAAAAACTCAAGGAGAAAGCAATACTGGTTCTAGCAAAAGGACATGAACCGAGAATACGAGGCAGTAGATACTGGAACAGGGAAAGAAGCTAGAAGTGAGAGCTGTTGTGTAGGCAGAGAGACAGATTGTACAGGAATCTGAAGGAGGACAGATACTGCTTTACACTGCTGAGTAATCCTGGAGTCACTTTCCACAAAGGTACCTTTCTTAGCTCTACAATCAATTTAGGCACATGGACAAATTATGACAAGTCTAAGAACAAGGAAGATTGAGGGGTGACTTTTTACATGCTTGTACATGCTTTTTACATGTTTGGGTTAAGAAACGAACTCTTAAACCTGTTGCAGATTCCCACTCCTCATCTAGGGTACTTTGGTGAAAGATAGTATCTCACATCTCCCAGTAAGCTCTCAGCTAACAAGCTGAAGAGGACAGGGGATGAAAAAAACATGATCTAAGAAAATAAACAGAACCATTTATCTGAAGAAGAAATACTTTCTTCCTCAAAACAAAAAGCAAAGTCTAAAGGCTGTCTTCCCTCTTTGAACAGGAAGAGCTGCTTTATTATATAACACATATCACTGAAGCAAAAATTTAAGACTCACAAAAGTCTTGGAACTACGTATATGGACAATTAAATAATATCAGATAGACATTACTGTGAACTAATAACAAATTATTTTCTGGTTAGGGGTTCTTTCTATCTATTCAGTATATATTCAGAATTGGCCACATGATTAAAAAAAAAAGTGGATTGGGACTATGGGGGAAGAAGTATGGGGTTTTATGTGTGGATTGGCAGTCTGAACTAGAATGGTACAAACTTTGTTACTACACAAACCAACACTTTCTCGTCTCTTAAGTAAAACATTTAAATGCAGAACCTTCAGTCAGCTAAAATTTGTAACACTTTATTAGTACACTAACCTTGCATTAAGATCTATTTTTCCACCTTTAAAACCTTAGTTTTTACTTATTATAAAGGAGTAAATTTAGCTTATAACATTATCTCATATTTTAACGCCTAATATTTACTGTAAGAATAGATGAAAGACACAAAGAAACAAAGTATTTTTCTTTTTCTACCTTTTCCTGTCAATAATTTTGGTGGACTCACCTGCTCCACCTCTATGGGGGTATCAACTTCTCTCCATTAATCACAGAGGAAAGCTGGAAAGCTAGCATAGATTAGACATTAAACTTTGAGACTGCAAAGGCTCTGTAATATAACCCTAGGTTACTTCCATTCAGTTCTATACTACGTAAGTGTTTCAAACACCTTCCTAAAGCAAAAATCCTACTGAAAGTCACTCAGTTCTTAAATCCTCCTAAGGTCAACTAGTACAGTTCTGCACTGTTGACTTGGATACCACTACAGACCATCCACACATACAAAAACTTGATATCCTGCATTATCTTGTTCAGAGAAAATAATAGGAGAATTATTGAGGCAAATTGTATTTTGTGACGATAAACCAAAGTCTGGGTTTAGTGTTTCTTCACTTATACATATTTAAACTCTTAAATGTAGGTTGAAAGAATGAAGGCTTAAGTTTACATGGGAACAGACTTAAGCAGTTAATGAAATTCAATACTACATAAAAATCTTTGTTACAAATTAATCTCCAAATGGTAGTAAGTCAAGCCTGTCATTCCTCAGAGTTAACACTTCCATATATCCTTCCATACTCCTTTCTCTATTGCTATAAATCTTTAACTAAGTACACCTCCAAAAAGATTCATCTAGACCCTTGGGGAACAGAAGCTGGGGACAGTCTTCAGTGACATTCAAATCAAACTGACTGTCACATGGAACAGTTAATGCCAAGACACACAGTCTTTTCATTTGAATTTGAACTTGAAAAATAAAAAAAGTAAGACTTCTAATTTTACTGGTTTTTTCATGTTCTCTCCAGTAGTTTTCTTTGAAATAATTCAAACAAGCAACTGTCTGCCAGTTTTAATTGGATAACTTTCAATTTTATATGCCTCTCCATCTAAGCAAAAAGCAATAAAAAAAAGAGTAATTCTTGTCATAATTGTTCATTGGATTACCAGAGAATTACAGCAGCAACATCACCACACATGCTGATATGAAATCAAAGGTAAATTATGACATACCTGGAGTAGATTTAAAAAATAAAAATATCAATGCAATCAGAACTCATTGTGAAGATTGAAAATCAAGAGCCTTGAACTGTTGCACACATTTGTTTCCTAGATATTCATCTTTCTTCCCCTTCCCCCACATACAACAATATATTTACTTTTAGAAAACAAGGAACTCTTCAGAGCAGCATTATTGGCTGTACTTTCATTGTACAACAGGAGCATGCTCCACTGTATAAGTCAATATTATCTCAAAGTAAACACCTCACACAAATGTACTGACTGATTTCACTTCTGCTTTTTGGTTTGTTCCAAGCATGCAGGCCCATTTGCTGCCACCTCTACAAGGACTATGCCGCAAACAAAGGCAGGCATCACTTGACACCCCTAACCTGCCAGTAACCTTCCTCATATCCAAGAAAATCAAAAGTGGACAAGAATGCTACAGGGAGCAAATTTATCACATGAATATCTCATATTTGGCTTAATTTTTCTGTATTTACTTATTTAATTCAAGAAACAGAATATGTTTCAGTTCTGAATTTAATTTACCATTTTATAGGAAATGGCTTATTCTGTCATCCATTGCATTTCAGTAACCCTAAAACCCAAAAAGCAGCTTAGTAACCCTAAAACCTGCAGACCAAGTGAGAACACGCATACCGATCTGTTCCCAAGGCTATTATAGATGCGACTGCAAGCATATTCCCAGTTCCATATATAGTGGGATGGTTTTTCTTAACTAACCTGACAAATCCACATGGTGTCTGATCCTCTTGGAACCACTGTCACTAGCATGAAGCATACACCTGCAAAAGACTAGACTTCACCAGCACCACCACCTGCAGGAAGCTCTTCTTCGTAGATACCTTCCCTACCCACCTCTCCCATCAGAATAATGTTACCTATGGCAAGGGCAGACATCCCAGGCCTACAAAAGGTGGGAAAGAAATGAACCTGTATCATTACAGGCAGTTAGACCTGGCCTTAAGTGTCCTTTCCAACCTAAATGGTTCTGTGATGACACCATCCCTACACCATGTCAACTATGAGTGTTATGAGCAGAGTAGAAGAAGAGTGCTGGAAGCACTCAAGCTTCCTGTTTACCCACCAGTTTCACACCTCCCAGACTGATGGCAGTATCTGGAGTTCTTCAAATATCTCCATAGAAGTCAAAGCTTTGGTGACAGGGTTTTGTTCAACCCACAGAAAATGCTGCATAGGTTACAACATGTATAGATTTTTTCCTGGTTTGAAGAATATCCAAGAAAACTGCCCTCTCCAAACAGAGCAGCAGAAAATTTCTCTTATTTTTAAAATAGATCTCCAAAATTGGAAAATTGTGTCAAGAGACTCTAAAAAGTTCCACAAAATAAAACTGTCAAATTACTCTGGTAATAAAAATGTTTTATATCATTTGTTTCATCAGAGTTGTTTGTAAATTGTTAGGGTTGGCGAAACAGAGAGTATGTTAATTCTTGCCTAAACAACCTAGGTTAGAATTATCTATTAGAACTTTTTCCACTTTATGTGAAAACTTTCTTAGTTTTCTTTTTAAATCCATTCAAACAAAAATGTGTGACGTCCCTGTGATTACTATGGTCCCATGAAAAGTCACAACCATGACAAGTCTGTGAGGTGTAAGAAAAACAGATGAAACATTTTAGACTTAGGCTTAGAGATAAATTCCTATTTTTAGTTTTTTAGATTTTTTTTTTTTTTTTTAGTTTTTAAGAATTCTCTAAGGAGCCAGGTAGATATGCTCATTTATTTCAATTGGAAAACATACACCAAGTTTTGCACTAGGACATCAAAGTATATGGGGAACTTCAATCTCAATAAGGTATCTCTTTCTGCTTGAGATACTTCACTGAAGACTGAACTCTGAAATTCAGAGGAACATCAAAAGGGACACTGAAAAAAATTAATCTTTCTGGTGTTGATGGTATTAAGGGAGGAGAAAAGCAATATTCCCTTGGGCAAGTTCTGCTCAGTTTTTTCCTATGCACTTCTATCAATAACCTGGCTCTCAGAAAGTAAAATTGTCTTTATACATCAACTCAACCAAAACAATACAGAACAAAACAAAACAAAAAAATCTAGTCATTTAATCCAAAGAACTGTTCCATCTTTTCAAAATTCTAATGATTTTAACAGGAATTTTCCTGAAGAAGCCCACAGGTTCACTGATGCCGAAATTTCACTTTTCAACTGCCTCTGGACTATCGTAGCCAAAAATTACTACAGCAGGATTTTTACTGGAACTAGCAAATGTATCTTTTCTTCTAATTTTCAGGAATAACACAGTTCCCCCAGAAAGCACTTGAGTAGTAAGATTCATTGCAAGTAATTTATGCATTGTGTAGAAGCATGACATATAGTTCAACATAATGTTAATTTTGCATGATTCCAGTCTTGGTTGTTCAAGGAAATCTGACAATTTCTATCACCCTTAAATAGCATGACTTCTTGGTAAGTATCAAGACTGACTAATCTGTTCTTTTTACAGAAACAATTACCTTACAATTTGTACCACTACACAGCCATCGAAATAAGGAAAAATTACAGTTACTTTTCATTGCATCAATATTCAACCCAGCATACATCTTACCCAGGGGATATTTTTGTGCTGTATTTTTTGGCACAATCAACTCTTTGAAAGATTCATCAAATAAATATGAGATACAAGCTCTCCTCTTTCTCTCAAAAAGCACCCTTTCCTAATCTTCTGCTACACAGCATCAAAGCAGGATCTACTCTGACACAGGTTGAATCTCTGCTTAAATATATGCAAAGTTTATGTCAGCAGACTCAAATTCTGGCAACAACCTGTCAAACTCAGCAATGTGGCAGTCAGCAAGGACAAATATTGAAATTCAACAGTAACCAGAATAAATAAAGACAAGCAATACTGAAATGAGTGGCACGTCTGTTGCCAGTTGCACTGCAGATATAGAACACTATGTATGAATTGTCCCAAGTCTGCCAATGTGCCCTGCCTGAGTCCTTTTCCACGAGTTTTCCCTCCTATGATAGGAGTTCTACCAATGAAACCATGAGTGCTCACACCAATGGAGTCTGACTCCAACTTCTGATTCAGGTGCAGCAGACCTGCAGAGCACAAGGGGCCAGACAGCATTCCTGAGCTGGTGTGTTGAGGAGAGCATCTCCAACACACCAAATGGGGAAAAACTGACAGATTGATGGCACAGCTGTCACTTTGAATCAGCAGGGAATGAATAAGCTCTGAAGGCTGAGTTAAGAGACTCATGTATGTAAGGTTAGGGGACAGTATAATTCTGTATTCTAAGGGGATGAAAGAAGTAGGGACAGAACTGTGACTGTGAAAGACAGCACCAAAGACAGGATGAACTTTGCTACCAGGTAATTATACTCTGCACAAGCACCAGCACTTGGGATCATTAACACAGCAAGAGGCAGAGCTCAGACAGACAGAACATAAGCAACTGATCTGGCCAAGTAACTGCCAGAGTTTGAATGAAGAGCAGCTAAACAAATATCTAGAAGATAAAAAACCCCCAGTTACTGGGAAGAAAAAAAGTGACTTTCCACAGACAGCTAGTGAAGGATACCTCCTGTACAGCTGAGTCTCTAGGACATCTCTCTTTAGCTCACGATTCTGTACTGCAAAGTACAATGGCATCTTAACTACTATGCACAATACAATAGGATACTGCAAAAGGAATAGTAAGGTAGAATTATTACTCAGGGACATTTTCAAGATGATCTCTCTGACAAGCTATCAAAAAGAGGAACACAGTGGCATTAAAAAGAGAGATGCTCATTTTCCCATAAATGCACTTAAAAGGTTTTAGGAAAATTGAAGATTCTTTCCCAAAAAGTATTTAGAAGACCATGCCATCCCCTAGGAAATAGAGAAGGGGAGAAGTTTAACAACAGTGAGAGTTCAAGAGATATTTAAACAGTTATTTAACCAGTTGTCAATCATTCAGGAGAGAAGACAGGGAAGCCCTTTATTGGTTAGGGCCAAAAGCACCAAATCTAGCTAAAAGAATGTGTCATTCCATTTTCAGAGGGAGTATGTGAAGTTTAATGTAACAGAGAAGAACTGGGTTTTTCAAAACTTTGGAGGATGCAGAAACCCAGACAATCTTCATTCCCATTTTTCCACACACACTAGCATAGTATACCTGCTAGCAGTTCCAACAGTTACTCAGAGCACTCTTTTGTGAGAAAAGCTAACATAAATTTTTTTTCTTTTTAAATTCAGACATCTATTTAGGTAGGCAGATCTTAACCACACTTGGAAGCAAAAGGCAAAATCTGCTTGGGGTAGACCAGAGGATTACTCATGTCTCTACAGACTAGAGCTCCCCAACAGCTGCTCCTCTCTCCAACAGGACATTCCCTCATTCTACACAAGGGGAGATGGTGCCGGTGGGGTTTTCCTCCTTTTAGACATCCCCAGTCCAGAACAGGAAACTGAACAACAGCAAGCTATTCCCTCTTCTCTTTCACCACTCCCACAGGAGAAGTCCCAGGGTCTCTATACATGCACACACTTGCTGTAGCTCCTCACAAACCTCATCTCTGGAGCCCATCAGCACAGTCAGCCCTGGCAGCTGAGCTCTGCCTTTTCTAACAGCTGCCTCTAAACTGCTGCACAGCCACTGCTGGAAGAATAGTTAGGCTGAATCATATTATCAAGAATTAAAAGACAGCCTCATCTAGTCTTATTTATATTTATTGTCCAAAACAGTGCTTGCAGGCCTGAATCTCATACTGCTTCAGTCTTCTGTCTCTGTGAGCAGCTCCCTAAGGCATTCCGTCAGCACAAAAAAAGCAGGTGGTAGGACAACAATCCCTTTCCAAAGCATGTGAGATTTCCCCAATGAAAGTGAAAACCATCCTAAAGGAAGCATGTGCTCCCACTGATCCCCACACCCACTTTCAACTATATCCCTATCCCTGTTCAAATTCCCTCCTTTTGACTGTGACCAGATCAAAATGCCATCTAGAAGTGAGAAAGTTAAGAGACCTTCCATTTATGATTTTCAGTGTTTGCATTCAAAGTATGTGCAACAATGTCATCAGGATTACACACAGAAGAAACAGTAAATGTTTACTATGAGAAGAAAAGGCAGCTCTTCAGAAGCCACTTTTTGGTCATACAGTATAAAAGAAATTAAGATATTAACTCCTCTAATCAACTGATCAGCTTTGACCATGAAGTCAAAAGCAGGAAAGTGCATCATTGATCTTACTGCGTAAATTTATAAACCTTTTAGAGCTACATAAAATAAAATAACTGCTCCATGGAAAAGACTTGGAACTCATATTTTTATCTACTGCAAACAAAGCACCAATATACCCTTGGAATATTTTGATGCACAAAAGCATAGGAAACAGAGGTGATGTGAATTGTGCCTAGTGTTCCTAGCCAGCTCTGCAAGATTTAGTTTGAGACTTTATCTGTAATTAGTTACTTGTTATTATCTCAGTCAGTAACTGCAAACACAACACAGCCTGAGAACAGTAAAGCCTGGTATGCAACAATTGTGTAGCACATTTGGACCATTGGGCCATCTGAAAGAAGGGGTAATTTCTGATGACAACACTTTGGAGTGATGCTCAGGGTAACAGTCATTCCCTGGTGTCTTGAATCAATACTTGCTGCAGTCCTTCATCTTGCAGGGGCAATAGCATCATCTCTATGATGTTTCTCCCAAAACTTGCAGAAGCACTTGAGAGTTCAACTCCTCTGGCAAGTCACCAGACAGAATTCCCAACAGTTATTCAATGTAATTGCACAAACCACTTTTCTTATGTTTTGTGTTTTGTTTTTATATTTTTTTCAGCCAAGTTAAAAAAAAAAAAAAAAGCAAAAGAACAAAAACCACCTTTGTTGCTCTTATTAGTTGCTTGATTTGGATCAAGCGACTAATTAGAGCTAGCTTTTCTCCTTATCATTCTTTTCCCTCCAGAAGTCACAAAACCACGCTCTTACCCAAGAAAGGACAGGGGGAGGAGCTGGTGGCTACAGAATGAATGGTAATACCTGGGAGTAGGTGCAGGAAGAGGAAATAATGAAATAAAGTCCTAAAACACATTGCATAAAGAAAAATGATGCAAAGATACAGATGTGGGATGGATAACTAATACTGTTGTGCAAGCAAGGAATGGTTAATGGTCAACCATTCCATCTTCTCCTCTTCCAAAGAATTAGAAAAACATTAAGCATTTATACACAAAATGTTTCCCTTACACATTCAAAAGCTGGCAAGAAGTGATGCCTAACACAATTAGATTTAGCCTTTTACACGTGCTTTCTGGATGTGTCACTGGGCTCTGCACAATGGTCAGAAACCATCAGTTGAGTGCCAGGAACCCTCAGTCTCCTAAATCCATAATTTGTCATTTGGCTCCAGTTTCTCTTTTGCCTGGGTTCTCATCAATTCTCTCTCTGCATTCTTTTATTAGCAGAAGCGAATAGAAAAAAAAATAAACAAGTAAAGGAAATTCAACACAATTCTTGGTTGTATTCTCCCACTTCTGGAATCCTAATCCACTGGGCTGCCTGCACCATTAGCTAAAGCTATAGAAGTAATGTAAAAAGGGGGAAAGTGCTTCAGTAGTGCAAGCCAGGCAGTGAGAGTCAGGCGCTGCCCGTCTTAGATGCAGGCAACTCCTTTTTACCATAGATTCACCATGGCCTTAAAGCAAAACAAACAGGCCATGTTTTTTGCAATTTTCCCCTAGGCTAGCTTCATACTCCAGTGGACTTATTTTTGCTGCCACGTGTTTTCTCAGACATAATATTTTCTTTTCCTTTTCTATCAGTAAATTTAACAGGTTTCCCTACAGACTAATTTTTATCTGGTACTTATTTTCCCTGAAGGGCTAGAATTTTACCTAATACACTGACATACAATCAGCATAATCACTGCAAGCAGAGCTCTGCCCTCTGCCAACACCACTTGAAAGCATACTGTGCAAAATCATAATATGGAGAAAAAAAAATTCTTTTACAACTCCAATCACATTCTCCAAATAACCACATTTATAGCACAATGTGTGAAAAAGGGTATAGATTTACCAAGCAGTTTAGCAGTTTTAAGAAAACACATTAACAGAAAAAGCTTAAAGGAGAGTGGCGGCCTTTTATTTATAGCAGTGATTTTCTTCTGTGAAGAGTTCTAATGTGTTTCTTATCTTACTTTTGCAAACCCTCCTGTATTACTCATTCCAATATTAAAGCAGAAATGAACACTTCCTTACATAATCTTAACTATACTTACTATATTACTTACTATACTCTTAACTACTCTTTTGCTAATAATATCTAAAATTCAACAGACTACAAATACTTGAAAGGCATCAATCCTATTTGAAAAACCAATTTATTTTATCAAGCCAAAAATATCTAAGAAAAGTGTTAGTCACTTTTTCTACAGAATTTCATGTGCTGCAAGAAACAGATTGTACTTATCATATTATCCAAAACTTACTGTCAGTTTACAAATATATTAGGCAAGAGTATTTCTCATGTAAGGAAACATTTTGAGTTCAAAACCCAAGGGAGTTAAAGGGGAACTCTAACACATTACAGCACAGCAGTCTCCCCTTTTAGAAGTCTGAAGACCAAATACCAGCTATTGTCCAGTGTCTTCCAGACCTCCTTGAGGACTCAGCTTTCCTACCACCGTTTACACAGACTTGTGTCACTGTGTACATACAATATGACAACTTACAGAAAAACATACAATTCTTATGATCAAATTTTATCTCATAACAACAAAGTCTGAAAGTACAGCTAGCCATTAGCAACTAGGTACTCAGAGGAGACTTGCATGAGAAATGCCTCACCCTGAGATGTCTGTAGAATGACCTAAAATAGAGCACAGGAAGTATCCTCCAACTACCTTCCTCCTACAAAGCCTTTTACTGCTTTCTTCCATAATGTTTCAGATATTCAAGCTTGTCTAGCTCCATAGGCCACCTGAACCTCAGTAAGGTTCTCCCCACCGCAACTCAGCACCTGTTCTTTCTCTCCTTGCACTGCTACCAATCATGATGTCCCCCTTATGCTACTTTACCAGAATCACCTTCTAATTGTCAATCTTCGCGAACTTCTTTGTGCTCCTCCAAGTTCTCAAATTTAATCTGTTAGTCCCTCCAATATTTAGTCCTACTGTACCCATCAGATCTAGGTTTCATCCATATATGTCCACCTCTGTTAATAACAGTAGCATCAGCTTAACCTTTCTCAAAACCTAACTTTTCACTTCAGTGTAGACAGCAAACCCCTGAAAGGCAAGTACCTGACCACACGTGAGGATTGGCCCTGGCTGACCAGGAACCAGCATGGCATTTCACTCCAGCCAGCTGCCACCCTCCAGCTGTACCTTGGTTTTCAGAGGGTTAAAACTTCCATTAGGTTTTGGAACACATGGCATAAAACAGCCCTGGCTTCATTGCCTTTAGCAGTGCTACCACTGCTGTGTAAATCTCAAGTAGTGGCAGGTCACATGGGACAGTTTATGGAATATATGTCCTGATGCTGCTCAAGTAGTCTCTATTCCAGAAGATGATGAGAGAATTTAATATTTGAGACCAGGTTTGTAATCCCCCATCACAAGTAAATAACAGAAGCACATTTAAAGTGACCTCAGTTTATAAAATGGTCCATCTTTGAGACCATGTATACAAAATGCCTGGCAGGTAGTGAAAAAAACATTTATGCCCATGTGAATATACATGTATATACGTATTCCTATTTAGTTAATATTTTATGCCCTGTTATGGCTGCCTCCACACTTTTCTTCACATTGTTTGTACCTTCATATGCACTGGAATCAATTAGCTTCAGTCCCAGCAGTTATATTAGTTTTTATCTCCCAGCATTTTCTAAAAGTGGCTCCTGGTGACTTATATAAATAAAAGCAGCTTTTTACAGGAACAACAGATTTATAACTTTAATAAGACTGCCCTCCTTCCTGCATTAATGTCCACTAATGACAAATCAGGTTAAGCAAACTGGTATCAAATCTGAAGCCAAATGCATTTTTGAGCCAAATCTTAATTCTCTGAAGAGCTTTGAGAATATTTTGAAGATGTTAAATTATTGATAAGGAAAATCAATTCTTTTTCCAGCTCAGGCAATGTCATGGAGTCACAGTATGTGCAACAATAGCTAAGGCAGATTTTCTGTTTCATTAACTTCATGACCCTTTAGAATTAAATTACTACTTTTTTCCTCTTTAGAATCCTTATGAACAGTCACTACCGACAGTTTAACAACTTCTGTTAACCTTAGATAAGAATAAAAGATTTGTCTGAAAACAGACTGTCAGAAACAGACAAGAAAACCATGAAATACCAGCATATTCCTACATTTCTTTATTGAACTCTTATTATTCCACCAATATCATTAAACCTGGACACTTCAGCAAATAAACTGCAATGCGTTCTGACCTGACCAGGAACAGTTTCCTCAAAGGGTCTGAAATTATAAAACATGTTCCATCCGGGAAGGCAACAATACAGCAAACGGTCCTGGAAGAAAGTTGGCAGATAGCAAGAATAGCTCTTTGTGAACCTTTCCAAACTAAAAAAATTAGTATTATCTAGATATATACTTTTGAGTTATTTTAGTCCCAATGATTTCATTCAGTATCCATCTCCCAGCTTTCCCAGAGAAAATCTTGGGCACAACAATGGATATGGTTATGGAAGCATTTTTAAAAGTACCCTAACAATTATACTACAAGATACATAGAAGAGGGAAGAAAATAAAATGTTACCAGTCTTTCCCGTTCTAAAGTAGAACAGCAGTAGTGAGTAAGCAATTATTTACAAAGGATCAACAACCACCCTCCTGCTCTGTCCCAGAAATATCCTAACAATCAGTGAGTTAATGGAGAATTCCCTTGAGATTTCCTGCTGCAGTTGCCTGGTTTAGTATAAAATATGCAAGTATCTGACAGAGGAAAAACTGACTCTCCAGGTTAGTTAGTTACTATGCTTCTCCCATTGGATACCTCAGACTACACCCCATTGTACTGTTAAACACAGAACAACAGACAAAATTTAATAGCTGTGTGCACACAAACAAAAATACCTTCTGTCCCTGGAATATCCTACCAGGTAGGCCACCCTCCAAGATGCCTCTGCCAAATGCAAAAGATCTGTTCCCAGTTCTCTGATGGGTGTTCCCAGAAGTGAGAAAAAGCAGACTCTTTTCTGTAAGTGATGTGAGCCAGCAACACCACAGCTCACAAAATGTTCCCAAATTAAACCATTCAGCAAAAAGAATGCGGTTGCAATTAACCACTAAATAAGCAAATGCCTATTTTTGATGAATAAAGCATCTCTAAGAAAATCCCTTCTAAATTCTCATATGAAACCCGCAATAGCGGTAAGTAATAAACGCCTGTTTTTCAATCAGCCCCAATTCAAATGTGAGATGGCAAATATCCAGACAGGAAAACTATCTAAAATATATACAAAATAGGCCCTCAAGATAGTGTCTAATGAATTCTTTTGTTGCAAGTAACTCTCTCTAAGTTGCGATTTTCACGGTACTGTATCTAACCTAATTAAATGAGAACTCTGTTGTGGAAGGACGCTCACCTAAGTGCTCTAGAGAGAGCGCATACGTCTAGGCAAAACACAGCCACTTGCGGAAGGCAAATAACAGATGTTATTTTTCCTCCTCCTTCTTAACCATTGCGGCACCTGCCGCCTCTTTGCCAGTGGAGCCCGACAGCCCCCGGGAAGGTGAGGGGGCAATGGGCAGCGCAGGTGGCGGTGCCCCGCAGCTCTGCCCTGACACCGGCGCTCATCCCCAGCCCTCAGCATAGACACCACCGCTGCCCATCACCGCTGCCCATCACCGCCCCGGGCGGGACCGTCCCGCACAGATTCCCGCCCCAGCGGCGCCACAGACCGGGCCCGGCCCCTCTCCCTGCGCGGGCCGGGAGNCCGAGCGCGGCTGCTCGCTCCCCTTCCGCGCCCCCTCCGCTCGGGACCCGCGTGTTGCTCCTCCCGCATTCCCCCACCCCGCGCGGAAGGGATGGCGGGCGCGGGCGCGGCCCTGCTCGCGGGGCTGCTGGCGAGGCTGGCGCTGGTGCTGTACGGGCTGCACCAGGATCGCGCCATGCGGGTGCGCTACACCGACGTCGACTACCGGGTGTTCACGGACGCGGCGCGGCTGGTGACCGAGGGGCGTTCGCCCTACCGGCGGGCCACGTACCGCTACACGCCGCTCCTGGCCTGGCTCCTGACGCCCAACGTGTTCCTCATCGAGGCCTTCGGGAAGCTGCTCTTCGTGGCCGGGGACCTGGCGGCTGCTGTCGTCGCCTACCGGGCCCTGCGGCGCCGAGGGGCTGCCGC
This sequence comes from Rhipidura dahli, assembly GCA_013399225.1. Taxonomy (NCBI): domain Eukaryota; kingdom Metazoa; phylum Chordata; class Aves; order Passeriformes; family Rhipiduridae; genus Rhipidura; species Rhipidura dahli. The sequence goes on from VXAC01008839.1 coordinate 852,180, forward strand.
CGGCCGCGCCTGTGGGTGCTGCGCCGCCGCCTGGCTCCTCAACCCCCTGCCCATGGCCGTGTCCAGCCGGGGCAACGCGGAGGCGCTGGTGGCGCTGCTGGTGCTCGCCACCCTGTACTGGGTGGAGGCGGGCAGCGTGGGCAAGGCCGCCGTGTGCTACGGGCTGGCCGTGCACATGAAAATCTATCCCCTGACCTACGCGCTGCCCATAGCGCTCCGCCTGCGCTCCGGGCCGCGCCGCGGGGACGGGGCGCTGCGTGCGGCGGGTGACAGAACGGCGAAGGTCACGGTCGTGGTGCGCCTCTGGCACCTTTTTGCAAAGATGCTGAACCGCGACGTGCTGCTCTTTGGAACGCTTGCCGGATCAGTGCTGGCTGCCTTGACTCTGGCGTTTTGTCACCTCTATGGCTGGGAGTTTTTGGAGCATGCCTACCTCTATCACTTGACCAGGAGGGATATCCGTCATAACTTCTCTCCCTATTTCTACATGTTGTACTTGACAGCAGAAAGCAAATGGAGTTTTGCCCTTGGGCTCGCAGCTTTCCTGCCCCAGCTGCTTTTGCTCCTGGTTGTGTCCATAGCATTCTACAGAGACCTCGCCTTCAGTTGTTTCCTACACACCACTATTTTTGTGACTTTTAACAAAGTATGCACATCCCAGTACTTTGTTTGGTATCTCTGCCTTTTGCCCCTTGTAATGCCTAGTATTAAGATGTCCTGGCGTCGGGGCATGCTGCTTCTCTTTTTGTGGTTCATTGGACAAGGCCTGTGGCTTACTCCCGCATACTTTCTGGAATTCAAAGGATATAACACTTTCTTATTTATATGGTTGGCAGGCTTGCTTTTCCTTTCAATTAATAGCCTCATAATTGTTCAGATTATTTCACATTATCAAAAAGAAGCACAAGTTACAAAAAACCTGAAACAACAGTAATAAACTGACCAAAATCCAGAAACAGCCCTACTGTCCTTGATCAGGCATCACATATCACCTGCACTTTGTTTAACAAAAGTGCATGTAGGTTGTACTAAAGCACACTGTACGTAAATGTTGCTGTTTCAGGGCCGTGGAAGCCCTGACTGGCCTCAGTTACCCTGAGCAGCCCCAGCCCTGCCCTGAGTGGTGTCAGTAGGTGTACCTGGCTCCTGTGTGAGTCCTGAAACTGTGTTGCAACTCTCTCTCCAGCCCTGCATCCTCCCACTCCTGATGACTCCCTGGAGCTACCCTGGACCAGTTCATCACTTAACCATATTTGGGGCTCTGATGAATGGGCTCTACCCATCTGCACTGACTGTCTTCACCTGCCATCTGCAGGGACAGTGTGACTGTGCCCTGCTCTTTGACCCCAATGCTGGGGTCACCCTCAGTTCCTGCTCATACTCCCTAACGGAGTAGCCCTGGCACCTTCTTCCTCATTCTCCGTGTTAGTCTGCTTGTTGAAGACCTTGGCCTTTGTCTGGAATAACACAGAAGATTGTAAAGGTGGAGTTTGATTTTAAAATTGGAGTTTGACAGTTTTGTATATTCCAGTAGGTCAGTGGGGTGTTTGGCAAGGCAGTCGCTCAATATGTACACTGGGGGTTATTTTTTCTTTTGTTTCTACGGTAACATTTTAGCTATGCGTCGTTTGTGGCCTGTACCTGGTCTTTATTAAAGTCACTAACTCCTTGAGACTTCTAATTCATTTTAGAATTCAGATATACCACTCTTTCACTTACTTTTGAGTATTCTGTTCTGTTTGAATTTTTGAATAGATTTATTCCCCTTGCCATGGAGGAAGATATTCCCATATATCTGTCTTGGATCACAGAGATGTATAAAGCTTAAATATTTGTTTCTTCTGCCATGATATAGAAAAGAGGTCACTGCCTTAAATTTCAGTTAATTTACAGTTATTGTGGGTGTTAACAGTAGCACATGTAAAGAGTCAAAGTACAGTTAGAATGGCACCTATGTCCCAAAAGCACTGGAGTTTATACCAAAACAGTGATTGGAAATGTAGTTTCTCAGTGGTTCTGTTTCTCTGCTATTAAAAATAAATGAAAAAAATAAAAGGAGTTGAGGAAATTGAGCAGTTACTAGAAAAAAAGGGAAGCTTTGAAATAGGAAGCTCTAAAACCTGTCAAAACACACTTATACCCAGAGGAGAGACAAGAAGATATGGAATTGGGTGACAGGTGACAGTGAGAGGAGAGCAGCACCAATATTCTCAAGAACATCCCACAAGAGGTCTGATGTACACAGCTTTTGACAGATGTGGAAACTGACAATGTTTTTTAGTAAAATCTAGTTTACATAGGCATATGCCAAATTCAAGAATTTTTATATTTGCCTCACCTTTTAGTTACATCCAGTGTGAAAGTGAAACCCCTAGTGTGTAACATAGAGCAGGGCTTCAAGGAAAAATAGCTTCAACCACTTCATGGAATTCCAGGTGATGCCACTGGGAAGGGGTATGGCCAAGTGGATTTGCCTCTCTGAACCCTGCTGCGTCCTGAGGCAGCCGTCTTCCTCAGGACTGCAGTGACTCCCAGCTGTCTCATGTACAGGATTTCCTTTCCTAGCTGTAGTGCTACCTCGTAAGATGGAATTACAGTATTTTGATCTGTGAACTTTTCCCATTGCGTCTCAGCCCCATTGAGGTGGTTACATGAAAGGAGAGAAAACCCCTGAGCCCCCACAGCCCAGAGCCAAAGGGTGTGTTACCAGGAGTGAGACCATGTCCTTACACAACTCCGGCCCAATTTGGACATTCTGATGTGTTAGAAGGAAGGATGAATTCCCTGTGATTTCCATGAGTGTGTTGGGGGATGTTTCTGCTCCTCCAGTGGAAAGCTTTTCTCTGCCATCTGCATTCTCACTTGCCTTCAAGTTGTGAAAATCCTGACAGCCTCTTTGCAAAACAGAAATTCTTTTGACTGTCTTGGTTTTTTGAGGCAGGTCTTAACAGATGTGGCCCTGATTTCCTTCCCCTGGCTTTGTCTGGGATGAAGAAAGTTTTGTAGCTCCATCTTGTCTACATCTTCCACTAGAGGTGTATCAGTCAAAAAACTGGTGTCATAAGCCACTTGCACCGAGTTTTTTATTAATCAGCAAAACATCTTGTGTGTGCTGGGTGTGAAGTGAAAGCATCCCATGTGTCTTTATTCCCTGAGGAAGAGTTGGATATACCCAGCTTCAGCAGAAGACTGAAGAGGCTCATCTGTGTGATGCTTCTGCTCACCCCATCCTGATGCCCAGACAATGCTCATTTTCCTTTGCAGCTGATCTTCCATTATCCATTACACATCTTTCTGTTGTGAAAAGCATGTTTTCTTCCCTCAGAGCAATGTTCTGTATTGCTGTAACAGACCTACTTACGCTGTTTGCAGATATTTCCACACCTCCATTTTTCCCCTCCTGTTGGCAAAAAAAGCACATGTAAGCTAAAAGGCATTTCTAACCTCAAAAACCTCTTGCAAAAACCAGCATTTTAAGTTACTGTGTTCATGACAGAATTGTAATGTTTTTTAGGTAAGAAGTAATTTCTGTATGAAAAATACATTTTTGATTTTTTAACAGCTAAATCATTTTGAGAAAGCAAATTTTTCAGCAATTCTGCTCCATTTTTTAGAATACAAATTCTGAAGCAGCAACAGGAACTGAAGGGTACCTTCCCTTTGCAGGTCAGTACCAGTGCTGCAGCGATGATTTGAGAAAGCCATGCATAAGCAAGTTTTAAAAAAACATAGATTTACAGTTGTCATTTTAATAATCCAGGATGAGTCCCTCTTTTTACAGTTGTTTTCTAAATCACCCAATTGTGTTTGGGATTTAAAAGTAATTCAAGTAACTCATAAAAAACTGGAAGAAAAGTGATCCATATAAGAAAATAAACCAGTAAGAGAAATGAACTAAAGGAGATAAACAAAAAGATATTTGAGAGTTTAGATCTTGCAAGTTGCTTTTTAAAAAAGATTTCATACATAGTTAAATGGAATTGTATAACTCTATATTCACTAGAAAAAAAAGGGATAAAATAATTTAGTCGCGTACCAAACAAGTTATGGTTCTTGAACAAGTTATGGTGATTAGTTTTAATGCCCTTAAAATTTACCAAATTCATTTCCTATGGAAAATTTATTGCTTTTAATGCTGTTCAGATTATTTTTCGTGATAATTGTATGTCCATGTATCTTCTGGTAATTAGGAACTGAAGCGTCTGAATGTTAGTGTTCCTTCCTTACCATGAGTTGCAAAACTGTAATGCTGGCTACTTTTTTTTTTCTTAAAGGTAGAAGTCCCCATTGAAATACGTGTCTCATCTTCAGAAATGTTTCATGTTGCACTGAAACCAGCCCTTAAACACCAAGTATAAGATGTGAAACAGGAAGGGAAGAGAAGAATCAAGAAAAGTAAAATTTTTGCCTTGCATTTTACACTGTAAAATTGTTGTCCTGTTGTCATCATGACTGGATTCTCAGGTGACTTCAGGCAAAGCTCAGCATTTAACACTGATTTGCTTTAAAACTTATAAATGATATTACTCAAATAACAGGGTAAACAAAAATACAATAATATTTCATTCAGTTTTAGTATGAGGATACTGAATTACCATCTGTGACACAATGTACTTTGTCCTTAAGTAACTTTCTTGTGTGTGTGTTACTTGCATTCTATTGACTCCTGTAATAGTAAAGACAGCAATTAGGTGTGCTAAACTGAGCTCATCAGTTATCTTTTTCAAAGAAACCATGAAACTTTTATATTTAACAGCAAGAGGAAACTCCAACATTTTTCATAACATTGTATAGAGAAAGTAGATGTTAAAAGAGAGTAAATTATGGGCAAATGGTTTGCTTTTTTTATCTGGAAAGAATGAGTCATCTACTTAAAGAGGGCTGCAGAAATACATGGCAAACACTGGGAACCTCAAAATATATGAGGTTTTCCTCATGTATTTGCCAAAGGCAGCTGCAGAATGCATGTCCTAGTGATAGCAGCATTATGGAATAGGATTACCCTGAATTTAGGACAAACCCTTTACTGAAACCCAACCACTCAAGCAATTTTCTTGCTTAAGGGCATATTAATGTGCACTGTATTCACAAGCCCAAACATTTACCTGCACATACAGAAACAAAAAGAAAAGTCCCAGTCAATCCACCTTTGAACAACATTTTTCAGAGCTACCCTCTGCAAAACAGGTTCCTTAGATATTTCTCATATTTAGCACTCAGAATCTCTAGTGACTCTGAAAATGAATTACATTAAGTTTTGACACATGTGGAAAATAAAATGATATGCTGCAGGGATCTTGAGGTGTAATAGACACAATGAACAACCAACTAATTATATATTTGAAGGTGTACCTTTCACCAGTATCCTCATGGTTTTGATTATAAAAGCCTTTACTAGTCACATTTGTGTAGGAGACATATTTCAGTCTTTATGCATGATAAATGAGGTCAGGGGCCTACATTTTCTACTAGTAAAAGCATCAGAAAGATAAAATTTTTTCCTGATGCAGAACCATTGTTTTGAGGGGTTTTTTAAAATTATATTTCTGTTAAGATATTAATAAATTGATGCAATAAATCCATGCAACTGTTGCATGCATTTTTAATAGCTGGTATGTCTCTTTTTTGTCAGTATGGTAAAGACCAAAATTTTTCAATTTTTAACAGTGTAAGTTGGTAGTACTTGGAGCAGAATTCGTTGTGACTCCTTTCTGGTACATGCTGAGAGGAGTAGGGGCTTCTGCAGGAGAGGTTCCTTACCGGGGTGCAATTTTACTTAATGTGTAGATAAAGCTTTAGCTGCTGTCTCTTATTATTCTTAGAGTTTAACTTCCAGATGTTAATGATCTCTTCAGATAAAACATTTCATAGCTTGCACATAAAGACTTTGCACATAAGAGATCCTCCCTATTTTTCATGGAAATTGGTGGGGAAGCCAGCTAAAACATCTGTGGGAGAAAATTCTAAAAGAAATATCTGTATCTGATTAGCTGCAAAGACAGAACTTCAGCCTTGGAAATCAGCTGAAATACAGGCAAATTGAGCAGTAAGCCCATACTGTGAAATTCCCATTATTTATATGAAGGGTATTTGATCAAAAGTGCTTTCCCATTTTACAGGAGGAAAATGGGATCTTGATAGCAATTGTCAGGCTGGATGAATAGAACTTTCCTTCCTTCACATTATCCTTAGGGGGTCTATAGAATGTTATATCCTGCACTAGCACTTGGGGAGTTGTACAGGTGTGACTTGCATAAGCTATTATTAGGTAATATTGTTGGTGTAGCAAGAGGTTATTAGTAAGCAGTTACTCTGAAACTGCTTTTTGAAGGTTAACTGAAGTAAAACCTGATTCCTGCTTCACAAGTCAGCAGCTGTGTTAATAGAGATGGTACTGTTTTGACAGTAATTTTCCGAGGAGAGCTGCACTCTGTGGCCCATATGCTTCCACTCTGTGCAAAAGAACATTAATTCAAATCCCCTGGTGATCTAACAGTCAACATTTTTTTAATCCATCCCATGTCCCTCCCACTGATCCAATAGATTGAATTAGCCAGGAAGCAGGCTTAGAAAATGAAGTGGAACACAAAGTATGATTATCATCCCCTTATTTTCCACCCTGTATAGTGTGAATATGTTGAATAATTAAGATCACCTTTTGGAAGAACACAGTCCCATTTGAGCTAGGTGTTAGAATACTTTGTCAATTTGAAGTATTTTACCCAAATGCACCTGAGGGAAAATTGACTGGTTGGGCTACATGGACTTTTATCAAATAATTATAAAGCTACTGATCTTTTATGTCAGCTTCAATATTAGAACTATTTTATTGTATCTTTCTGAGATATATATGTGTGTGTGTGTGTGTGTGTAAAACAGAGTAAAAATAGCAATGCTTGTAAATTCTAGTTTCAAGCTTTCCTTACTCAAAGACTTCAGAGGACACGTACAGCCATAAACTCACTAAAAGAGAACAAATGCTATATAGAGAGAATTAATAATTAATTAATAACTAATTAGGTCGTTCCCACAGCTGACACCTGCCTGAAGAAAGTAGCACCTTTTTTTATACACAGTCTGGAAATTCTCATGAATAGCAAGTACTTCACCTTAAAACTGTCAGATGTATTTGAAAATAGATTTTAATTACCATTAGCACTTCCAAGTTTAGTGCTGGCATCAGCCAGCTTGTTAATTCCAGCAGTACAGGAACTGAAGTCATGACCAATTTTCCTTCATGCTCTAATAAATTGGTTGATTAAGTATAAGAAAGTTTGTTGTTCAAAGTGAACCAAATGTTGCTTGTTCACTGGAAAGAAATACTGCATGGCCTGGACCAGAATTTACATATGCAGGATGGAGCAAAGTGATCAAGAAACAAGGGCAGAAAGTGAGCCCCCACAGACCTTGACTGTTGTCTTGTCTCTGCCCCTAATTTATCATTAAGAAGTGATGGCAGCTTGCTGAGCTGTTTGCCTTTGCCACTTATGATGGCTTGATACATTTAATTGACACCCTTTTTGAGCCAAGATGTCTCCTAATCTATTTCTGTAACACACTGCCGTAAGTGATTGCAGTCTTGTTTGAAACAATTATCAGTCTGACTGGCAGTAAACTGCAAACACTTAACTAAAGACATTTTGATTAAAAAATATTCAACGTGCTTTTTTTTTTTGTTTGTTTTGCATGTATTTAAACTTTTTTTTGTGGGATGTGTTAGGCTCTCATATGCATTCCAGTATTTCATTATTAGGAGAGGGTGAATTACTGTTGAAGCTAAATGAAGATCTGGAATCAGATAATGGAATTCATGGTAAAAGGCTAGACAATTTAGAAAAATAATTTAGAAAAACTATAGTGAGCTGATACCATAATTAAATAAGATTTTATTTTTATTGGTCTGCTTAGATTGCATCGGAAATTCATATTGAAAATGTATTGGGGAAATGAAATAGCAGGCAATTCTGTTGCTGGTATAAATAACTACCTCAGATGTGAGAGATAATGGCTCAGGAGCTGTTTCTGTGTATTCATAACAATATATTAAGATGTTATCCAAGAAAAAAGTTACTTGTTGTGCAGCACTGTGAAAGCAAATTACAATTCTGCATTCATATACAGGTGAAAAGTTTTCTTTACCTGGATCTTTCTCCCAAGCTTTTGTTAAAAGAGTCACAGACTTCCAAATTGGAATCTGGACCAGATGTGCTGTGTCAGAAGCAGTAACAGGGAGTGCTACATTCGCATCAGCCTTGTAGGCTTTCTGAACAAGGGCATGCTGAGTGCTGGAGGCTGTATCAGGGTGGCAATGCACAGATGCAAACTTCCCCATAGTGTGCTCAAAGTGATTTCTCTACAGTTCTGAAGGTACCCAGATGTTGCCTTAATCTATACTGTATGTATCTCCTCATAAATCTATATATATCTTACGTAGATATATATACACACCCTATTTAACTATATATATCCACATCTGTAATAGTGCAGCAGCAAATTCAGGGACTTCATGCCCACCCTGACTGGATAAACATCTGTTAAGTCTATAGGAAGAGGCCCCTTCTGGTTTACAGGGACCTGTCAGTCAGGTCTGAGAGGGGAAGGGCAGATTTGTGTGCATTGAATTCCCACTAGAAGGAAGGGGTAAAGTTCTTAGCTCTCCCCAAAAGACAACTGGATCTTTGCAGGTTAATTAGTAATGAAAATGGGGGATAAATTTTCTCCTAATGTTGGAGACACAGGACACTGAGGTTGCTAAGTTTCATGGCTATGGAACAACTGATGCAAATACCTAGAAAATTATGCCAAGGGCTATTAGATACTAAAACCATATTCTCTGGTCTTGGGAATTCAACAAGCTGCAAATCATGGTGAACTAGGGAAGTATTTCAAGGCAAATCTCACCTCTGTCTGGTTTTCCTCTGCATCTGTTGCTGGCCACATTTGGAGAAGGATACTGATCTGATCCATGATGATGGTTCATAGATTCCTAAACCCACAAGTGTCCCCAGCAGAGCACTCCCATAACCAAATGTGCTCCATTAGTTGGCTAGGCCCTTTATTTTACACCACACAAACCTACGTGGCAGATAACACCTCAGTTCTGGGCCTGTGTATCTGCTTGCTCTTTCCTTCCAGAGCAGATGCTACCAGATTGGGCCAGTGAACCACAGCTGCAGCTTGTTTCACTGGGGTTTCACAGATGACAGATAGCAGCTGGTAACAGACTGATAAGTGAGAAGGGGAGAAAAGGGAAATCAAAGCTCTGTGTGATCAAAAGGGAAAACAGCTCTGTGTGATCAAAAAGAGGTGTTTTTAGCTGGCCAGGTAATTAAAAAGCATCTTATTAGGCCAGGTTAATTCAAGCATACCAAACCCCTGGTGCGTGGCTGCCTTCTCTCCCAAAAGGAAACCACAACTTTTATGGGACTTCACATGTTTTCGATGTGGAGAAAAGAAAGTCGGGGAGTGTGAGGGAGAAACAGATAAATTGGCTCAACTCCAGTTACCTGTACTAATAATGATTTGTGTAATTGCAAAATAAAATTAAGATCCAGCCCTTAGCTGAAATTGTCCTCTGTTTTAACAATAGTTTACCTTTAGCTCTGGAATGGTATGTACTGCTGTTTAGGATGATTAGCTTAGACTATAGGTAAGTAAAAATAGTTTTGCCTGAAGAAAATAAGTGGGTTTTTATCTGAAAGTAAACCCTTTCTACAGACTACTGCAATTGACAAGGCGTTCAGTTAAAGAGTTTGGCAGATTTGCCATCTAAAACACAATTTAAGAGGAAAAGGCAGCATTCCAAGCATAGCCAATGATGCCTAGCCTGGAATGACCCATGCTGAGAAATTGTTTTATCTCAGAAATTCAAGGCAGGCTAAAAACAGCTGTTGTGCTAGAGAGGCTGGAGATCCAGTCACACTTGGGCTTGTAGCAGCTGTCTTTGGTAGATCCAGGCTCCTCAGAGACATTTCCTCTGTGCATTGTGCATGTGCCTTGTTGCTCCTTCCCTCTGTCTAATCTCAGCCTGCATCTGCTGGCTCACAGGGAAAGCAGCAGTCAAATTTTAGCTTCCTGCTCCCCATCGCTTCCCCATTGCTTCCAAGAATGCCATTGAAATATGACTTTGGACAAAAGGAATTCTCTTGAGTTCCCAGGGTTTTGAATGTAAGAATTAAAAGAAACTTCACTCTCTATGGTCTAGCTCAGAACTGCTCATATATTACCTGTGTGACCACAGCCACTAAGGCAATTCTTTACTGTGACACAACTGTCATCTAAGTCCTGTGTCCTACATCCAGTGACTCCATGTAGACGTGATCCCGAGGTCTTTGAACCTGGCAGCAAATGTTAACCCAGTACTAAAGACTGCCCTCTATTTTTCTGCCATTTGTTGGTTCTGATTTTACAGTGATCCCCTGAGAATTCAAAGAAAGCTATTGAAGGCTTCCTTGCAATCTGGAATAGATTACTGTTGGGAAAGTTTCTGCTTTTGTCTAAACCAAATTTATTTGTTTAATTATTCTCACACTAATACATTTTCTGTCATTTGCCTGCAGGCATGCTACCTCTGACAGTGCATGGGTGCCACACTTGAATCTTTCATCACAACGGGAGCAGAGATTGTTCTGCACTTCTGAGAGCTGCCTCGACCTGTTTTTCACATTCAGGTTAGAAGCCCAGCAAGAGACATCAAAGGTAAACAGTGTTCCTCACAAGATGTTTGGAAATGCCTTCTTTAAAGACACTAGTTAGCACTGAGATTTGCTGCACTTTTGTCTCTTAGCTTCACACTCACATCCTTTTGGCTTTGCCTATGCAGAAAGAGAAGTTTTCTTACAGGTGCATTACAGACCATTTACAGTTCATGCAAAAATATTTTTTTGTTACAATTCATCAAGGCTAGTACCATATTAATTAAGCAGTCTGGAAAAATGACAATTTGATCTTTAGTGTTGATTAGTAGCTGGCATTCTGTCTAAATAAGAGGTGTCAGCCAGGTACTTAGCTGCTTGAAATTTGAGCATTACCTGGACCTAAATTAAAGTGTATTTTCGAAAACTGATAAACTAATAAAATTAATTCTTGTCAAGCTGAAATGTTAGAATTCTTCCCAGTGCTCTGACTGCAGGCCAAATCAAAACACTTTACAAAGGAATCATGATGTATTAGTCACTGAACATGCATGGTGTTCAGCAGCTTAAAGGTCAAATATATTCATGAGAACATGTAATCTTATGTGTGTTTGGTGAATGAATAAGAAAAAAGTATCCATTAGAGAAGAGGAGGGTCAGAATATTGAAAAAAAATGTGACACACGTTTACATGGGTATTACAGATGTTATTCCAATGACAGATTTCTGCAAAGCAGGTTCAAGAACACTCATGAAAAATAAAGGATGTACTTCAGCCCATGAGAATTTAAATAGGCACTATGCTGCCATATGGCATAGCTGCTTTCAAAGCAAATGCAGGGTTTTTCTTTTCTGGGAAACCAGATGGCAAAGAGGTTGGTATCTAGAAGCTGTCACACCTAGATCGTCAGTATCAGTCAGTTGCATGGGACAGCAAGTAATTTTAATCTGGTAGCTTTTCAGTAGTTTATACAAATAATGTGTGCATTTATTTCCCAACCAAACACAGAAATATATAGTAAGATCCTTGTAATAAATTAAACACGTTTTGGTGCAGTATTGACCAGTCAAAATACAATGCACGAGAAATGTGAACAATCCCTTTTCACAAGAAGTGATCCTTCTATCTTCAGTGACTTGCCAGTAACATGTAATGTGCAAGCCTTCCTGTGAAAACCCAGACTCTTAACACTGCTGACCAAACATCTTCCAAAAGTATTACAGCCAGTTATGTTAGTTATTAGTTATTCCAGTTATTACAGCCTTTTATGTTGCTAGAGGAGATGAGAAAGAATTGGTAGCAACACAGGCTATCACCCAAAACAGATGATAAATGATGTATTTGTGATTTGCTCCTATCAAAGGCTCCAGAACAAGCTGCCAAGAAGAGAAATTCCATGACAAGGTGTGACCAGACCTCAGTCAAGTTGTTAAAGCATGTCATCATTTGTAATTTAGTTCAGAGTAGTACTGAAGTGAAGTGAGTTCCCCCAGATGTCCCCACTCTTCTGTATGCTGGTTTGCATCACAGAGTGCAAATACATTGGAGCTTTTCCTGGATGTTTTTGCTGTGTGTCGGTGTGAGGGGGGATTTCCTTTTCTCCAGCAGCAGGAACATGGCAGTTCAATATAGACTGTTAACAATTGGGTCAAGGAAACTCCAGTGGTAACATTTGCATAAATTTGTGCTTCCAGTTGACTGTCTATTACTAGAAAAATTAAGCAAAAAATATGTCAGAGCCTTGAGATTTTCATAAATTAAAAACAAAACAAAAAAAACAAAACAAAAACATTGCATAGATAGTAGACGTGATCGTTCTGAAAATCACCAGTTAAAAATCTCAATTCCTTTTTTTCCTTCTTGAAACAAATATGTTTTCTGATGTTTCCTTTTCAGTTTTGGATTAGGCTTTCCTGGATTGGCTATTTGACATGAGAAAAAATCATGCAAGGAAAAAAAAAATAAAAACATCCAACACAGAAAAGCAAACAATCGTTTTTAAAAGTCTTTTTTTAATCCTGGACTAAAACGAAAACATGTGATCCAATCTGCTTCTGACAATTTTCTGACAAGTTGCTACATTTCCTTTCATTTAATTTAATTATAGTTACTTCTTATTCACATCTTGGAGAAGTTTCATGGCTTCTTATTTGGGTGTTCTACCTAAGATGCACACAGACAGTAAATAGTAAATAGTTTGTCACAACAACTGGGGATGGAGAAATGTTTTATTAGCTCCTAACTCCCCTTTCTGACTGCAGTGGGACAGTGGCCATGTCACTGCTTGTGTTGCCAGTTGGCCACAGAACTACAAAAGCTAACAAGATAGAGGTTCCCATCTGAAAAAGCATGTTGAATACATTGTTATTGCCAGAATAATTGATAACAAGTGTTACAACTAACCAGAATACAGAGAAAAATAAACAAACTTGTGATGTGGCCAACCCATCCTTTGACCCTTTTTACTTAGCAGCCATTTAGAAAGAGAAATGGTAATCAAGTGCCTCTGGTGAGGAGTTTTACCAATTCCTTGTTTTCACTTTTATTCTTACTTCATCCACTACAATGTATTCTTATCCATTATCAGAGGTCCTTCATCTTTTCAGTTTGTTGTGTTCCCCATTTTATCCTGTAATTTTATTTTCTGATGGTCTATTTATAAATTTAATCAAACATACACAAATAGTTACTGTAGATAATGCAGTTGAACTTCATTAAAAAACTGCAGGAAATTATAATAGCATTGTAGTGCACCAGAGTGGAAAGGCATTCACTGCTGCTCTGTATTGCTGCTTTTCTGAAAACATACTTATTACCCAAATGTACATCTTAAAATATCATATCCATTAATTGTATATGGTTTGTGTCACATTGGCAATTAACCTGTTTACATGTTTAAATTAGCCTTGTACTTGGACTCAGCTCTGCATCTGAATTAATGATCTTTAGGCCTCAGCAACCATTCTGCTTTCTTTAAATCAGATCACTTATTGTGAAACTTCAAAACTACCTACAGTATTTAATCTGAGAATTGTTCAATAGTCTGACCTGTGGCTAAAAGTTATAATACTTGTAAATATGTTTTCCTGGCCTTACAAAGCCATTTTATACACTGCAATAAATATTTGGTGTATTTCCCATACAGTTACTCAATGAAAGCCCCATATTCTAGTCCTTTGATGTAGATACTCTGTAGAAAGTAGGAATACTGTTCAATAAGTTGGACACAACTGAAGGGTCATGTCATGAAAAGGACCCCTGCCTTCTCCCTTTCATTTGCTTGGAAAGGAGCCAGGTCCAGCTGTGGACAAGATCTCTGTCTGTGGAACAAAGTCTGAGGGCACAAATGTTTAAGTGGCCATTTTCTCTGCTTGCACTCAAGGCTGCTGTGCATGGATTGGGCACACAGTGCATTAAAACAAATAGCTGGTGTCTGAAACATTGCAAGACAATTGAGCCAACCTGAGCAATTTCACAGCCATTTCAACACAATTCTCAAAAAAATTCAAACCTCTTGTTTAATACAGAAAAAAAACAGCTTTCCTTGATGTGAAAAGAAAAACCTTTCTCTAAATAATTCTCCGTAATGAGTTCGTTTCAAACAAGGTAATCTCGAACTACAGCCCAATGTGTCCATTGCGTGAGGATGATCTCTATGTGAATAACCAAGTTACATTTGTGCAGGACTGTTGTGCCTGTAAGACAACAGTGCAGTCCTGCCCAGAATGTTCCTGCTGCAGCTTGTCCTTAGAGGGTATGAACTTATTTCACAAACTGGCTATGGGCTCTACACTTTTGTTCCAGAAAAAAATGATCACCTTTGTAGTTCTATGTAAACCAGCAGGTTTTTCCTTTCTTGCAATGTCTGCATATGATTCTCAAGACATTACTTACATGATGTAAGAATAAAACCTCTGTCTACAACACCTTAAAACTCCCTGGAGGATGCTAGCACAGATCTACCTCCTTCTTTAAATTTCAGTGCTACCTAATTTCTGCCTTAAAAAAAAAAAAAAAAAAAACCACCAAATATAAAGATATTGCAAAATTCTAGTTACTGTGCATTCTTTCAAACTGCTTCCTACTTTGGTCTAGTTTTTGGAATATGCTTGAAATAAGAAATGAGCTTTAGCTGGTGCATTTTAAGTAGCTGACACCTACCTTTTTTTAATTCATTTAAAGTAGGTGTTTAAAAACTTTCAAGAGCATTCTGTACAAGGTTGTTCTTCTTGATGCTCTTTTTAATATTCAGCAGTATGGCCATAGAGGCAAGAATTATTCTCAAAAAATATTTGGCAGCATACTAACAATATTCCAGGAAATAGATCCCCCCAAAATATGTCAGAGCTTCCCTAACATTTAACACTCTCCCAGAAATCCAAGGCTCAGGTGTCCTGACAGCCCTTCTGGGCATGTTTCTATCAAGGCAGCAAAGCTCAGATGCTGCTGCAATTCCCATGGCTTAGTCTTTACACCTGCACTGAGGGATATTTTTTTGCTCCATTCTCCATGAAGATCCAGTCAGGAGACAGCAGAAATCTTAACTACAACAGAGTTGGCCTCCTGTTCACCTGAGGAGCTGAAACCCCGCGAGTGGGCAGGGCAAACAAATGTGATGCAACTGCAGCATCTCTCCATCTGGCAAAATAGATGGCGTTGGGGCAAAGGTGAAGCTGTCAGGTCAGCTGGGACCTGACATATCATGAATGCTACAAATCTGCTGAGCATCACTGGCAGCTGTTTTGACTGAACAAGCCAAGCAGAGAACTGGGGGTTATTTATAACACAGCCCAGTGCAAATTATGTGACACTGTCCACAGTGACTCATGCAGCCCTGGAGGCTTCTCACCTGCAGCCCAGGAGCCTGGGAAGACTCTAAAACTCTTTTACGTTTGCACCAATATTAGGGGCCACTTCTGTGTTAAATATGCAGAAAACCCAATACTGCTTTTCTCTAAATTTGGAACTTTGCCCCTCAAATACTGACTTTTTTAAGAGTGACCACCAAACTCTGTCTCTTTCTTTATGAGAAATAAGAGGGATAAGACTGTTGAGCAACTGACTGTCTTTCCTGGCTCTGTCAAATTAAAATCTCATTTGCAGTACTCTTATTATTAGATTTTTTTTCCCAGTTTATGTAGGTTTGGAGGGTATTAGAGTGTTCACATGAAATGCTAGAAGAGAAATCTGAATCATACCTTTCAGTCAGCAGTACAGATTCATTATTCATTCAAATTTATCAAATTAGGCAGTTAGGTGACAATCTTTTACAGGAATTAAATATATGGTCAAGAGTGTTTGTAAATTAACAATCATTCATCCTTATTCTTCAGTGCACTGTGCGATATTCTGCATAAAATTAGAAGTCTTGTCTTTCAAAGAGATCCAACCATTTGATTTGCTTTATAAAATGGTTTAAAGGAGACAAAGTTTACAATGCTTTCCCATAATTTTTGATTCAATCAAGGGAAAAAGGATTATTTTTAGAGTGCATAATATCTATTTCATATATATCTACTGCTCTGGCTGGGTCTGGCGAGAAAAGATCTCTGTAAATCAACAATAAAAGAGTGACATTTAGAAACTGCATATCTGAAAGAGAAATATGTTGCTGTTATATTAAGCAGCTATACTAGCTGCCAGCTCCCACAAAAACTGGAAAGTTGCCACTCCACATGCTTGGTATATACCAGCATTGAAACAACTTATATTGCTGTTAGAAAGGTCATTGAAAGTGTCTCTTCTGTCTGTACTTAAATGTATGCAAGACCTACAATGGCAACCATGAGACCACACTAATCTCTTGAGACCCTTTAGAAATACAAAACAGATATCAAAGGCAAAAGACAAAAGGAATGAACAAATCATGTAGGTGAAGCTCACCCAAAGAAATTAGGAAGCCAGCCCTGAAGCAAGTAGCAAAATTCCCATAATGAAGAGGCCACTTGAGTCTTTGTTTGCCCATGCCTTAATCTGGCATGGGAATAATTCTCTTTATGAGTTAACTGTGCTTTCAATCTACAGAGGATAGTTATGGCTCTGTTATGATGCAGTGGTCTTCTCAAATTGAGAAATATCCTTTGAGCATTTGGGAAATACCTGATTGATATTTATCATATGAGACTTCATGTTATGTGCATGAAAAACTCAACTCCAAATTAAAGATCTAATTTGCTCCATCTAGAGCAAAATTAAACAGGCAGTAAAATAATCTCTCTCTCTCTACTATCCCACTCCCTTTTTCTGTTCTCCATGGTGCTTGAGAAAATGACTCAAAGCCAAATATTTCTGTGGGCTTTGCTGTTGATCAGACTGTTCCTGTCTAAGGAATCCAAATTTGACAGCTGTTTTTGGTGCCATCCCTTCCTTTGCTCTCTTGGCAATCTGCTCTGCCTTGTAACATCCTGTGGAAGAAAGGAGGAAGGAAATGAGAAATCACTTATGACTGTGGGCTAGAAAAGCAATAGCAATCATGAAGTGTTTTTGCATGATTGATCTATTAGACTATTTCTGTTAGCAGATTTCACTTATGGAAAGTCTGTTTGGGTCAGAACTTCTCCCAACCCATCTTGTGAAACTCTTCTGAAGGCAAAAAGGGTGCAGAAATGTGATTCTTCTCAGAGAGAAGCCCTTTCTTTCTTGACTGTGAGTGGTTTTTACTACGTCTCCCAGTCCTCATACTACTGAAGTGTTCATTGAAAAATAATTTTACACTGAGGTTACACAGATCTTGTTCACCACATTTTCATTCTCACTGTCATTGGCCAGAGTGTGATAATTTTGTTTGATGACAAATACAGAGATTTTGATTCTAGAGTGAAACCAGAAGAAAAGAGATGCCTCAAGATATGTTTGGAGAGTTGTGGGGGAGCAGGAAGAAAGGTGAGATAGTGAGAGTATCATTAGTGCTGAGTATAGTCATTGACTCTGAAACCAAAGTAGTCTCTTGGATATCAGATTCAGAATTCAGATTAAAAAAATACCTTGGCTCTGTCTTATGGAAGGGAAGAAGCAGGGGAAGAAGAGGGCATGCCTGCTCTCTCTATAGAAAACTGGTTGCATCCTGTCTCCTGCTGCTCCTAGCCTCACGCTAACCACTCAGTCTCCTGCTCTCCCCAGTGACATCTCCTCAGAAGATTTTGTTGAAAGGCTCTCTATCATTTCTTGTTCTTGATGTAATTTCTTTCCTGACATATCCTGATCTGGCACAGGGATGGATGCTGCCAGATTATTCTTTGTCATCAGGGGAACACAGTCTTATAAAATCTCATGCCATTATCATATTGCCTATTTTTAGCTTTGCTATATAAGAAAAGCACAGAGGAGTTGGTGCTGTCACTTCTGTGAGATTCATGCATGGTCACCAGCTTAACAACTTTATTTTTACCTACGCAGGGAATCACATGAACTCATGATAAAATCATTTTTCCTTATTCTCTTTCTTTTACTTAGCTGTGAGATCTCTGTGCTGCAACAGATGTATGAGCAGGAGAGGAGAGGAGAGAGGGAAAGAGAGGATGGGTGTGTGCTAAAGGACAAAGCCTCATGGACGCTGCTCTGCACAGTACTCCTAACCCTCAGCTGTCCAGGCCCAATTCCTCTTTCATGGAGGCTGCTATGGCTCTGTTTGGTACTCTGGTAATGTAAAGGGTCTTTGAAGTATGTGTAGGTGTAAATTACACCCTTTTAGGCCCCTCTACAGTGTGTAAAAGAGCTTAAGTGTAAATTAGAAACAGATGTAACTGTTTTCAAGGAGATAGGGTATCACCTGCAGTAATGGCATGTGAAAAATCCTTGCTATTATTTTTATTACCTAGACTCAAAGTAGTAGGAAAATGAATGATAAAAGTGAGGGGTTTAAGTTTCTTTAATGCTTAATAATTTACAGACTGATGTGCTTACTGTGATTCAAGGAAGCTGCTTGCCAATAATACTTCAGGCTACCTATCTTTGTGTCCTCCAGACATTTTTATTATTAATGTGAGGTCAACTTCTAAGCAGGGTTCTTTGCTGTAGGCACCAATTGTCCTGAAAATGAAAGTGCTTCATTTCCTGGATGAGAAGATAAGCCAGATAATGCTGAAAATGAGCCAGCCAATCCCTGACCTGTATGGCCTCTGCCACATGAAATCAGGACTCACTCTGCACCCCCAGCAGCATCAGCATCCCTTCCTCACTCATTCCCAGAATAACAGCCTAGCAAAGCTGCCTGTTCCTCTGAGGAATAGGCATAATTCCCTAGCAGTGTGTCCTCATCATTCCCCTGGCTGGGATGTTCAGCAGTATGGTACTGCTGCCCCTGTGGCATTTCCAAGCACGTTTGTCTGTGTGTTGACCTTGATAATGTTTCTGTGGGTGCCTCTGGCATGGTGCTACTCCCCACCAGGAAGGGACTGTCCTCACTGAGGTATTTTCTGAAAATTGTCTGAGTTGTTAGTCTGACTCCATTTCTGTTCAGTTACAAATCTTACATACTTTCCAGGACAGAAAGATACTTTTTTTAAAAGTATCTCCATCTAGGAGATTCTTTTTATTCATGTAAAGCCGCTGTGGGTCACATTTACTCTCTTCCCATCCCAAAGACACCTAACTGCTGTCAGCATTTTGGTTTAGCTGTTTCACTTTGGCTCAGATGGATCCTACCTTTGCTTCCTCAGAGTTTGCTTTTTAATCTTCTCATCTAGTATTCTGGCCTCCCTTTGCATGGAAATAAAATTCCAAATAAAAGTAGTCTCGGTTCCAGCCAGTGCTTTTTCAGAGTAATCTGAAAACTTCTGAAGATTTTCTTCTAAAACCTCTCTGCATTTTTACCAAGTTAGCTTGCTTTGCAACATCTTTACAGGCTTTGTCACCAAATACTTCTGCTTATCTGGTTCAGCAGCTCTACCTCAAAATGTTGTATTTGACTTGAGATCCATGAGCTCTATGTACAAAGCAAACATTCAGACATACAGCACCTTTCCCAGTAATCTAAATAGCTGTAAAAACTGGAAATGCTTTTACACCCACACAGTTCCACTGAATATTCTTAGTGCATCCTGTATCCTTGGTAGAACTAGGTTTGAGGCCAACATTTGGAAGCTGTGTGGTAATCCAGGAGATTTTAAAATTCCATTTCTCAAATAAACACAAGTCCCATCAGCTCTTTAATTCCTAAACTGCTTTTGAGAATTGGCTTGAAGTCTCCCAAGCCATCTGTTGGGCAGCTCCTCTGGTTCCCAATGTGCATCACTGTCTAGAGATCCCAATCTGTTTCAGAGACTGTGGGGGAAAGAAGCTTGTACACTGTAGTCTTCTGTCTTGTCTAATGTAGGAGGCCAGATGCAGGCAGGCAAGTAAACATCCTTTCTGAGCCAATAGAACTAGAGATGTCTGTCACTTTAATTGCTGAAATGTGTACTTACTTCAAAAGGAGATTAATGACATCATTTTGATTGACCTCAGAACGTATCCTAAGGTATTTTGTTGTGTAGTGAAATTTTTGTGTGGTTCCCACTTTTCAGCCATGACATCTTGAGGGGTGTACTCTTTTAATCAAGGATGACAGACATCCAGTAGAATAATCTAATTAATTTATGAGTTTTCTTTGAACAAGTAATTTTTATTGATTGATCTCCACTGGTACCCACAGGCATCTGATGAAACTTAGGTAATAACCACATTTTTATTATACTTGCCATGAAAACATTTTCATTTGGGTGTTCTCCCAGTCACAGAAGTGAAGTTATAGAACCTATAGAATAAGCTATAGGAAGGTGTGTGTAAATTTTCTGGTATGCCCTGGGGAAAAACAAAATGTCCCTTCTGCCACTGGCCTGTTTTTTAACTTTTATATTTTCACCTGAATGACTGCTGTGAGTTCAGGGCAGTACATCTAATCCAAAACCAAACATTGTTTTGTCTACTAATACATCTACTCACATCTTTCCTCACAGAATAAGGTTAGCTTGCTTCCACTGACCCTAGTTATTTTATTTTGCTCATCCTTCCACCTATAAGCTGTTAAATGTTCTGCCTAGCATTTTGATTCCCTAACCCTGGAGCAGAAAAGAAAGGGGAAGGCAGGATTAAGGGAGGAGGGGACAGATTTTCAGCAGCATCAATGTTTTTGAGGAAAGCAGCAAGTAACCTCCTTACTTAGGTGCTGGGTGGCTTTCATGCACACTGCTTCAGGGATCGCAGAACAGCTGAATTTAGGGGGAAATCTGAGGGTGTTTCCAGATAACATTGTCTTTCTTGCCCTTTCACGACCTTGCCCTTCTGTCAATACAGGAACAGGGACAGCAGTGTTTTGTGTTGGAGCTGCAAGGTAACCTAAATTAGATGCTAGATGAGGGATAAGGTGGCTGGTGATGTCAGCATTCCACATGTTGCACTGGAGGAGTCACTGTCGGGAAGGGCCCAGTCCCAGCACAAGCGACATCCTGGAGGGTTACACTGGAAACCTATCATCATGCTAACTCTTGGACATAAGGAAGCTCTGTCTTCATGAAGGCTTCTTCACGAAGGTCCTTCCTCCAGGGATAAAATTTAAAGTAAACTCATGTAAATATAAATTGATCGGGCTGCTGAAGGTGACGCAAGAATGAAAAATCAATGCCAGTGTGTGCTTCAGCCCTCTTCTTGAGCTTTTCTATCTTCCTTGTTCCAAGGTGCTCCTCTGGCCCATGGTCAGAGCTGGCCAGAAGAGCAGGCAGGGTGTCAACACTGGTGAGTGCCCCTGCACAAGTACAGTCTTACTATGTAATTTTAAATACATACTGGTGCACACAAATCTTTGTCTGAGAGGATTTACTCAATGACATCCTCTTCTTCAGTCCATGAAACAATACAATGTGATGGATTATGTAGCCTGTAAGCGTGAACACAGAAGCCATGCCCTCAGAAGAGAAATACTGAAAAACTGCACAATTCACTTATAAAGATTACACAAAACAAAGGGTGTTGGACCTCACCCCAGTGCATAGTTTGAGATGTTTACTAGTGATAGAATGAAATCTTACACAGTACAAAAAACGAAGTGTCAGCAAACAGGAATGATCGAGCATAAGACAAACATGAACTAGACCTCCTCAGCATTTTAGAAATACATGTGGTAGTAAGTCAGATGGGTATTTTATCCCCACCCCATCAGTAAGTGAAGCCTTCTTCTTCCTATTCATGGTATCTCTAGGAGCAGCCCTCTGTCTGTGAAAGACTTCACTGTGAGGTGAAGGACATTGGTGAAGGAAACCAGCAGACCCTGAACAATGCTCACTGCTTAGGTTCTTGCAAATGCTTTTATGGCTCTGAAATTTGCATGCATTTCTACTCTGAACAAGAAAAAAGGTAATGACAAGAAAGAATGGTCAACATTCAAGCAACGCATCTATGAAAGCAAGGTGGTGACCAAGAAAGGTTTCCCTGAGTGATTATGGTTCATGAGCCAAAATGATGAATACAGCAGAGTGTTTGATACAATATAGCCTTGGCAAAGATCACCCTGGTTGAGTTACATAGAAGAACAAGCATACATCTAATAAAAAAGCAAGACTGTGTTCTGTATGATTTTGATAATGCATTGTTGTTCATTATCCCAACACTTTCAGTTTAATATTCCTCTAATTTTTCAGTTAGCCTAACCAATGAATAGGCAGCTCACACCCCCAAAATGCTGGACCCATGGATCTCTTCAAGCTCCTACACATACAGATGGCATTCTTCACCCCCTAGCTTATACATGCCAGGATTTGTTTTTCTGTGCTGTAAGTTAGCATCTGAGATCTTCAACATGATTCACAGGCCTGGAAGCAGCTAACCTGTTAAATAACATTAGAAAAAGTCACTGCTCCTTGTGATCTAGTTTCTTACTCAATATGATGAAATTAACCACTGCTAAAGCACTGACATGAATCCCCTAGCCAAATAAGTACAACACATAGGCTGGTGGAGAGGAGGAGAAAGGAGGCAAGGAGAAAAGGTTTGTAACAAAGGCCTGCTTTGAAGCAATTTCTGATTTAGCTCACTGTTGGTATGCTTTGTCTTTGAAGCAGGTGCTTCCTGTAAGCTCAGGGACCTGCCTTAGGCTTCTGCCTGTGTGGATGTTCAGCTCTGTCACCTCCATCAAAAGCCTTCCTCATTAGTTTGTTCATCCCCTGTTGGCTCAGTTTTGTGACCACACAGCTGTCAGGGAGGGAGCTGCAGAGCTCTCCTAAGAGCTTTTAGTAGTTTAATACATTTTTGATCACAAAAACACATGTATGTTATCAGAAGCAGAGATTAGCATTTTCAGGATCCAAACCATGAGTTTTTATATAAATAATACAATAACTCAACAACTACAACTCCTTAAAGAAGCCCGAAGTTCTATACCAGCAGTTTTCCTTTGCCTTCTGTGTGTGTTCCTGTGTTTTTCCTTTTGTTCTGCACATAAACGCACATTCACATGCATATATGCACTGATATTTACCTTTCACATTGAAACTGAGTCATATCAAAGCCTAAAGAATGTTTTAGTAGTATGGTTGTGCAGATCAGTGCACATTAGAGCATTTGGTGGGCTATTCTGAGCTCTCAGCTTTGAAGCAACTCCTCTAGTGTGCTAATAATGTCACCTTTGCCAAGCAAAATGAGGACTCTATAAATAATATGCAGGTACCATATGTCACTAGAAGGTATTTCCTGTTATGTGGGTTCATAATTAAAAAATACCTAACATAATGTGGCTACAATATGCAACTGATCACAATACCAGAAAAATCAAATATTTCTGCAAAACTGGACATTTTCATCTCCTGCTGGGAGTATGATTATGCCTTTTCAATATGCTAATCTGAGTCACACAAAGTTAATCTTGCAAAATGCTTTTAACAATATTTTTTAGTCATTTAGAAATATGCCTTGCTAGTTTTGCTTAGGTTATGAAAAACAACCAACAGAGGTTCATTAAAGCTTTTGTTTGAAAGGTTTTGTTACAGGAGTTTTTTTAACAATTTGCTAAAACTGAAACAATATTTGAAGTCTTATCTACTGTCTGAATAGAAGTTTGGGACAAAATCTTGCTTCACCTTATGCATTCACTAACTGCTCATATCTGTATCTGCTATTTTCTATCCTAAATCTGCCAATCTGCATCAGCATTTTCCCCTAGAAATCACATTTTCTTCTCATGTCCTCTAATGTGCTCTATTGTGTGGGTGTTCTCCTGCCACTGAATGTTCTATTCTATTATTTTCTCTTTTCCCGTCTTTCTGTGGCCAGTTCTCCCTTTATCCTTTCCCATTTACTATTATGGATATGTATGTACATATATAAACTCCCTACACATCATCAGAATTATTTATGAGGTGGAAAAAGAAGGGATTCATATGAAAGGGAAGTGGGGAAGCAGAGAGATCTGCTTTTTTTGTCTCTTTCTGTTTGTTTTCCAATTTCTATTCAAAAAAAAAATGGTGCCAGAAAAATTCCAGTAGCAGATTAGTCTATTGAAAAAGAGGTTTGCCAGTCAGCCTGAACAATCATTTGTTAGCTGTCAAGATGTAAAATGCATCTTCTGAGGATCTGAATGAAGTCTTTCAGCTATGACCCAACACTGAAGGAAGTCTGATTCTTCTCCTCCTTTGAAATCCACAAGCAAGATCATTAAAGTGCTTGCCTTATTTTTTAATGTCTTTTTCTCCCATCCTCTGATTCCCTAGCCTTCACACTGGCCTTTCTCTCTGACCTCTGCTTCTCTCCTTTGATCACTGTCCTCAAACCAATCTTCTTTGAAGACTGTTACATTCCTCTGTGCCTGCTGAAGCAAATTCCCTTTCCCCTTACTGCCTGCTTGCAGTCACTTTCCCACTTAGCTTGGCCAAGGGGACAGTGCTGTAGATACAAACTCCAGGGGATGTCCCTATTAGAGCAGATTTCTCTCCACCTGAGAAAGAGATTTCTTAATGGCTCCACTGGAAATGTGACTGGCCTCTCTGCAGTCTTATACCTGTGTCTCCAGGAGGCACAAACAAGGCCACAGCCTTCTGCACAACTGGTGAGCAAGTTTGGCATCAGATATTTGGATTTCAAAAGGGAACCTTTAGAAATTGTATACAAAAAGCATACTGGGTAAAGCATGCAGCATGTCCAGCTCTGTCAGTGAGCTGAGTTCCTGATACTGGCAGTTTTTCAATGCTGCATTTACAGCTGCTTATTGTTTTCTCTTATTTCCTCTGAGTTCCAATTGGATGTGTATTACTGCAGAGAATTTTTTCATGGAGCAACAGCAGAACCAGCAGTTTGTATATAAGTATCTCTCTATTTCTCTCAACTGGCATTAGAAAAACAAGTGGGGTTTTTTTTAATTTTATCATGGTTATGTAGCACAGCAGGATTACAAAACTAGTTTTGAATCAAAGTGCTGCTGTGGAGGAAGTTTCTGTTTCTGGAGTCCAAGCCAACTTTTCTTGACTAGAAAGAGGGACAGAGGTCTCTAATTAACCACACAGTGCACAGCTTGGGCTGGCTTCATGGCAGCTGTGAGGGCAAGTGGTGCAGGATCAGGAATGCTCTGAGCACAGACTTGAAGACCATGCTTTCCAGCACTGGCTTTGGCACACATTTTTCTCTTCAGCCTTAGGCAAGCAAGCTGGCCATGCTGGCTCACTATCCATGCTGCCCCCTTTCCCAGGCAATTATGACAATTATCTCTTGGTAAAGGACTTCAGAGAATTAGAGGGCCCCATAGCTGCTATGGCCTGAATTCCTGGTTACATACAAGTTCTTTTTCAATGCTTCTAGATCCTTTTTCAATGCTTAAAGGTTCCCTTATGCAGCCAATGATGTAAAGATCCTTTATCTAAGACACAGTTGATCCCTATGTATCTGGGATACTGTTGAGTCCCTGACACCTGTTACTGGAAGCTATCATCAGGGATTTGGCTTTCTTCTAATGCAGGTGTCCCTCAGTTCTGTTTGCTGGTGTAGCCCAATTACCAAATGTGATCTCTTCCCACTGACAACTTTTCTGCAAGAAACAGAGCAGCATAATCTATTTTCAAAGTCAAAGCCTATTAAATGAAAGGTCTCCAGCTCCCAGTCATGGGCTAGAAAACATTCAGTTCAGAATGGCCATTTCCACCTCCCACTGTAAAAGCAGCATCATTTTTTCTCCCAGTGACTAGATCTGCTGCCATGGTTACAGCCTCACACAGAGTAGGGTCACCTTCCCTTTCAAGAAAAATCAATGAAAGATTTAATTTTCACTATCCCCATACCAGTCACATTTTACACCAGCTTTTACTGCCTTAATGTTCCATTCTCCAAAAATGAAGAAGCAAATGGGGTGTCAACAAACAGTGGGATGGAAATGAGGGAAGCAGCTGCCAGGTTGATGAATAGATACCAGCACTGATTAATTAAACAGCTCTGTACTTTAACAAAACCCTCAAGCAACATTTCCTATTCTCCTCTTCCTAACTCTTGCACTTGTAAGCTTGCAGTTATTATGGAGTTTAATATTTCCAAGAGACAGAGCTGTTTCCATAATTATAGTGGAAGTTTTTATGCTAAGACATATTTAAAAACTGAAATTGACCTCTCATGTCCTTGGGCAGCTCTCTGCCTCCCACCACACTTAATTACAGAGGACAAATGTACAAACCCAAAACCTCTCTACCTTTTTCACTGGAACATGCTTTCCTAACACACCAAGATTGCCTACTAAAGTGACCATAAATTCAGTTTTTATAGTTTTTTTGTTTCAGAGGAAAGAAGAGAGCAAAGTGTGGAGGTGACTGAGCAGCCACCCATGCTGCAAATCATGTTTGAAAATGCTGTTAAACCAAGAATGGTATTAGAAACTGCCAATGTCCTTGAGACTATACTATTTTTCTTTCACCTATGATTTAATGAATAAAGTCGGATACGTTCACTACAGCTCTCAGAAGGGTTTAAGTTACCTCAGCCCCACAAAATAAGATAGCACCTAATTGCAATAACCTTAGTGGCTTTATTCCCAAGATGATATTTCTCACTAAACCTTAGCATCATTAAGGCAGTCACCAATTCATGCAAATGCTGCAGAGGATGTTTTACCCTAAGAAACACTTCAAGGTTTTGGAAAACCAGTCTATTTTTAATCTCATATCACATGGAAGAAAGTGGGAACCCGAGACCCTCCAGTTGCTGTTGACTCACCTTCTGATCACTCAGCAGTAGCAGGAGAGGCAAAATGGTCTCTCCAGACCCTTTCCCCAGCTCTGGGTCCCATTTCTTTTCTTTCTGACACCTCTGCTTCTCACTACTTGAGCAACCAGGTAGGTCTCTGCTCACAATACTTCATGCTTAGGATTTCAAAATTTTATTTTAGCCGTGCTGCTGAGCAGCACAGTTAGCTCAGGGAGGAAAATTCACCCTGGAGGCCACCTCAATTCATGACACCTCTGGTGCAGCTGACAGCAAAATGCTACCTGTGAAGGCTTTATATATAACACCTCTCCACTGACAGCTGACAGCCCATTCATCTTGGTTTAGCTGCCAAATCTGCTTGACAGAAAAGGGTTGAGGGATACCACTCCACCACACTTAAAACATTAGAAAGTGGAAAAAACACTTTTCTTAACACAGTAACCCCAAGACAGGGGCTCTCTTCCCACAAAACCCTTTCACAGTGAGGCCTCAAGAAGCAGGTTAAATTTTTAGCTGTTTTGTCACTGAAACTGAATGATGCATTTCCTGAACTAAAGGCAGACATCTTCATTAGTCTTTTGTAGCTGAAGACAACCCTTTAGGGCACAGTGCAGACTAACCATAGGTTGACACTGATATGAAAAAGAATATAAAATCAGATTTTTTGATTGATCTTCCAGCAGGCACTTTTTAAACACAGAGTTTAGCACTGTTGTGTCTTTAAAGAATGACATCAGATATGAACCTGTTCCAGTTTTTACCTCTGCAAAATCAGTAATCCACTTGGAAGAATATCTTCTTATATCTAACAAGCTGAACTCCCAGCATGAGTCCAGAAGACAAATATGGCTTTAAAGACAACTGTTTCATCATGGTTTTTGTGGGTAGCAAGAGGCAATCAAGACTGGAAAAAGGTATTTAAGTTTCTTAACTGAAGACACTCCTCACTTATTATATTCCTTTACAGCTTAAACCTTCCATGTTTCCTTTGTCTCTGTTCAGGGTAATTATGTTTTGAGAGTAAAGTCTGTTCTAACATTTTGCAGTTTGGGAAAGAAATCCAGGACAGCATGCACTTCTGCTAGTGTCAAAGAGGAAGCACTGACATGGATATAAATGCAGATAGGAAAGAAGGTACTGGAATGAGCTGGGAGCATTGCACCCAAAAGCCAAAAAACAACCATGCATTTTTATCTCATGTTACAAACAGCATATGCCGGGAAAGTGTTTTCATTGCTGCTCACAGGTCACCTGCTGCTGAAGGAGTGTGCGGGTGAAAGAAAAGCAAAGGCCCATCTGCAGAGCCAGAAGCTAACACAGAGCACTCACAGCTTGCTTTGTGGGTAAATTACACACTAAACACGCTTAGAGTCCCAGACAGATGGACATCTGTTGACACTTGCAGTTTTTGTTCTGTCTCCTGTGCCATCATAGTCAGGCACCAATTTAGCCTTTCCAAGTGAGATCATTGCATCAAAGTTGAGCCTGGGGTTGCCCTGTGGCCAGCTCTGCTCAACTCTGGAGCATACAGGAAAGGGCATCCCTACTTCTCCATAATGTTATGGCAAAATGCTACCAGCCTGGGTCTGAGCTTGCTGTTACAAGTGACTTTGAGGAGTTTAATCTTCATTTAATTTGTTCTACTGAAAGCATCACCAACAGGCCACAGTATTCCATAAAACTGTCCCTTATTTGGTTTTATTCTTACTGTGTTTAAAGCCTCAAAAAACATGTATTTCTTTGTCTGTGGTGTAGTTTTTCTGCCCTTGAGTTCTGGTGATCCTTTGTGATATCCAAGCACCCTGAAGCACTAAGATGAGCTAAGATGAAAATCATCCTAACTGCTTCTCAGGGCTCATGCAAACCAAAGAGAATAGAAGCGAAACACAGATTCAATGGCTTGATGTCATAAGGCCCTGATTTACCTCCCAATTACCACTAACAGAAAATTGCTGTTGCTGGGAATGAAAAGCCTGTGGACCTTGACAGCATGTGCCCAATGCTGTTTATAGACAACAGCCTCATAATAGCTGACCTTGAGGAACTCTGCTGGGTCTGTAGCTTTGCTTGTCTCCGAATGCTTGCTGTAAACAACAGCAGCTGACAAAACCAATGCAAAAGAGAGAGAGGAGGAAAAGTATAATTCCATTTAAAAAACAAATCCACAGCTAGTCAGAGCAATTTAATCTGTTAAATAATTGTGTAGGCACTGCCTACACCCATCTCCCACTGACTTCAACCTCTTTTGGGGTCAGCAAGCACTGCTGGTATCAACCAACTGACCTGTGAGATGTATTCTCCTCTTACTCAGCAAACTGAACTGTAGCAACTAATCACCATTCAACTCATGTTAAGTAGAGTTTCTTGTTTAATTTTGGTACAGATTTCAGGGTTTTCCAAGTGCCATCTCTGGCAAATTAGCAGCTAAAACATAGCTTCTGTGTAGCATCAACAAAGGATGTACACTACCAGCAGCGAGCCCATTTTCAGAAAGACAGCCTGAGGCAGAAAAAGAGAGCTATTTCTGTGGGGGTTAGATTCCTGCCAGATTCTCTAAGCTTGCCCTGCTTTCACCTCCTGCCCAGCTCTCTGCCACAGACCTACCTCCCTAATTCCTAGGTAGCACCTCTATTGCCATGTGCCATCTGCCCTGCCATAGCTATGGCTCTGATGCTTCATAATTCACTGCTCACCAGTGGCCTTGCCTGGGCTAAAACCTTTTTTACAGCTACAGACAGATTTTGCTCTCTTATTTGATTTTCTCTGGCTGTTGCTTCATCCAAGTTCTTGCAACACATTGTTTTACACTACATTTATTTTCCTGCTTAACATTTCTGCTTATCAACACTGCATGAGCTGAAGCAGTGCTACTAGCATTGCCAACAAGACATTCCATGATGGATTTATGTCCGTGAACATGAAATGGTATTTTATTACCCAAGGTCAGACTGAACAGTCTCTTTGGAGATCTGTCTTTTCCATTTGGAGCTATGACTGTAGGTGCCAAAATTTCCTTCAGCTAGATTTCCTGCATGATGAATGACCATGCCAATACTGTTCCTTTCCATAGGAGACATCATGGTTTTTAATGTCAGCTGTCAAATACTTAGGGTCAATATTAACCACGGTGGGCACAATACAAAAAACAATCTAAAAAGTTCATCTCCAAAGCACTTACATTTGTTCTCTTACTAACGATTTTCCAAATCTTGCTGCTGTTAGGGGTGTAGTGTAATACTGAGAGCCAAGTGTGAGAGTGCTTGTAGGGAAGTCTGACAAATGATGAAGTCTGACTAAGACAACAAGCTGGGAAGGCACTCAACCCCTGTGCTCTGTTTTCACAGAATTAAGGAAATGTCTGTCTCCAAGACAGACAAAGATGGCTTTTATATGTTCAGCATTTTAAAGGTTTGAATTTCTGATAATGGCTTGTTTTGTGCTGCACTGTGGAAAAAAGATAGCCACTATGTCTATCAGTGCCCCTTGAAACTAAGTCATTATCTGATACAAAGAATTGTTCAACAATCCTTTTACATTGTATATGAAGGGGATTCATTTTTTAACTTAGTAGTTGATCAAGCCATGGGAAAATGTCTGGTAAATTATTATGTCTTGTCATCTTCATGTTTGCTAGGATAGTAGGAGTAAAAACATATTTTACCATATTTAATCTGTTTTGCAGTCATAACACTTTTGTTCATTCTAGTAACAGCAAAGAAATTCTATAAAGGCAGTGACCTGGGAAATTTATAGTTAGCGTTTTGTAACCTTTATCTCAACAGCTTTTTAAAATGAAGAGTAAAGAAATAATTAGACACTGGAATTAAATGTAACTTTAAAATGTTCTTGAAACCTAAAATTGCTGCTAAGGAAAGCAATGTTGAAGTTTGGGATTACAAGTTATTTAATGGAAGACAATTACTTTCTCCATCAGAAAAATCACCCCCCTGTGGTGCTCTGATCAAGAACTGCTTTCTTCTTCTTTGGTAGCAGCAGTAAGCATATCTTCTTGCCTGGTAAGAGAAGTGGTTCAAATCTCTGCTGTTGGGGTTGTCTTTTCAAGAGTAGGAGGGTTCACTGAGCACAAAACTACAGAAGCATGTCCCTTCTGCTGCTACTGACTTTCCTATGGGGCCTGTTTTCAGCTTGGTTACTTGTATGAGATTGTACCGCCCTGCTGTACAGAAATGTGAGGATAATTTGGGGTGATCAGGCAGTACAGAGATGGAAAAGCCATATGGAGCTACCCAACATTTTAGGATGCAAAGTAGATTCTGCTGGAGAAGCTTTATGTTGGGGTCCCTTTTGCCTTGTATCTCATGCAGTTAGTTTCCCCAGAATGCTAAATGCATGCAAATTACTGCAATCTTGATTTGGCAGCACTTTGCATCTCCTTTTCACCAGTTGCCAACAAACTGATAAAACCAAGTTGAAAACTGTTTAACATTCAGAACACTACCACAAGTATGAAGGAACAAACTGCACCGGACTTGAAAGATCCTCAGGAACAGAATTTTCCAATTGACAGTGCTTTACTCTTTGTGGAGAAGGCAGAATTGTCTTTTTCAAGTTAATTACATGTTCCTAAGGAAAGCTATTTCAGTTAGAACATGGTTTTCAGGACTAATATTCTCAACAGTTTCCCTCCATCTCTTGTGCTACTTTTATAGTAGCATTGACTGTCTCCTGTTGAAGCTCATAATACTTCAGCAGCTGCTCACTTTGAAATGACAAAAATCCCTACTGACTTGGGATGGCATAAACACATTTAAAGACTTTTTATTTATAGAAAAGACTGAAGGACCTCTGTTTGTCTCATTCTTCTCAAGCAGTGCTAGCCAAAAGTATTTCAATGCAATGCTTTTCAGTCAGAGAACACTATTCCAAAGGAATTACACCATTTAGGGAATTGCCTTCATTAGTGTCAAACTCATAGGAGAAACCAGCAACCATGATACACACACAGACCAGATTCCAAACAACAGCTTGCCTCAAACTGTGTAGCCACCTGATATAGTTGTAAAAAAAAAAACCCAGCATATTTCTTGGACTTTTAATATCTATTCTTCAGTGTAAATATCAGAAATCCTTGTCCTTAATTTTAAGCAAGTTGTGTTTGGAAGGTATTACTGGGAAAGATATTATAAGTCTGCAAGTCTCATTATGACCTGACCAAAATCTAGTCACATTTGAAAACTCTAGTCTGAAAATACAACCTGCTAGGGAAAAAATGATGCAGTTTTAAGATTAAAACATGCTTCTCTCTTCTTTAGAAGGGAAAAATGCAAGGAGGAGATAACTCTCCAATATTATCTAAACAGGGGTGTATAAGAGCCAGTGGAAGCCACTTCAAAAATGTTCTAAAAAAATTTTAGGAGAACTGGGAAAGAACAAGGATAAGCCAGAAAATACAGGAAAATTATTTCTAGGCAACACAACCTTACAGTTTACTAGAGCAAATAATGTTTGTGAAAGTTACAGTTCTCCTGGACATACACTAACTCCAAAACACTTCTGTCATAAGACAGAAAGTCTTGCAAATCACAGATACACTTTGCTCATAGGTGCTAAATGGCTCCAAAATAAATGGAAAAGTATCACAAACACCAGTACATGGACTGACATGGTGAAAATTACCTGCTATATTCTCAAGGCTTGTATTATTCTGAAATGGGTGGAGTTCCTAAGTTGGTGGCACATTTACTTAGGAAGAAAGCAAAATAACTGCTTTAACCGAACACTGAAATCTGACAGTATGATGTAGAATGTTAACTTACAAGTAGTAAGGTGCTGCAGCATTAAACATCTCTTGAACCTCTGCTTGGAATTAAAACTCTCTTAGGTCTGTGTCTTCCAGTTCAGTCCACATATAACACAAAAGGAACAGCTTTAGCTTCCCAGGAGGAACTGTCTGACATAATTGTAATTCAGTATGTGTCTGCTGCCAACATCTGAGGCAATGCCAGACACAGTCACCTTAGCAGACTGGCAAAGAACAACCAGGAGTGCAGCTTTCTGATTTGGGGGAATGGTGGGGTACAGTATAATTAAAATCAGAAAGAGCAACAAATTAAATTCTGATCAGTAAAGACCATCCCTTCTCTGTGCATGTTACATCATACTGTCCCTGATAGTAAGTCTTCTTTCCCATCAAAATAACTCTGTTCTCTCTTCCTCAGCAGAATTCTGCTCCCATCTGCACAGAGCAGTCTAAACCCAGATATGATGCTTGGACTGTTTGTACCCTTGTGAGGTCTGCTGCATTTGATACAAATTAAGCATTGTCCTTGGTACTCCGGAACAGGATGAACCTCTTTTCCTATCTTGTTTCCTTTGCAGAGAAAGCACTATGCATGTAATTGTCACCTCTAGGAAGGACAAATGGTTTAAGCGATGAGTTCCTGCAAAATGTAGCAAAGCCTGAAGAAAATTAAATCTGTAAGCATTCATCCAAGCTCACAATAAAACGAATAAACAAAACAAATCATATAACAAGAACACACACCAAAAGAAGTCAAATTCCTGCAATAAAAATACAAGTCTTGTTTGGCTCAATAACCCAATGGCTCCCTCTGCAGGTTGACACACCTCATCTGGCTATAAAATGGTCCTGCTATGTAACTGATGCATATTTCAAGCTGTTTGCAATGGAAGCTGACATATTCTTAGGATCAGTGAATCCCCTACAGATACAACTGTGTGTTATGTGCAAAATAAATGTATGATATATTAGATTTGAAGTACATGCTGTCTTACTTGGACATCATTCTCTCAAAAAAATTTTTAGGTACCAGTTCAGTCCCTTTTCCCACTGCTAAATTGATGACACCTTCAAAAACCTCCTTGCAATAAGGCAGAGATCTCAAATTTATTGTGCTTCCCCCTTTACTTAGCAGAGACCACGCATCTGAGCATTTCTGTTAGAAAAGAACACAATTTTGATGAAAAAATCTTAAAACTACTTAAAAAAAAAAAATACCCCCCCCCAAAAAATAAGAATATGGAAGGAACTTCACTACTTCACTCAGAAAAACAACAAAGCTTTGTTAGTCTGAAAGTTCTATTTCTAATAACAATAAATCTCTAGATAAAGGAAGGAAGGCATGGTTATCAAATCTTCTAATATTTGACATTTTCAGCATAATTTCTGATTCTCTTCATTATCTTTCAGAGAAAGACATGATCATTTATGTGCCTCTTTGTAGTGCTTCAAGGACCAGTTATTAGGAGTTGATGCACAAAAGCTGAGGCTTCGGATATACTGTTCCTGGTCTAGATTTTGTCCACTGTAGGTAGCAACATCTCCTTTTCTAATCACTAATTTCTCATTCACCTTGGAAATTGGCAGCGTATCGTCTCCCAAATTTCTTCTAAAAGCTGAGTGTCTCTTACAATACCCTGATCTGGGTGTATAAAACATAATTAGAGAAAACTCAAAATAAATATGATTATTATTCTATCACACCTTATTGCAGCAGTGGGTACAAAGAAGCCATTTCAAAACAGTTGCCGAAGCAAATGCTCCCCACTGTCCGTACATTTCATAGTAATTCTCTGGAAACCAGACATGTTATTAACTTTAATAGAAATAGCTCCAGGGCAGGAGACAGACTGCTATATCCTAAGCTTTTACTTAAAATTTTAAATATATCTGAAATTCATGAGCTGGACTGTTTTGTGCAGCCATAAATAGATATCTTACTTGAACTATTTATTTACTGAGCATCTCTAGATGCTGTTCTATACTCTGTGTATATATATATATATATTATATATATATATGTATGTATGCCTTATTCATATGGCTACCATCATCTCCTCACACTACAAGAAATAGCAGGCATTTTTCTAGTGGTTTTGAAAAGAAAAGAATGTCTTCCCACACTTTTTTCCCCCTATCCTGTCCTACTAACCCCTCACTTAGAAGCTTTCAGGCAACTGAGAAACTGAAAACCATACACAGTTCTATGGATTGTAAAGTTTCACTGATTTCTGATGGCTTCAAATAAACCCTTATTTTACAACTATCTCTGTAAAGCCACAAGTCATGATTAATAGGAGCCATAATGTGACATTGAGGTGTACATCAGTATTGTGTGATATACATAGATACTGTACTAACACAATCTACCCAAAAGATCTTTTCAGCTCTGTGCTGGAAGGGTTTAGAAGTGGACAAAAATCCTCTTCAGTATTTCACCTCTAGAAGAACAATTAGAATTCATGTTCAAGAGCCCCTTAAACTCTCTTTAGATGCAATCAGCAGACATGTTACTAAAAGGGTGCTAAAATAAATGCATATTTGGCATAAGGAAAGAAAACCCTGCCCAGTTGTGTACGGGCCTCTTACTGAAGGTTTCGGCATGACTTAGAAAAGAGTAATTGCAGCTGGAATTTGCACTGACACTGTTCCAGATATCAGTCATGGCCCACCCTATGTACTCAATACTCAACTGACACCAACACAGCAAATCAGATGAAAGGCACAGGGTATTGAGGGTGTGTGGCTGCAAGTCAGTTAGATAAACCATGAACACAATGGGATATGTGAAGATGACAAGTATCTTCTCATTACTGTCTCAGATCCATCCATCACAGAAACAAAATCCCATTTTAGTTACACCTGGTAGCTCACTAATAAAACAGAAATTCAGTTAATAGAGATTAAAAAGAGGGTGGCAGAAAGCCTGTTAGGTAATGTTTAATAATTCTATGCTATATCCTGGCCTCAGTCTCAATCCTTTATCTGTGAAGATAGAGTGGTGAAAACCAGCATGGCTAATCAATACACATACACTTTATTCCCCCACAGAGCAGACTTCAGGCTGTTTTGAGAAAAAACAGATGGGATTTTACCTTCACTTAGAGAAAGTTTCAGCAAGACTAAAAATTGATTTAGAAGCACTTTAATATGCTGCTCCAGCACCATGCCTACACAATCTATACAACCATCCTATCTGACTGGATTCTCCAGAATGTGCAAAGGCATAAGGTCCTCAAATTATCACTATGACAGGCCTTTCCTATTAGTTGCAAATATCTATTTCCTATAATTTTTCAAAAACAGAAGTATATGCAATATAAACAAAATATAATAGACATGAAACAGTGAATCTTCCCACATGCAGAGGAAACAATGTAAGGAAAACAGGTTTTTAGGAGGCCAGGCTCATTCAGCCAGCAGGCACCGGGCTGAGCAAGCCACAAGAGGGAGCGCAAACACAGCTGGGAAATGCAAGGAATCGCGGGGAAAAAGGGCCAGGGCCAGGCAACGCTTCATGCCAAGTCTCTTGTTAATATTAACGTGCCTTCTCTTTCGCACTAAAAATCTATTCATTTCCTCTTCAGATTTAATGTGTTACAAGTTTTTCTTCAATACTAATCTGGTCAGGAGAGAGGAAGAAAAAAGCATTCTTTTTGTTTGAGCTGGGTAGATGGAACGCAGAGCCAGGTCAGAGCAGCAGGCAAGGGCAGCCCTGGGCATCAGACAAGTGGAACTCAAAGGCTGCAGCGCTTGCCTGCGGCAGAGGAGAACGGAGATCGGCCGTGCGCTTCTCCCTCCCGCTTCCCATCCCGCTCTTGCTGCCACCGAGGGAGGCACGGGGGCATGGGCAAGTACCGGGCTAACACCGAAAGGGCACCTACTGCCAGCCTTAAGGCAGCGCTAGGAACGGGCATTGCCATTCTCTGGGACAGCTCCAGCCTCATCCCCCTCCTTTTTTTTCCTTCTGAGAAACAACAAACAACGCTCTGTAACTGTGGTGGCACAGACTGGCAAAAGAAACACCTGACTGCAGATATCTTCAAACTGAGATGTTTGCATGTGCATCAAATATGAGTTTGTGAAATCTTCCATCATCATAGCCAGATTTTTCTCATCTCTTACCTCTGGATATTGGACAGTCAAATTCCATTCTTGAGCTGAAGGTTGTTTATATAAGCTAAGGATAAATGTATTCTTAAAAGCTGTTCTTTCTGGGTGGTTTAGCACAGTATAGTGATTGCATATCCATTTCACTTAGCTGATGCAGTATTCTAGCAGGAAACAGCAGCAGGAGACCAATGTTATGCAGGGGACAGGAGCAAAAAGGGTATGCTTGTGAATACTGATCTCCTGACTGATGTAATCTTTGTGATAAAAAAATGTCACAGTAGTGTAAGGCCCAACTCTTCTGCAATGAAGTTAGATACACTCAGCACGAATCTGGTTTCTGCTGGGAGCTGAAAAAGGAGGAAGGCCACATGGCTGGGGAGCAGATCTGTTCCCCTCCCAGTGTCTTGCCTCCATGGGATCCAGCACAGCAGCAGAAGCCCCAGCACTGGTAAATCAGTTGGCACATCTTCAGGATTTACGACTGCCTCAAAGCACAGGGTGAGAGGGGATCCCTTCTCCAGCACAAAGGAGGTGCTGAAATGCCTCCCAAGAGAGTCTTGACACACCAGGTGCTGGGAGGCAACAAGCCAACTGAGGCCTCTGCATTTGCAGATTAAAATTGGTATTTTAGCTGAATCATCACATGTATTTTTTGGTAATGCATGGTATCAATGAAACATCCTTAAGAGAAATTAATTTGCTCTGAGGTTATCATGGTATTCACCACACCCATACTTCCCTTTTCATGACAGGATCATGAATATTCTTACCAACTAGTTTATTTTAAATCTTCATTAATTATATACCCTGCTGTAGGAGCAGCTAAGTTGGGGCCCTGTGGGGATTGCCTTGGCATGCCGTTTCCAGCCCCAGTGTTGCTGGAGCTATAGGCTCCTTTACTCTCTCAACCCTAACTCTAACCCTAATGGCAGCTCGGCACTGTGGCAGAGGTCCTCATCGCCAGGGGGAAGGGGGGACAGAGACTGGAACATGTGGAGCTGGCAGTGCTGGCACCCTGCTAAGATGCCCTTGTGCTGCCTTACTGAGTGCCAGTGTCCCTGGAGCTGCAGGCTCTGCAGCTCTCTGAAGCCTAACCCAAACCCTAATGGCAACTTGTGGCTGCTGCTGCTGCAGTCCCCATCACCATGCCTGGCCCAGATTCCAAAAGTGTACAGTGAGCAATCTCGGTACCCTGCTGTGATGGAATTTCTTCAGTTCATGAAGGGAGATGAAATCTTGGTATTTCAATGAGTATCACTTCGTGATGTTTTGGTTCATTTCACTGTACTTCATTCAATTTCAAAAATTAAACTTCTCCTAAGAATTTTCTTTTGTTTCAATTGCATTTCATTTCCTTATATTTCCTTTCTTGTCTTTCTATTTCACTTAATTCCTTGATTTCTCATTTCATTTCCTTTCATGAAAAGAAATTAAATCTTGCAATTTCAATGAAAATAATTTCATTAATTTTTGGCTCATTTCACTGCACTTTAAACAATAGCTAAGACAAGAAATTTACCACAACTTCTGGTGTTTAGTTTTCATATATTGTTACATGATTGTTAGTGTAGTAAATATGTTGTACATCAATTAATAAAGAATTGCACACTGTTATTGTTAATTACTCAAATTTTACCTTCATAAATCTGAACAGTGGGTAGTTTCTCCTTACAAACCCTCTACTTATTCTTTAGAAAGGTCAACTGAAATATTATTGTTTTCTCAGGACCTAGTACTTCCCTTCAACCTGTATCCAACAAGCAACAATATCAGATCACATCTTAGTTGGTGGGGAAAAAATATTTCACTGAGAATAAAATTATATAAATAAGATCCATTTAATTATTCACCGAAGCCTCAGTATACAGAAAACATTAAAATACCAAAAGTTCTGAATGGCAATCATAAAATATGCTTTAAGAAAATTCAGAGTAATGACATCCATCAACAATTTGAGCAGAGATTTCTGTACTGTGACCAAAAGTGAACTACTTGGAGAGCTTCAGATGCTGAATGCCTTCAGTATTTCACAGCTTAAGAATGTGGTTTCCTTTGGCAGCCCACAGACAACTGCCACTGAACCAGTCTCCAGCCTCAACAGTCTACCAGCTCAAATCCATCTCATTCTCATGTCTCTTCAGCTCATCCCTGCAATGGCTTTACTTGGATGACATTTACTTTTGTCTCATTGTGTTTACTACTGTCATCTATTTGTTCAGTGTCATCACTGGTGATAATAAAAATGACAGAGGAAGAGCTGAAAGTCACTTTCTTCTTTGGCCTGTCCCCTGCTTTCTGAGACATCACTATTGGCCGTATTGGTTTGTCACTCCCTGTGGCTGGTGCCTCCTTCATTGTCCTCCGGAATCTCATCAGGCGAAAGCACAGGAGCTGCAAAAGGCAGTGACGAAACTGCAGAAGAGAATGAAGAGAGTGAGGTTCAGCCTCCCGAGCATTCACTACCACATACAAGCCAGTGAAGGGCACAGTACAGTAAATGACTCAAACTAAGAGACTTCTGCACAACTTCTGAGTTAGTTTCAGTAACAAAACATGGTGCCTTTGTAGTGGGTACTTTTTTCCTCTACATCTGAATAGGATCACCAAGCCAACAGAAGGCACTGAAATGCAACTGAATATTTTACCAGTCACAAGATCTGCAATCCACAATCTGCAAAAGACAAGAGGACTAGGTTCCAAAACATGCTATAATTTTGTTTCCATATTCAAAAATTACAAATTTGATCCAGCAGGTAAAGAATATTCTCACAAACACTTCACAGGAGAACACAGAGGGAAGAGGAACAAGAGGAGGGAGGGGATACAAAGTGATGTTTTCTTCCTTTTAAGTAACTCCAGGGTCTGGAATTTTAAAATAAGCATGTAATGTCACACATGTAAAATGAGATTTCAGTGGTTAAGTAACAAAAAAGTCCAATGTTCCCATTGAACATAGAAGGAACTGAAGTCCTTCAGCTAACTAGCAGCTGTGTATGACACAGAAAGTCTGTTCTGCTGTGTGACTAAATAATGTGAGGTATTCAGTGAAAGCTCACTTCAGCTTAGAAGGAAAGAAGGAAAATTTGAGTAGTAGCACCACAATAATTCTCTAATTATGGTCTCCCCTTCAACAAAACAAAGATCCAGGTATGAGGGTTAAAGGATGCATGCATTCAGTCACACACATTTAAAGCTCAAATATGATCCTTTGGGGAAGATCTCTGGTTTTACCAGAAATAAGTGGGCAGTTTCCCTTTGTTTAATAAGACGACTTGCTTTGAATGCATGAAGAAGACTTCAATCAACCAATCAAAATATCAAGACAACCCCAAACATAAACAACAAAAACCCCGAACACAACAAACATCTGGAAGCAGGTGGGAAATAATGCACCTTTTCTCGGAAAGGGGACTAGGATATCTTTTTTTAACAGCCTTCCATTTAGCTGAGTTAAGGATTACTCTGTATTATCCTGCATAGCCAGAACCTCTGTGTTCCCAGATACCATGCAAGAAGCAATCTGACATGCCAAGCTGGAACAAGGTTTTCCTGTGGAAAATTAATCCTACTCTGACATAGGGAAGGCAACAGGTCTGTCCTGTTGGGGAAGAAACCTAGCTAATTACAAGATCTCAGAAAAAGATAATTTGGTGCAAAAGAATGGTCATGTGGAAGCCTTGATGACTTCACAGGTGATGGTTTACCTTGGAGTAGTGCAGAAGTTAGAAAGTACAAGCATGTTAGAATAGATCAGATAAAGGAAGGCTATTATAGAGAACTTGTTTTAGGATTCCTTCTGAGGGCAAAATAACCCCAAAAAACTAAGCAAAAATACTATCATTTTGGTTCTAATCTGGAATCAGAGGCAAGAGAAAAATACTTCACAATGCATCTCCAATAAGCGTGTTCAGATGATTGATTCTTATCCTGGCTGTGTCTTTACTGGCATTACGCCTGGTACCAGTTTGATTTGCTGCTGACTATCAGAACCTATAAAATGCTTTTCAGATACACTACTCAGCCTGACAACTAGGTACAGAGTCAGTGTCAATGTATTTAAGAAGTCACTCTGTTCAAAAAGTCTCTTTGAACATGACTCTTGCTAGCTTCCCATATCCAGGACAACTCTGATATCGTGCAGCTGTGTAACTGTGGATCATCCTGCTGTGAAATGAGCTGTGGGGGAAGAAAATGCAAGATGCCACATTGGAAGCCTCCTGCTTTTACTCAGGAAAGCACTGAAGCTCCCCCTTGCCCTTGGTCCTGAGCTGAGGTGCCCTGCAGCCTTTGCTTGTCTGCCCACATGGCTGATTGGACCTACTGACTTGGCTGCCTTGTCCCTACAGACTGCTGGCTGGCCCAGGCTGCTGCCCAGCACCTGCAAGCCAGTGGAGGAAATCACAGAAAATTCCACCTCATATACAATGAGTTTAAACATAAAGAAAGCCCAGGAGAATCCCTCCAGCAATCATTCACGGTCTTTTACCCTTTGTCAAGGGATTCTATTAAACACCAGATATCTTAATACTACATTGGTTTCAGAAGTTTACAGTGCGTATGTTATACTTCCAGTTTCAGTCCTTGTGTTGGAGGCAAGTTTTTTTATTGCTAAAATCCAGACACTGATTATTCTAAATTTTCTCTGATGGAGTTGTACTGTGGTAAGGGAGTGATTCAGATGTGGTCTCCTAGTTGCAATCCATTTCATGGGTAAACTGTCAAAACCAGACATTTGAATTCTGACACTCTTTCCTGACCCTTTCATGCAAGTTAAATGTTTGAATTCACATATAAGCAAATTAAATTTCTATCTGGCGGTATTTAAGCACCATCAGGGATTTTACTTCTTCTAGATTGTCATCATTCACCTTAGATGTTCAAATTTTTAAATACTTTTTCAGATTAAAGTCTATCAGACCTAAACTCCACAACTGTGATACTGGCTACTAATAATTCAAACAAGAAAAGCTTCCACGTACCTACCTTTCTACTCATGAAGATATAGATAACTGGATTATAAGCAGTGCTTGACTTGGCAAAGAAAGATGGGATGATAGCTACTGTTGGAGTTACAAGATTGCTATAGCCATAGGTTATTAAGAGGGAGACCACTGCATAGGGCATCCAACAAATAAGGAACGTGGAGATCATCAAGAAACACATTTTAGCCACCTTCTTCTCATATTTTAGGAGTTTGATCACTTGAACCGTCTGGAAATCTTCTACAGAGCGAAGCTGTAGAGGAAAAAGGATTGTAAAATAAAATAGTTTCATGCTTTACTTGAACCTGAATAGTTCTACATTTATTTATAAGTAACTGATTCACTCTTTTAGTTTAAGGCACAGACACCATACACCTTAACTTTTAATCCACAATTCTTCTGGAAGTTTACATCGTGTTTCTCAGACTTTTATTCTCTACATTAAGTGTAAAAATACAAGCTAAAAAAAAATAGAATAGCCAATCTACTGGAAAACAACAAATCATGCTGCAAATGTAACAAAGTTATAAGGATTTTAGAAAAATAACTCATGCTCAGCTACTGGCATAAGCAAGTTCAGTTTACATTAGTGGTCCTTTATATGACTACTCAGACAATCCTGTAGATTTGTGTCATCAGAAATATTTAGAGAAAAGAAAATTTCATAAATAGATTTCTCTGCACTGCTTTGCCACATAGATTTTTACCCTAAAATGATGAAATCTCTAAAGCAGAATACTAGGCAGCAGGTTCCCATGTTACCTGAGTCATAAAATAAGGAAAAGATAGGACATGCACATGAACATACTCCACAAATTATCCATTGTGCCAGTACTGTTGACCATAAGCTTGAACTAGTCCAGACTAACTACCCACAGAATAGGAATCATTAACACTTTCTCATACTAAGGATTTGAACTGAATTTTCAGGAGAGGATCTGATGTGGATTAGTCAGCATAAACAGTTGCCTACTTCCTCCCAGTAAAACCACACAACAAATAGACCTCGGTAGCTCTAGGCTGGCTCTCTCCCAGTCCTACAACCTTTCTGATGGTACCTGGCATAGATGAACATCAAACATTCAAAAGTTTAAATGGGAGGAGTGGAAATTTGGCTTGGATCCAACCTTAACATACAGCTTCAATACTTTTCACTGATAATATTACATTAAGGAAAGTCTTATTTGAACTTACTTACCATTCTTACTGCATGCAGAATATGACCATAGCAATAGGCCATGATCCCAACAGGTGCAACTAGACAGCCAAGGAAAAAAAGGAGCACAAAGGAGATATCATAAGGGTCTTTTGACTTCCAGTCCACTGAACAACCTAACCCATGAATTTCCAGTGTGTATCTGTTCCAGCCCAAAAGAGGTGCTCCAGTCCAGGCTAGTGAGTACAGCCAGATGTATGTGATAGCCCGCCAAGACCAAGAGAAGTCAATCACCTTTGCGTGGACCACTCGAATGTAGCGTTCATAGGCAAGAGCAGTGAGAGTCATAATTGAAACAATTCCTGTAAAAAAAGATAACAAAAATCAATTAAATGATTCAGAAATATTGTAAATTGGACTGAAGTCCTCTTGAAAAATGCTTCCTTTGTTAGCAGCTTAATTCAAAATTACCTAGCTCATATTATGAATCTAACATCAATAAGATTTTTAGGTGACAGTGCATTACTCACTAACTTCTAAGCCAAACAGAACCACCAACTTCGGACTACTCAGAGTAAGAAGCTGACATCTAATCCACGATATACAATGGCTAAGAAGTGGGACAAGGGAAAAAGAGACCAAGTCAATACTTCTTTCTAAACATTACTTCATTAAGTGAGGTATCATGGTCCAAGGTTTAGGTTTTTTTCAGCTGGCAATTGTTGGAGGGTTTGTTAGTGTTATATGTTCCTTTGGGGTTTGTGGTTTTCTTTGGCTGTTGTTTAGGATTTATAAAAGAAAAAGGTATCATCTAAAATGGAGATAATCAGCAATAAAAAAATCTCTTAGAAACTTAGTGAATTGAGAGCTGAGACTGAAATTAAAGAAAGCCTTCAGCAACTGAAAGCATAGATGTGCACCTTTAATGTGAACAAAATTATTAGAATAATTCCAACTTATTTCAAGATATCCTGGAAGTCTTTGCATTCAAAAAAAGAACCAAGAAGACAAAGCATTACTTTACTGAAGGTGTTCCATCAGAAAGGCATTCAGCTATTTTAAATGTCCCTTTCTATCTCACTGCTTTCATAAAAATATCAGTCCTTGTTTATTTATGCACTCTCTTCTGTCCACCTCAAACACAGTATACAGTTATTAACACGTTATGACACAAATCATGTTATCTTCATCTCTCAGTATTACCCTATCCAGACACTTATCATTTCATTAAGTCGAGGCAATTCTGTCTTGATTAGAATATAAGGATT
Organism: Rhipidura dahli; assembly: GCA_013399225.1. Lineage (NCBI taxonomy): Eukaryota > Metazoa > Chordata > Aves > Passeriformes > Rhipiduridae > Rhipidura > Rhipidura dahli. The sequence continues at coordinate 896,241 of VXAC01008839.1, forward strand.
TCTCTTTCAATGGTCTGTAACACTTGATGATCAAAAACCAAATTGCCCATCAGGCAACTGCCAGACACCTGAAATCTGTTATGAGTCAGTCATCAAGCTCATAAACACAAGCTCTTAAACAACAATTCACAGCATTCTGTGAGATTATACAGATATCTGTGTCTAAATATGTATAGATTTTATCTAATACAAAGCACAAGTATTTTTTCATGCATATGCACAGTATTTAATTTCTCCAAGTACATTCATATGTGCTATAACATGCATGTATATAGCTGTAAGAAGGTTAACTGTGCAGATTTCACTACCAAAGAAAGAACAACCATTATTTTTTGTTCAGCAAAAACCTGATCTCACTTTGACTAAAGTATAAACATTTAATGAAGACAAATGAACAACAGCACAGAAGGACCAGCAACATGAATTTTAGGAAGGCAACTCAGAGTAACAAAATCTAGAGCAACAGGTAGCCTCTCTGTCAAGGTGTTCAACAGCAAAAGCAGTTTATTATTTACCAAGTATCTCACAGTAGAATATCCTTTAGGATTCTAAGAAAGTTACTTTACACTGCAGTTACTAAAGGATTCCCTTTTTACAGGTGATGAGCTTAGAACACTTTGTTGATTAAGAGAATTTCCCAATCTAAAAGAAAATCTACCACACTCTTTCATAGATCTCTTTAAAATGAAAGAATTTTTATTTTCATGTGCTTTTTTTCTAGTCATCTTTAAACCTCCATCACAAAAAGATGTAGATATAGTTGGTCATACAGTAACCTTTCACATTTAGTTTTGTGGGGATTTTTCCTTGTACAAATCATTGTTGTAGAATTTCACTTTCATAGCTTGAAATTGGACTAGCAAATGTGGGCCAGAAGGTTTCCAAAGACTAAAGGTTGGGTTTGTTGGTGGGTTTTTTGTTTTGGTTTTTCTTTAATGAAGTTGAAAAGTAGTCCTTCATGCCCTTTTTTGTGACCTAACACGTTGAAAATACACTGAACAATATAGATCTAAGCAAAATATTTGCAGGCATTAGAAAATGACTACAGGATTTTGTAGGTACTATTCTGCACTTACACTGGCTCACGTAAGTGCTTTATTCAATCAAATGCAGTCTACTGCCTGAACACAAGGTAAGGCAACAAATTCCCTTTCCATTTCCTGTAGCCAAAGATTAGGAATTACAAAATTTTATCTGGCAGTTATGCTAGTCATCCACAGACATGTTTACGGTGGAAAATTCACATGACTCAACTAAAGGCTCAGTTTGCTTATGTAGTGCATTGCAGCTTTGTCTGATCAGTGGAGAGAAAGAGCAGCTCCTCAGGATGATGAGTCAGAATACCTAAATCAGCCTTTTGCTCCTTACCACCTTCCTTCACTGAATGGTATTCAATGACTAATGTCCCTGTGTGGTCTTAATACTCCCCCATCCCTTTTATGAGTGCTGAATTCTAGACATGACAAAGTAATCAAAAGCCTGCATGCTTGACTGAAAGTACAGGTGTTCAGAAGCAATAATTTACTGAGTCCTTGACATTCTCAAGGAAGGCATTGGATGCTCAGTATCTCTAAAAATCACTATGTGCACACAGCTATTTGAACAATGTTCTGTAAAGCCCCTTTCAGTCTGAAACCACTGTTCTTCACAGACATACTTGAATTTTCCTCCCTAAACTATAAGTGGGACTTTAGACAGCTTGTTGGACAGTATGCACCAAAATGCAAATCTGTATTCTGTTGGTATTCAAGGAATGTCTGGTAGCAGGCAGACATGAGGCAGGAACTGCAGGTCACAGCATAAGATGTATATGATTTATGTATGCATATGGCTCCATTTGCTATGTATCCTTCAGTTTCTGTAATCTAGTGCAGAGGAAAGCTGTAATTTTACTTCCTTCCCTGCCCCCACTCCTCTCCAGGAGCTTTTCTGGAAATTATTAAATTTCATTCTGAGTGAGTTGCATATTTTAATATGATGAAATATGTGCTGATTAAAAAACCAAATCTGTTACAGAAAGCTATTATGGTTATTGTTTGGATATTAGCCCCCTCTTAGCAAAAATGTGCATTTCAAACCAATTTTTACCTTTTATCTGAAACAAATTTTGTTATGCTTCTTGAGGTACTGGAGATGTACATATATTGATTCGAGTCTAAGACTCAAAATTCTGAGGGTTGATTTACTCTACCAGAAAATCACTCTAACTCTTCAGAAAGATTTTACTGCCCAGTGTTTACAGTGTCACATCTGACATATAGATTATCATCTCAGCAAATATCCCTATCTGTAAGTGCTGATTATAAACATAAACATTCTTTGTGTTTAGGAACTGATACTAGTTTTAGCTCTGATTTAAGCCCAGGCAATTACCTCAGCAAAAATGGGGTCATTCCCATTTAAGCTGCTGAAAAATGTAGCAAAACTGAAGTGTCTTCTTGTTTAAGCCACTAGCTAGCAATTTCTGTGTTGCAACTCCTCTTTGTCTCCAGTAGCCAGCTGCATACAATCAGGGAGCAGTGACAAACTACTTCTTGTTATTTGGATGTCTATAAAGAAAATTCTCATTTTTGCCATTTTGTATTGTTTTCCTACCGAAATACTGCATTTAGTGTAGATTTGATCATGTATCATATGTGATAATTTTTTCTTCTGTATTCTGGACTTTTCAAGGAGACATATTAATTTTGGATACATCATTAAATACTTCAAACTGCATTGTGCAAGTCGTCACAGAGAGACTGCAAAACACTGCTTAGCCATACTGCATTGTACCAATACAGTGTGTATACTCTGACTTTACAATCCTTAATGAGAAGAAAAATTCTGCAATGCCTTCAGAACTGAAGTGTTAACTAGGTTTGAACAATCACAACAGCTTCTGCCCTCTCCATGCAAGATATACTTTATTTTCATATTGAGCCCCTGACCCAAACATGGCCTATAATTGGGTCAGAGATGGTATCAAATACTGCCAAAGACTGAGAATCGCTGCAGAGCTGCGATATGCAGCATAATGTAGCAAATAAGAGCCAATTCTGAGAGAGACTGTGGCTTCTGTCAAAGGACTTATTATTTTCTGTATTAATTAATCCTTGCCCTATATTCAAGTGCTGAATGACTATTTTGCATACCTGATCACAGAAGAAAGCCACCCTTCTGCAATCCCTCCTCACCTCTTTTCACATCTGAAAAGCTAGACAGCAGCAATTAGCAGCAGTAGAAGCAACTTCTTTGTCTATAGCAAGATACTGTTGCACTCTCCAGTTTTGAACTCAGAAATATATAACCAGTCTATTTGAATTCAGCAATTAGGCATTACAATAAGTTTTAGACACTAGCTAGTGTATCACTTCTAATTTTTCAAGCAATTTTAATATCTGCCTTCAAATCTAGGTAGGTGAAAAATCACTTCTTTTAGACATAATAGACTTCAACTATATTTTATATGCAGCTGCCCTATAAAATTATGGTGAAATAAATCACCTCTTCCAGATTCAATACTCCAAGTAATTAACTCACTCTGGAGGGAAAAAAAAAAAAAAAAAAGCTAAACTGAAATCATGCTGATTGAGCCTCCAGCAATTTGTAACACAAGATCCTGAAACTATCTGCTGAGTAACAAGAGAAAATGCTTTTAGCCAGATTAAATCAGTGCACAGAACATACATGGGTAATGCAAGAGGTGGCACAGGACATCACTGCACAGGGAAGAGCCTCAAGTGAACAGGCTGTAACTGAAGCCAGGTCCACAAGACACCCTCAAGCAATTAACCCTTACTTCAGTATTTGCTGGGTGTGGTGGTGGTACCAGTTTGCCTCGAAACAAACAAATAAAAGAAGCTCAGCTGTACACACAGCAGCTTTTCACAGGAAAGTACAGTCTGTAAAGCTCTTACAATTTCTCCCATCCTCTATTTCACGTTACTCGAATGGAGTATACACCCGGATATCAACATTGGTTTGGTAGCTCATCAAGATCTAGCTGCTGCATACCAATGGTAATTTGTCCAGAAGGGACATAATACTTTTAATTAATTTGACATTAAAATCTGGCAGTGTTTTTTAATCCTTACACAAACAGCTTGCAGTTAGGAAAGCCAGAGGTCTCTAATCACACTTTCAATCACAAACAAGATTTAATAATATAATGCCTACCCCCAAGTCTACACTTACTATGCAATGTTCTGTCAAGAGACTGCCTCAGATAAACAACTTTGCTTCCTGTTCCTCGAGACCATTCCTGTAATAAACCAGTTCTTCCACTCCTTTCTTCCTTTGCACAATGAAATTTATCAGAAAGTGGTAGAACACCACTACTGGCCAATGATTTAGCTACCATTACTTGTAGCTGAAGTGCTTTATGCTTGAGGGGTTATGTGTGTATGCTCCACGTGATGAGACTAGCTTACCTCAAAACCCTCAGGGCCTATTTGTATGTACAGAAGGCATTAAAGCAGACATCCACTGCCTGGGCCTGAGCAGTACACAGATTTCTCTTGTGCACATCAAGTTCTGACAGTCACCATCATTTAAAAAAAACCCTTGCATATCTGTGAGAAGCCAGCAGATATACATAAAGATCATGACATCCTGACCCTGTATTTCACAATTACCCTCCCACCTGAAGAAAGAAATTATCTGTGTCTGCTAACCAAGACTTTTGGGTATGTTTAGCTGTCAGGTGTCCTCTCTAGGAATTATAACCAAAAAGCTATGCTGTCAGTGATAAAGAGCACACCTCCCAGATAGGAGTTGTATTACTAAATCAGATAAAGAGATTACACAGATCTCTACTACTTAGCACTTGGTTCACTACAGCCAGGGAAAGAGAAGTTTTTACATAAAGACAGGGCAGCAGACACAGTAGGACCAGCACAGAGTTGACTGCACACCTGCATGGAAAGGTGACCCTCCTGGTATAAATACATCACTTAATTGAAGCAGCTGTCATATCACATCAGGATACATCACCTGTTACAAAATAAACACTGGAACTCAGTGAAAGAAAATTAAGTGGGGATTATTGTCTAAAACAGACAACCACGTCATGAAAGCTTAGACTAAGACTCGTCAGGTAATCATTTATGTCATTTTCCCTACACTAATATATGAGGTGCTAAGAATGGCTTTGTAGTAGAGAAAAAAAGCCCTTCTTGCAGCCTCTGTTATGGAGACATATGTACCTAAACTGTATCTTGACTTGAGACTCTAAAGAGTTAAAAAAATAGAGACTGTTATTTGTGTGACAAGGACAGGTGTTCAGCAGTCAAAATGATCAATTTCTCACTATAGCAAGCAGGTCTCTGCATCTTCTAAAGGCTCAACAAAAATCTTTCAAGTCATGGAAGACATAGGCAGTAGCACAAACGTCAGGTTCTGAGCTGTGCAATGCAACTCAGGAGCAGATATTACTACATGGGCTTGTCTCATGATAAAGTTATGATAATGCAGAGTAGACTGTTGTGAGGAACACAAAAACCACCCATCTATTCCTAGATAGACCATCTGTAGTTCTGCTGCCATGTTCTCAACTTAAAAGTTTCAGACCATGAACATCTGCTTACAGTGTAAAAGTTCTGGATCTTAACATGCCTCCAACTGGCTGGCAAAATGAGAAGCACTCTTACAAAGCAAATGCTCAATCCTTCAATGCAAAATTATTAGAAGTGTAGAGAGTGCCTTCGTATCTGTGAGGGGGGAAAAGAAGTTGTCATTATTATGTAATAAGGGCTTCTGAAAATAGAGATGCTACTGGTTTATTCTAAGCATAAATGCCACCTATGTATTTAATCATATTGAAATCCTTAAGAGGAACACAGAAATACCTTGATCTCGGCTTTCAAAACAGTATGAGGAAAAACCCTGTAACAATATGTGAAAATTTAAAATGAAGCTGCTTGATCATGATTTTCAAAGTGATTCCTGATCAGCCACAGTAACTAGAAAGAATCTGATTTTTTAAATTTATTGAGAATTAGCTCTGAATTTAAAGTGAAAAATCCCCCTTAAAAAAAAAAAAAAAAAACCAACAGATTTAATAATTTGTCCCAAACTTGTTCTCTATCAAGGAAACCTCTCATTTATAAGTCAACACATGCAGAGAACAACTTACACCAAGTATTGGGTCTTAGGGGCTGTTCTTCCAATTAAAAAAGAGGTATAACTATGGAAAGTAAGACTGAACAGCCTTTAGACCTAAAGGGCTGGCACAGAATGCTTATGCAGCAATGTCCAAGTTCATACCCAAGCATGAAATCACAAAGCTGTAAATAAAGAGCTTTTGGTCATCTGACATAAAACGAGCTAGACTGGGTACAACCCCAGAACATATCCACATCACTAAAGTAACTTCACATGATCTGTTATAGTTTAATAGACTCCATATCTGGGGTATATACTTTATTCTGGAAGTATCTTTATTATGTCACTGTGGCTTACTAAACAATTGAACACTGCAAAGCTGTAAGTACTCTGCTTAGTTAAACAGAATTTCACTTTCCAAAGCTGTCTGTTTTGTTTGTCTTCTGATCAATGAGTGTACTTTGTATTCTCAAAAGTTCCTGGGGAGAGTGTTATGCTTGGAGAAGCACTTTTAGGTAATACACATAAAAGACTTCCATTACATTACTTTCCTTACCACCATCACCTCAAGACAATAGGTGACTTGGGCTGTTATATAAAAGAGAAGTATATTTATTAATATAATACTTGGTTATTCTGAATGAAATCTTCAAGCAGTATCTTCACCACTACCAGGGGAAAAAAAAACCCAGAAACAAACAAACAAAACCAAAACCAATAGGCAAAACAAACAAATAAACCAACCCCAAACAAACAAAAACCAGGAAAAAAAACCACCAAAAAATCCACCCCCCCCAAAAAAAAGAATAAAACCACAAAAAGCCAACTAAAATACCTAACCCCAAACAGCAACAAAAAATTACCAAACATAAACAAACAAACAAAAAACCTTCAAATTACTGGTTTTTTCATAGACACATTACAAATAGAAGCCATGGTAGCAATAATATAGATGGCAAACAGAGTATGATGCTACCTGCAGGGCATCATTTATACTTTTTTTTTTCCTCAGCATTGACATGCCTCTGCTTTCCTAGACAGATGGGGAACCACTTATCTTCAAAAACAGGAAAGAACAATCCTTCTATTTCAAGATGATAATATGAAAACAATACTGTGGAGGTCAAAATTAGACATCACTTTATCAGATTAGCATTCAATTATAGTAGCCATGCTAAATATATTCTATTACTTTACATGCCAGCTGAAAAAAGTAAACTCAGGCATCACTCCTGAACATTAAGTTGTGCATTTACTCTCCACTTCCATATGATCAGCTACAGACAAACACACACTTTAATAATAATAAGAATAAGAATAATAAAGTTCTTCCCAATGAAACACATTATGGAAGAGGAACATAGCATGACCAAGCACAGGAAGACGGAATTTTACAAACCACTGATGCTAACTTGACTACTCTCTAAATAAGGCCCATGAATTTGCCTAAATTTCTTCAGAAAACTTCTTAAATAGAGGGATACAAGAAGGCATCAACACTGAATATATTTATAGTAACAAATTACATAGCACACCTAAAAATAAACAGAAATTAAAAGTCACATGTGGTCAAGCAATTTCCTTGCCGATGTACATACCTTGTTCTTTTTATTTCTACTATTTCAGAAGATGGTACGAGATTTTTTAGTCTGGTTTTCTTACTCTTACTATGTATCCTATTTTTTGAACCTATATGGAAAATGCCTCCACTAAAAATAGTAAGTATAATATATAAGAGATAACGGTAGGAACAGAACTGTACTTTATATACCCTCTGTAAGATTAACGTTGTCTGGCAGCATCTGTGTGGCAGACACTAGAGTTTCTCAAGAATTTGAACAAGCTGAGTGATGGAGACACTAACCTTAGGCTAGTGAGGTCCCCTAGTACCTTAGCTGGTAACAACAGCTACACAAATGTCTGAGAGCTGTGCACTGCAGAAATCATCTGGTACCAAACCCTGCACAAACTATTAACTGCATCCTGCACCCACCATAACTTCCAAGACATAAGATTTTTGCTGCACTACACAGCAGCAGTCAAATCAAACATGAGCAACCATGCACCTACGCCCACAAAAGGCAGACTACAGTGCCGTGTGAAACAAAGATTATGTGTGCAGGAAAGCTACAAAGCTTATTGAAGACATTAATGTGTCACCTTAGAGCCAATTTTCAGTGCATACACGTCCCATGGGTGCAGTGTGATCCACCTCTATCCACCTCTGCCAGTAAAAGAAGTATCTGACATGAGCTTTAGATTTCTTTTCTGACTAGCCAAACATTCACTTTCACCATTAGAAACACAACCCCGTTCTTTTGCAGCATCATTTACCAGTAAACAAAAAGCCATGTTCCTTTTAACAGGTTCCATGTGCATAGCTGGACTGCAACCTATTCTTCTGCAGACTTTCTGCAAAGGGTATGTATTCATTTCAGGAAGGAAACCAGTGAAGAACTTCTAGGTTTTGAAAACAGAAATAGTGTAAGTACTCTTTCTGTAGTGCTAAAACTTCACGGGAATCAGTGGTTTCCCAAAGCCCAACCGTGACACCATTATGACTGAAAGATAGTACCCGAATTTCACATATGGATAAGGAAATTCAAGGCACTGCCACACACTGCGTAGCTTTATAAACAGACAAGTCGGGACGCTGGGAAGGCTGCTGGGGAGCAGCAGGCTTTCCACCTGTTCCATGGAGGCGGGACACTGCTGACCCTACACCCAGAGGCATACGTGCTCCTTATCCACAGATTGCAGCGTTTCCTCCTATGAAACGGAGTCGTTTATTCTCATGAATTCTGCGCATCACTCGGTCAGCTCGAGACCCCTTCTAACAGCGCTGCTGCCCTTTTCCCGAAGTGTCCCATTACACCGGCAAGGCCGGGAGGTCGAGAAACTGATTCTCGGAGAATTTATTTTTTTGCTCCGGGTCGTTTTCTCCATCACTATCGCTCTTTTTTTTACCAAAAAGCGCCCGCTCCCGCCTCGCCAGGGCGGCAACTGAACCCCCGGGCCGGAGGCGGGAGAGGCAGGGACGGGGCGGTTGGGGCGGTTGGGAAGCGGGGACGGGGCGCGACACCGCCGGTACAAGCGGGCGAGGAGGAAGCCAGCAGGACAGGGAGGGACAGGCGGCGCCCGGGGCCCCAGCACCCACCGAAGAGGCTGCTACTGAAGCCGTCCCAGACGCAGCCGGCGGCATCCCACACCCAGCGGCTCCTCAGGCAGGACATGAAGGTAAGGCTCACGCCGAAGACCGACACCAGCAGGTCGCTGAGACTGATGTTGACGAGGAAGAGGTTGGTGGGCGTGCGGAGCCGCTTGAACTTGTAGTAGAGCACCAGCACCAGCAAGTTGTTGCACAAGCCCAGCATGCCGATGGTGGCGACCAGCAGCGCCAGCAGCTCGTAGGTGCCGGCGCTGAAGAGGGGCCGCTCGCCCGGCACTTCCTGCTCGGGCGCCGCGGGCTCCGGGCGGCTGGAGTTGCCCGTGTCGTTCCCCGCGGGCATAGCTCCCGGCCAGAGCGGGGCTAAGCCTCCCAGCCCGCTTCCAGCCCCATCGCACGCCGATGCTCTGGGCAGGAGGAGGAGTCCCCGCTGCCTTCCCGCCCACGGAGGGCGCGCCCTCGAGTGGCTTCGCCCTCGCCTGCCCCGGGGCGGGCCCGGGCATGGCTCCTTGTGAACGGACAGCGCGTCTCGTCCTCCTCCTGCGGTGAGCAGCACGGTTGTGGCAGGCATGTGGCTTCTTTTTCTTCTTATAAATGCTCTGTGCGCTTTGGCTGGGCCAAGGCTGCCGTCAGCAGCGCTTCCCTCACGGGGGCCGCGTTTGGGCTGACCTGCTCTGTGGCCAGCTCCGGGATGAGACAGAACCGATATTGAAGCTTCTTCCCCAGACGGCCTGCCAAAGAAAACTCCTATTATGGCAACAGTGCCTTTCTCAGGGGGTTCCCCGCAGTGCTCACAGCTTGGCCCTAGGAGTTGGAATCCCCCAAAGCGACCACAGCAGCATCATGGCCCGAACAAACCTGTGGTGCGAGTGAATGCTTTGTCAGCCGTGGAGCAAGTAACACACCACGGTTTCCACCGGGGAGTCATCTGTTTTTATACCTTTGTGTCCAGTGTTTGCTGTACAGGAGTGCCCTAGCTGCCTGCGTACAGCTCTAGCTGGTGTTAGTCACAGTGTTGCCCTGAGCCCCAGCTATGTTAGGGTGGCTGTGCTCTCTCCAGACCCTACCCACACCTGGAGTATTTCATAGAGAATTTTGGTCACCGTGGTTCTACACCCAAAACACCTTGCCAGACCAAGCATCAGTTTTCCTTCCAACAGGAAGACCTAATTTTTTTGCTTTAATATATGGTGATATGTGACAGCCTTCATAAGGCCCCAAAGAAAACTTTCACTTTAGGTCTATTCTGACTTTAGTTTTAAAACCAAAAATCAGCTGTGAAAGCAGCAGAATGTTAATGGATACATGTCTTGTCAAAATACATGTCTTGTCAAAAAATAGCTGTTTGGGGTTTTTTTTTTCTTCTCTTATACACAGTGGTATTAAATGGTCTAGACTAAAGGTGAACTGAGACTGAAAACATGGATAGCTGAGGTAGGTTTGTTGTCTTTCAAAAAACACAACTATATGGAAATTATGAGCTCATGGCAATAAATCTTATATGACAAATTACTGCTGTAATACAAAGATCATATCTCAGAATTCCTGGTTTGGGCTTTTTCATAGCAAAACTAAATAGATCCATAAATGTGCAATGTCTTCAATGCTTTATTTGCAACGGTCAAATTATTAGTACTGTCAAATTGCTAATGTTATTCAAGTGGTCTTGGATACTTCATGAGGAGAGTTCCATTTGTCTTTCATGCAGTGTCACCTCTCATATAAGGCACAACAAAAAGAATGCAGTTTTATTGTATCATCAGGTCAAAGGCAATGCTGGAAACAGAACCCCGACCCAATTCTAGTCCAGCTTCTGTTTTACCTAACCCAGTCTAGAACAAATGCAGCTGTGGTTTTAATAATCTAATTAATTATTTAGTCAATCATTTTCTGCTGAAAATAGGATTTTTCCTTTGCTTTTACTGTTGCATAAAAAGATAGACCAGAACCCATTTCTAAAAGTATATTTGTGTGACTTACTAGAAGTGTGTCAAAGTACTCAGCATGTATATAGCTGAGCTCCTGGGATTAAAAAAGTACAACAAGAAGCAGGAATAGAAAGTCCCCAGTCCTGTACTACAAAAAGAGTCTCTGAAACTCCCAAAGACTTCCTAGATCTCTTCTGCAACAGTCCTGTTAACATGTTGTCTGTTGTGCACAATTCACATAGGCTGAAGGAATGCATTGGCTGTAAATTTTCAGGTGGCCAACATACACTTACATATGCATAAGGCAAACCTTAAAAGCCAGGCTTGGAACTAATAATTCACAACTGGAAGTTTGCAGATGCCTGGGACTGTCATCAAAAGTTTTTAGTATTCAGTAATTTGAAATGTTTCAGCACACCAGAGCATCAAGTGTCATGTTAGAGCTGAAGAATCTGAGGCAGAGTAAATAAACTGTTAAAGTCACTGCTACTCTCTAAGGTTTGGTAGAAATACAACCACAAACGGTGACTCCTGGTACAAAGGTTAACTGCACCATTAAAAAGGCTTTTGCAGTGAGAACATTGTAGGGTGGAAAAAGAATGTTTTAAAGAAAAAGAATGTTTTAAGGCATTCAAGAGACAAAATAGGTATTTGTTTCTTGTTCACTGACTTATGTGTTGCTTTCACTCATTTTCTCTATTCTCTGTCTTGTACTAGTGTGCCTTTAAAGTCAAAGGCTCTTCCCCATCTTTCCTGACAAGCAGAGAGTAAACAGGAAAGTAAGCTTTTGTCCCTATTAAATACATCTGTTTAGGAGTCAGATATTGCTGGGGTTTTGCTGCCTGTTTTGAACTTTATAAACCTACTTATTTCAAAGGACATGCTATAGAGCCAGAAGGCAGGCCACTGAAAACCAAACCAAACCAAGGTTCCCAAAAACTCTGGCTACCTGGCTTCAGCTTTTTTATTTGTTTTTTTACAGTGTTCTCCTGGCAATTTTTTTCCATACACATTGTTTTTGCTATTCTTTAGCCTTAAAAGCAGATGAAAGCCAAGTGATTATCCACTGTATCTATATATAGCTGCAGTGTATATCTACAGAGCAAGGGTGAGTTTGTGGACAGAAGAAACCTTTCATCTGTTCCCAACCACTTGGCATTGAAACAAGGCTTTTAATACATATCTACACTTGTTGATAATGCAGTATGCAAGTAAAAAAAAAAAAAACCCAAATGCACAACCCTAATGGCAAAGGTTTAAAGCTAAGGCTTCATCTTGCAGAACTTGTAATTCTGCATGTATAATCTAATCCATATTGGGATGTGAACTTTAAATCATAAGGCAGGTAAAGGGCAAGGGCAAGTGTTGCAAGAATGTGCAGATATTCTGGGCTGAGAGAAATGTTTGGTCCAGACACAGTTCACTGAAGCAAGCACAGGTGTTTTCAGCAGGGGAGGGGGACCCAAGCAGGCAGGGAGGTGATGCTGGGCAGTCAGAGCATCTGTTCTGCAGTTGGAAGATGGCTGCAGCCTGTTCCATGGTGTGTGAACTCTGGTATACCTGACGTGTGCACAAAGAGCTGTACTAGCTGCAGGTGGGATTCATCTCACCTAAATGATGCATTTGAAAGTTAAACACCTAAGACCAGTAAGATGAATCACTCTCTGGAAGTGTTTATTGACTGGCACATAAGGTGACTTGAATATTTAACTTTTAGATGTCTAAGTTAGATGAGATGAACTTCATCTTGGCTAGACAAGCCTGGGTGGGACTGTGGTATGTGCTCAGGCAGCAGATGGATATTGATGCCTCTGTGGCACTTGTTTCTTGCAGAGTAGATTAAAAGAAGTGGTGATATATACTTGTGTCTTGTGACATCATACCATCCTTTGTTGTACAGACACAACTCATAGGGCAGCCTGAATTCTAAACACTAGCAGTGTAAACCCATTATAACACCAGCAACACCAGGTTTTGCAATAATAACACTGTGAAATTTGTGGCATAAACTGGCTTTTTTTTTTTAAGGAATAGCCTTGCACAGTAGTTCATACTTACGCTGCAGCTTCTTGTTAGTCTGACAAACATAAAGTGTTTACAAACTCACTGCTCTGTTGTCATTTTCTAGAGCCCAACATAGAAATCAATATATAGTTTATAGGAAATACAGTTTCTAAAACTATCACTTGGTCATTTCAGCTGCTGTTAGTGCAGAGAGGAGCAGATGCACTTTATAGAAAGCAATACTGCTTGTGGGGTGTTAATATCAAAAGCAAAGTGAAAAATTGAGCCAGTAGAAAAAAAGAGTGAGCTAATATAAATGTCAGCGTGATAGTGCCCCTTAAACACTGTTTCATGGAAGAAATCTAATTTTTACAGTGCTAAAATTTATTACTTGCCCAGCTCCATACTGGTCAGAGAGTTCAGCCAGTCTGAACTCAAGCAGCTCTGTCCTGATACAACTTAAACACAGCCAGGTTTAAAGGGGTATTTATAAGGAAGAAATAGCAAAGGATGGGTAAGCTTATCAAAAGAAAGCATCTTCAGGGACTGGTTTTTTTTCCTTGTTAACAGGCTGGACTTTATCTGGACCAAAATCAGAGTCAGAAACAGAGCCTCTTTAGGGACAACTAAGGCCAGTTAAGATCCACTGTGTTTTCTTTGGGCTGTTCTGAACCATCATTTCACTTGGGAAGAATTTGCTTTTGCATGAGACCACCAGGAAGAGTGACTGGCAGCCTGATACACGCAGGAAAGAAGATCTGTCACCTTTTGCTGTTTGTCTTCTTCAGTAGCTTTGGGTTATGTTTTATGAGCCATCAAATTACATGGTCAGAATTTTAAAACTTGCATGGAGTATCATAGACTTATGGTAGTTAGTGAGATAAAGACTGAAAATTATTGATTTTTCAAATGAGGTGCCAATCCTGCAATGAACTTGCTGCAGCTCTTCTTTGCACCTGTGCAGACATACATATCATTGTCTTTGTATCTGAGAATTTCCAATAATTGAGACTAATAGGATTATGTGGTAAGAGTTGGGAGAGTCAGCTTCTGAATAAACATCAATTATATCATATTCCATATCCAGTGCTTTCCACACTATCAGTAATGGAGACAGTGAAGGAAATGCTTTTCATTCAGTTAATGCTACTGTAGGCTTACTAATGCAAGGACTTCCTGACTCATTAATTAAATATTGAATTTGCCTTTTAGACTTTGCTTATCTTCTAATGCAATTCCTATCTTCTCTACATTTTTTTTCAGTCCACTCAGTCATCACATATTATTTTTAAATGGTACTGTACTTTTTTTGATTTTACATATTGAAGACAACAGAATCAGCTGGTACTGAAAGCGGGGATTCCTCAGTTGGGGTTTCTTTATGTTTTCATTTTGTTACATAACATGAAGTTGCCTCATGGGTTTTTGCAAGGGAACAAAACACAGCTTTCTGTTGTTAACCTTTCTGTTCTGAGCATGGATGGTAATACCTTTTTTTTGAACCTTAAACCACTGCTATTAACTGGGAAATGAGAATATAACCAATGTCATACAAGCTTAGATGACAGAGACTGGAAAAATTAAGCAACAGGAAGCATGGCATAACAAGAATTCAGCTGGAGACAGCATATCAAATACACCACAACTCTGACCAGGGTGTAGTATCTGACCAGCCACTGGGTACCTTGACACAAAAAGGAAGTCGTGTCCTGGAGAATTACTGTTGAAAACAGCAAAAAAGTATCCTCAAGCTATCCCTCCCTTTCCCAGGCATCATGGCTGATTTTCTCTGACAGACTCTTTTCCTTCTAATCAAAGGAACTGCGCATTGCAGTAAAGAAGTACCCATAAACTCTTGGGTTCTTCCCCTTGAAATGATAAAATTTCAAGCTGTTGGATTGCTTGTGTTAAGTAGCATATCATGAGAACACCTCTTTCCCTGAAGAACTAGTTATTTCATGCAGAGATATTTCCGTGCATTATTTTCAGTAACTCTATTTAATAGCAGTTTGTTGTTTTCCCTATATGTTTCAAAAATGTTGCTCAGCTGATATTCTGAGTGGGTATGAAGACTGTTGCCTTTATCTGTTCTGTTTTCTTTGAAGAAGTGACTTGAATATTCTTGAAACATGTCTGTTTGATATCAATCCTCTAGATTGCCATGTGGAAATATAATTTCTCCTTTTCTTTCAACTGCAGAATCTCCCCAGAGCTGAGACTCCACGGTCAGGGATTAAAGAAAGCTTTGTCCAGTAAAGCTGGCATCAGCCTTGTGTGAAGTAATAGCAAAGTGGATCTGGAGATCAGTAGCTAAAGAACAATACAAAGAAATTGATCAGTGTGGTCTACAGAAAAGTGAGTTCAAGAAATAGGCTGAAATTCATCATATGCTTATGATGGTATAGCTCAGTATCATAGCATCAGTACTCTTTAAAGATATTGAAAAGATGAAAAATGTGGATAAGAATCACAAATATTATATTGAGACCTAAAGGAAAGGAGAAGTAGTCAAGGAACAAAGGCCCCTAGTATGAGAATGTACCAACTAAATAAGTGAAGATATTCCAAGAACTGCTGAAAGGAAAAATAAGCCACATAAAGAGGCTTAAATTTTAACAGTTTGTGTAATTAATCCTTGGAACAAACATGTTGGATTCTCCATCTTTTTGTGTCTGAGGATCAACACTTGACACCTTACCACAAATTATACTTTAGAACAAAGTTTTGGGCTCAGTATAGTGATAAATGGCTGGTATTTATTGACCTCTTAACATAGAGCAGGGGAAAGTAAAGCTAAAGGTCTCTTCTGTCACCAGTTACATGAGATAAAATGAAATAATCTCACATGCCAGTTTATTTGGTGATCCTGGTTCATGAACCAGGGGCACTCAGTGAGTAGGATTCTGTGATGTGATGGGATGTTGTGACATCCACAGTTCATTACACTGTTTGCCAGCTCAAGGGGCTAAGCCAGGGTCTTCTCTTTTTTATTATGTAATGTTTGGTATATCTGCCATGCAGCTGCATCTCACCTGAACTCATATGGGAGTTAAGGGAGCAAAGCAAGGTTTGACTGTAAGAAGAGCTCTCCCTCTTTTCTTGTCTTCTCTTAATAAAGGATGTCTGGAAAGAAGCATCATGATAAGGAGAGTTGCTCTGCTCTTGAATTGATTGATTTCAAGAATGCTTTGGAGCAGTTTCAGAACCTAGTTGAAAAAATGATCATCCAGAAGATGAAGGAGAGTTCAGGCTTGTATACTAAAGATGATGGTATGAGACATTCATTCTGATGGAAAAGTGTGATTTTCACATGGAGAGAACATATCATAGAAAGAAGATGATAAGAAAGGCCTCAAATTCATGTTCTAATTGTAACTGTTTGATTTTTATAGAAAATAGAGAGATTGTACTAGGAGAGTTCTTTTCACCTCCTGTTAGGATTTCTGGCCAAATTATAAGGCCATGCTGATGCCTCACAAAATATAATTGGTGGAGTTGCCTCATATAGAAGTCAGCTTGATGCACTGTTTCTGTAAAAGCACAAACCCAATGAACTATGTAAATACAGTTGCTAATTGTAAATAACAGGGGTAAAATTTTGCCTTTCTCACTGCAAGTGGCTATTGCTGCTTGAAAGGATAAGCTGTATCCCACACACCATTCAGGTTCAAAAAAAATATCAGAATTATGGTAAATAAGAGGAGAATACAGAAATAAGAAAATTTTATCTATTCTGTTATCTGTTCTGTTATCTTTCATGCATTGCAAATTAGCTAGTTTTGAAAAGAGCAAATATTAAGACTAATTTTTTTTTTCATATGCTTTAGTGAATAAAATGTGAGAAGCTGGAATTTGCATTATTATTGATACTGAATGAGAAATAAAACCAGAGATAGGGTGGATAAGAAAGGGATCTATAGCTTGCCAGTTTCAAACTGTGTGGACATTGTTTCTCCCATACAGATGAGATAGACTATGATAAGTTCTATACAGCCACACAAACACTTTTTGGTCCAGCAGTCAAGGATCAGAATATTCAGGCCTTTTTCAGGAAGATCGTCAACAACCCTGATGAAAAGCCAGAATGGCTTGAGGTAAGGATTTCTAAAGTTTTATTAAATATAAAAAACTAATTAGAATTTTAAATGGTGACAGTATTTATCAGTTGATGGTGTATTGTTCATGAGTCTGTTGTTCATGGGCTCCATGGCATAATGAGGCACTCTCTTGTTATGTATTCTAGCTGCCTGAAGCCTGGGTGTGTCCTGGTCTTCAGAACTACTTCAGTGATGTGCATTGTCCTCAGGCTTCTTGACAAAATGCAAAATCTCTTAAACTACAGTATGCCAGTTGTGCTGTGAGGATAAGTCTGTCTTTAGCTAAACCTTCAGAAATACTTCCTCTTTTTTCTCCTTTCCTCTCTTTTCTCTTGCCTCTGCTCCTTGCCTTTCTCTTCCCCTGTTCACAGCATAAATCTGGCCCTTACTTTGAATATGAAGCATTAAAGGTAGGGCAGCATTTTAGTAGAGTTTTTTAACCAGAGAATTCTGCATATATTATTTGGTCCTGTAGATGAATGAGATCCATGTAATCAGTTTTTCAATCTCTAATGGTGGTAAATAGCAAATCTGTGTAAAAAGCATGTAAGAATGAGGTAACTGTGAAACATTCACCCTCTTTGCATCTGTCTGCACATGCCTTAAGGAATTCTTCTGCCAGAGTTGAAAATGCACTCTGTGTTTAATATCCCTTCCTGGATTTTTAACCTATTCATTTGTAAGTTATTTCTGAATCTGCCTAAAAAGGTTATCTTTGTATCATCCAGTTCTCCACATTTTATGAAAAAGTACTTTTTTGGGTTTTTTTAAACACGGTGGGGTTTTTTTATTTGCATGTTGCACATTGAAAAATGAGCACTCGCTCTAGAAATGTATCTTTTATAAAGATGTTTCCCATGGGTAGTGTTTCAAGCAACTGTTCTATAAAAATTACTGATTCTTAGATTGTTAGAGCCAATCCTTATCAAGAGCACCCATTGTCATATATTACTACAAGATTTTTTTTGTTTGTTTCTGACCCAAAGACAGAATTGTGCAGAAGGGACATAACTTCCAGCACACAGTGACTTTCCTCTGATGTCAAAGGTGGCATTGTATACATGGCAAGTCCTTACTGGACTTAAAGTCTTATGGCAGGGTATTAGCAAGTAACATGAACTATGAGTTTGTCAGCATATTTACTTTTTATGTTACTCTAAAACATCATGCTAATATTGGAATCTTTAAGATACCCAACACCTGTTTCTTACATGTTATCAACAATTGCTATCAAGTAATTTCCTAATATCATCCTAGAAGCAGTGTGTTCAGCCATTTCTATTTAATAAGGTTCTGTATGGGGACATTTCTGGTTACTGCCTTTCTTAACCATTGTTTTTAATTACAGTGTCCCATTATTCACAGATTTTGCTCATGTCAGGCATTAAAGACTTCCTTCAGGGAGGGCTTGGGGCAAATCTGGAAAATAGCTGACAGTCAGAAGGACTGATTGTCCTTTGTTTAGGGTAGCAGAACAGTAGCAAATTATGTTCAGGCTCATTAGTTTATAAGAGAACTAAAGGAAGCTCTGTATGTTTACTGGAGTGCATATCATTTTCTCCAGAACCTTACTGAGTTTTTAATGCAGTCAGGCAAGTTTACCAATTTACATAATTATATAAATAATTTGGCTGCATAATTACACAAGCAAGCACAGTATGGGGTGTAATAAAAGAGGTGAAGACCCTTTAGTTTCCTTATGAAATCTGTGCGTGATTTGCTTGGGATAAAAATCCCCAGAACCTGTTCTATGAGCATTTCTCAAATTTTACTGAATGTGAGCTGACTGATGACAGCTTTTTAATATGCCTTGTGTATAGACTTTCTTGGAAAAAGCAGCGTGTGTTATACAATGAATCTTCAGCATCTCACAAGGTGCATTTCATGTAGAAGATGGGTATCTTCTGAGCCTGTACTGAGTGCTGTAGGGAATGAAACAGAAGTATTTATTATTTTTCTGTTCAAAAGAATCCTGGTCTAGATGTTAATCTAGGGGTTTTTTTCCCTTTTTTTTCTCTTTGAGGGGGAGAAATGTTTAACATAAAGTAACTGGAAATTCATCCATGACAAAAGTCATAATTCAGTTATAAAATAGACAAAGATCAGGCTATTTGAATCAGACTCAGTATTAGATTTATTTCTTTACCTTGGCACAGCCTTATCCAGCACAGTTTGAAATACAGTACAGCTTTGAAAAGCTGCAGTGTTGTTTTCTTTCTTTTTAGTGAGAAATCTGATGGTGTGTATGTATTATAAGCTGTCTATACACTATGGAACATAAAGCCAAGCTCCTTTCAAGTAAAAAAAAAAAAAAATTGGTTTATTGGTAGTTCAGGTAGAGAGAAAGCAACAAAAGTTTCATTAAGAAAACTACTGACTCCTGGACTCCTTCAGATTTAGTTTACATGGAAACAGAGTAATTCTTGAATTGATCATTTGCCCAATTTTCATCAACCATAAGTTCAGCATCAGGTTTTGGTCTCTGTAATTGTGGAAGCATCCTATCCATAATGATTGGATCAAAACAGATCCTTCCAAGATGATTTGAATGGGTTCCAATAAAATAAAATGTGATTGGTTTTTATCCTACATATTATGTGGTGGTGGCATTTTAAAATTTTGTTTCTGTGACAAACACTACCATTTCAAAATGCTTCAGGTAATTCTAGAAAGTTACTGATGTCACAAATTAAGGCAGTGTTCTGACTGGCTAACTTTGCTAGAGACGTACAAGTGTAGGTATATACAACTCTAAATTCTTTTAATCTGCTTTTAACCTCTTGACAACGAAAGATGTCCGCATTTAGTTGCTGATGAGGATAATAGATATTTTTTTCTTCCACCCATATCTGTAGCTCTTCATTTTTTTTAATTATTTCTAAGTTGAGTCTATTTAACCTTTGGCCAGCCTAAATCCCACTATTTTTTCTCATACTCCTTTCATGAGTTCTAAAAGCAATGCCCCTTTGGATGGGAGAAAAAATGTTGTATTTTATTCTAGTTCAATATTTTCCATGTTATACAATAGAGCTCCACTTTTCATTCTTTCAGACACTCATATGTACATCTTTCAAAAAAATATTCTCACATGTTACTCTTCATCTTTCACTTCACAGCTCTCTCCTTTCCATGTACACAATTATTAGCTTTCATACATCCTCAGTCAATACATCATCTATTACAGTCCCTCACATTCCTGTTTTTAGTTTCTAGTCCTATCGCCTTGTTTCTCTATCCTGTATATATAATGTCCATAATATGAGAAAGGAGTTAAAAAAATCTGTACAGCTGAGTGGGACTAATTTCCTAAAGAAATTACTAAACTGCTTTTGGGTACAGAGCCTGAGATTTGTAGAGCATTTCAGCTGAAAATTTCACACCCTGGAGCAGAAATAAGCTACTTACCTGACTGTCCTGTGCAGGGATCTTCCTCATGTTTCCTACAGATGGAACATTGCTAGACATAGGGAGATGGCAAAAAAAGAATTTTTTAAAATTGTCTTTATATTACTTTGGTTTTTTTTCCCCCCAGCAAATGGGAATGTACGTATCTTTATGGAAAAGCTCTTCTTCTGTGTAGGCTAAACCACTATGCCACATTGAATGTCTCAGTTTATAAATACAGAGTTGTCTGTTTTGTCTGCCTTTTGGTAGGTTTTTTTTTTTCTAATTGAGGTAGGTAGAACTGCAGAATGAAAATTGAATAGGGTTATTTACAAACAATCATTACAAAGCAAAGCTGTACTAACAACTTTAAAAAATAGATGGGCTGTATTCCTAGAAGCCTTGTGTAAGCTGACTTCTTTGCAAACGCTGAAGAAAGATTGTGCCTGAATGTCAGATCTCAGCAGTCTAAAGTCCTATTGACAGCTAATGGTTAAAGGAAATAATACTAAGCTACTTACTCAAGTAATGAGTGAATGTGTGAAATAACTATTTGACTTTATTCATGTATCTTCCAGAAGTAGTTTTGCAGTAAATTACTTGTTTAGTTCTATTTTGTTTTGTTTAGATTTTTGGCTGTTTCCTGGGAGAAAGTGATGGCACGTCTTCACCCTCTAAAGAAAGCATGGTTTTGCTTGTATCTGAAAAACAGCAGATTACTCATTCAGGTGACATACTTCATCTTATATCAAATTCTTTTCTTTCCTAATGCAGTGTGCTGCTCACTTTCTTGAAATTACAGTGATAGGATCAGATCTGTCTTTGCTTATTCATGCTTCTTCTTCTGTGTTCCAAAATACATGGTTTTTTTCTAAACATGGAACACTCCACTGCTGCATTTCCTGCCTCTCCGTATTCCTAAATTATTTTGAAATGATGAATTTTTCTGAACCAGACTGTTTGTTTATGCACTTACTTGTCTTTCTGCATTTTTTGAAAAAATGGAGGAAGAACTGGCACATCCAGAATACATTAATGATATTTAGAAAAGCAACATAATTAATTAAACCAAGTATAGGATAATGTATGATATATTGCATCACTGCCTTGCATTTGGTACCAAAATACATTTCAGGAAGAGAAAATATTCTTACTCTTATAGTTCTGTATGTTTATGTTTTCCTTGCTATTATAGTTCTATTTGTTGTTTTCCATGTCTGTAACATTAATATTTTGTCATTGACAGTTGTCAAGAGAAAAGATGTCATTAAGGGTATAGTGAAGGTGCCCCTTCTGCATTTCATAGTAACAGCGTCTCAGAGGGGAGTGCTAACTGTTTTTAGCAAACAGGTAATTATAAATCAAATTTTTTTATTAGGCAGTACATAGGGGAACTGAGTGGACTGTGATCTGGCATTCAAATTTTCCCATAAAAAACCTAGATATCTTTCTTATCAAAGTTAACTTTTTCTGTATTTCTAAGTATAGTAGGAAATATACATTGTTCTTGTCAATTATATACCTACTAGAAGTCCACACAAGTTGATAGAAGGTAGAGATGGCTAGTAATAGACATTCTTCATAGAAATTTGTTTAATAGAAAATAGTCTGCATTTCTGTACAGAAAAGGTTTCCCTTAATACAACATATGCTATTGGAATTAACTTTTAGGCATAGAGTGGAAATCAGAGAATTAACTGTTTTCTGCAGCTACTGAAAATACCTAGAATGGACAGAGACAGTTGTTTGCAATTAAGATTTATTCAATACAGCAACATCTAGAAGCTTGAAAGTCATGAGTTTTACAACAGTCTGCATGACACTGGCTCACATTTAGTTCCCTCATCAGTAAACTGTAAGGATATTGCACCATTTTAAGTTAAAATTCAGGCTTAAGATGCTGCTAAACTAAAATTTGTATATTAATCCCCCAGATGATTATATTACTATTTAGAGGTATGCACTTGTAGATGCTATGAGGTACATCACACATCTGTGCTCATTGGTGCTTTATATTTGTACAGTTTTAATGCAACCAGTCTCCTAAAAGTTATTTCAGACAATGTAGTAAAGCTTTAAAGCAGCACTGATGCTTTCTAGGGGTTTTAGCTAATTAGTGCACAATGGTTATGACAGGAGTGTTTAAACCAAGAAAGGATTCCTGCAGATGATTAAATAACAAAGCAGTGGGGCAGTTTTGTTAAATGCTGAAATAATTTATTTGAAAGCCTGTTCTCCAGAACATTATCCCTCTTATGTACCTATGAAAAACAATTTCCCAAAGTATAAGATTAAAAATAGCTCTCTTCCCTGCCCCCTACCTCCCCATGCTATTTTCAAGTTGAATTGCTTCCTCCTCATAGGCTGGAGTGATGTTATCTGACATCGGTGACTGCAATGTAAATGATTTTACACCCAGCTGCTTAGCACAGTGAATTAGGAACCTCAAATCCCACTTATAAAACTATGTTCTGGAAATGACTAAAGCATTATGACAGCCTCAAGATGTGCCAGGAGAGGATTAGATTGGATATTAGGAATAATTTCTTTACCCAAAGGGTTGTCAAGCACTCAAACTGCCCAGGGAAGCGGTTGAGTTACCCACCCTGAAGGTGTTCAAAAGATATGTGGAAGTGGCTGTTGAGGACATGATCTAGGAGTAGACTTGGCAGTGTTAGTTTTACAGGTGGACTTGATCATCTTAAAGATCTTTCCCAGCCTTAAGTATTCTGTGATTCCATGGTTCTATTTGAGGGCTTAGCATTGCTTTCTGCAGGAAACATGGGCCTGATAAGCCTCAACGCCTGCCTACAGCTCTACACCATCAGCTTATTCCAGAATGTGACACTTACCTTTCTCAGGTTCTCAGACATGGACACTGCCTTGACCAGCACATAAGACCTGTAGGAGTAGGCAGCCTTAAGGACACACTCTAGTTAATGTAGATAAAGCCAAGGCTGGTAACAGTGCATGGATATCCATCTTTTGATTAGCAGTACTCTTAAACTCTGCTCAAAGACAGTCCATGATGACACTTGGCATCTCACTTCTATGGGAAGAAAAACTCTGATCCTAGCTCCTTGGTTTATGAAATGTGGAATTGCTGGGATGGGTATGAGCTGCCATTGAATAATTACTAATGGGGGGCAGGGGCAGGGGCAGGGGCAAGAGGAGGTGAAAAATCATCTCTGGGTCTTTCACAAGGAAAAAGGTTGAAACTGCTTTTGAAAACTTAGTAGTTTTGTTAACGTACATAGAAGGTAACCCTGTCTCTATTGGATGATGGTGACACTTTAAACTCTTCAGGTTTTGAGCCACGTGTTATACTGTCCACCACTAGTTACCTTTGGTGAAGGATGCTGTACCAATGTGGGTATTCCTGTTTGCAGCCTGAAGTGCTGCCTCTGCCAGGGATTTTGCTGGCACTAGTTGACATGGCATCTGGGCCAGCATGAGCTTGGGTTTCTGTATGACACATCCTGTCTCTCACAGGAGCTGATGCTGGTCTAGCTGTCAATAACCATTAAAAGAAAATTTCCATCCAAAGACCAGCCCTGTTGTAAAAATGAGTATTTTTTACTTATTTTGCTCACTCCAACATCTCAGTGTAAAAACCCCAAACCAAACAAGAAACTATGAAACAATTGTGAGAGAAACAGAAGTTTCAAGTTACTCACTATAAAGGGGAACAGACAGGCAGATTAAGGATCTTTCTTAGATCTTAACCACCTACTCTTTCAGTTAGCAATTATTCTTCTGATCTGCCTGGGAAAAGGAGAGGTAAATTTGTTTAGACTCTTAATTTAAGAACTAATTTGTTCTTGTGACAGTATCTTTTTTTATTTTTCAGATGAAGGTTCTGGCAACCATCAATATTGAAGTAAGTTCTCTTTTGTCTCTTTCCTGTTAAATAATTTCAAGTAAAAATCAGCATGTAATAAATAGAAATAATTAGAAACTGAGCATTATTCTAATGCCGCTTCTAACTTTGAGACTTCTGCATGATTTGTCATAGGGTGCTGTAGGTCAAATGGTTTCAATTTATTCCTTTCAGTTGTGGAAACACTTGAGTAACTTGATTTCTTTCCTCTGATAAATGAAACCTCAGATAAATGCTGCTTTTACTACCAAATCATCCTTTACCCATTAGCTGGCCAGAATTTTTTCTTCTAAAATCCAAAACTTCAATTGTCACTGTAAAATTCAAATAAGTAAAATTTGAAGTTTGTTAATCAAAAACAGTTCTATATTTTGCTAGGTAGATGATTGACTACACATTAAAACCTCATTTTTACCCTGGGAGTAATAGAAGTACTCTGCACCAGAGGCCCTACTATTCCAAGTCAGAAAACAGCTCTGGGCCTGAGTTGCATTTAATTTATTGCTAGGGCTGATCCGACCTGTGGAATCAGTGCAGAGAGGTACCTGTGAGAAATATTGAGACCCGTTGACTTTTGGAAACTTTGAATAGAATTAGAGCTTCTCCTGCAGGTGCTACAGGAGTAAATTTTAGTTGTTCCTGTTTTTCATGTAGGAACCACTTTCCCCAGTCCAAATAAGCAAAGGTAGGATCTCCCCCAGAGACACCAAGAGGAAGAAGCTGGAATAAGCTGGAGTGCTAGCCTGATGCTGCAGTGGACTGGAGGGTCCTTTTCTTTTTTGAGCACTGAGCACTTGTCTTAAAATGATTCCTCAGTGAATGTGAAGGGGTTTTTGCTGCAAAAGTAGGATGATATTTGGCAGCTGTGGCAGTATTGGGCACCATTGAAGGACATTTTTGCCATAAGAAGTGTGAAAGAAATGCTTGACATCATGTATGTTTAACATAATGGTATCTTTCAGTATAATGGTGTGATGCCATAATTGTTAGGATTGTGATTCCAAACAAATACAATACTAAAACTGGTAGTTTTAGCATCTGTGAGCATCCACTTGTTTCAGCTCTGTGTCAGATCTGTGTGGGCTACTCTGGTCTGCTCTCACTGTTGTTACAGGCCCCACTCCCAAACTTTCCCAGCTGAGATGTTTCCACTTTTTCAGCCTTTCCTAGAGACAGGAAGAAGTAGATTAAAAACAATGTGGATTCCTCTCCGTCCTTGAGATGGAGGATCATTGTTCCTGGGGATCATTCAGTCAGCTGAGATCATTACTGTTGAACATGACAGTCTCTACTGTAGAGCATAAAGTCTTTCAGAGGAAAATCTTTGGCTTCCCAGGGACATTTGATTGACTGGGGAGCTGACAGCTGGTGAAAAGAAAAGAGAAACCCATGCCCACAACCCTATGAAATCCCTCTGACTCTATGTCTCAATGATTTCATGGTATTTTATGATGTCATTTTACTTTTGCTGAAGTTATAAAATTCACTTTTTTGTGTCAAAGTTATGAAAATTTCAGATGGCTTAGTTAAAAATGACCCTTTTTTGCTTTGTGCTCTGCCTTGTCTTATGGACAGTATATGTGTATTGTGACCTCTCATGTGCAACATGTGTGCCCCTGAGGTGAGTCACTGATAACAGGGGTTGAGCCTGGTGCCTCTGTAACTTCATGTTATGGCTATTCCTGGAGTTAGAACTCTAAGCCAGGCTAGACCTAGCAGGTGCTAGTGCAGAGTATGCTACTGCAGGTTTATGTGGAAATGGTTTAAAATATGTACTTACATGATAGAAAAGTTGATAAATTTACAGAGACAATCCTTCTTTAGCTAATCTTTTTATTTTCATCAGGATACTGCTTGGATCACTGGATGTGATTTCCTGCCTAATCTGAAATATGTCGTGGCTGTAACTGAAAGCACAATTATTCTCTGGGACTATAAATCAAAAGAGAACCAGGTATTATGTTAGATCAGACAAATGCCAAAATGAAACCTGAAAGTTGATCAGTCTTTATTTCCAATACACAGTCACATCCTTTTGGTCTAACAGGATAAAGGCTTTTAACTTTTGTCTTTGTAGGAACTCAGTGAAACAGTGGAATTTACACTAAAGGAGGAATACTCTTTACACAACAAACTGGAGTATTAAAGTATATTATAAGTTTAGAAGAAAGATTTTACACTATGGTGCAAACAAACCCCCAAATAATTTATTTTCAATGTGTACCTAATGCCCACGTGTGTGCCTGTACATCTGTGTGCATGGGCATACATAGATTTATCTCAGAATCTATTAAGAATCAAGGAACAGGTTTTCCAAGGAATGTAACACAAGTTCTTTTTGAGGTAACTTCCTAATTTAAAGAAAATATTTTTTCATATCCTGTATTTTGTTCAGGACTTTCTAAGAGCAAAAATCATTTTGATGTTAATAATGTATATCCAAACTACTAAAGTTTTTTTAATGCCTTATGCATCTTTGCTGATCCATATTTTAGCTTTTTCCTTCTGTTCCTGAGATGATGAGGAGAAGCAAAGTAATTATTTTTAGGATAAGATTGTCTTTGGATTTTTTTTTTCCCCAATACTAAAAGGCTGCTTCCCAAGCTCAGACAGGTCTCTTTAAGTCTTTTTTCAATCCAATTGGTCTTCTGGGAGAAGGGCTTAAAAAATATATTCTCCACCTATTATTCTCCATGTTCCCTCCAGTCATTACATCAGTGAGAGCTGCAGATATCCAGTTGATGAATAGGTGCAGCTCTCTTTCAAGACCGCAGAAATAATAGTTCTGTATCTCTATTGTGACTCTTTAATGTTTCTGTGCTACACAGGCAGCATCAATGCAGTTAATTCCTATAGCATGTGAACAGTTCCAACCAGTTTAGGCTGGCAAGGATACTTTAATCAAATATGGAGTCAGGCAGCAGAACCAATACACAGTGTAATACAGATGACCCAAAATACCATTCCTGGGCCTTCCAGCAAGATATCACAATGACTTGCAACTGTATTCGTTCCCAATATTGCTGTGCCTCAAAAATTGAAACACCTGCCCATATAAGTACACTTGGCACTCCCAGACCGTATTGTTAATTAGGACTCTGATACAGTGTCTCCCTGTGTGTTACTGCTGTATT
This sequence comes from Rhipidura dahli, assembly GCA_013399225.1. Classification (NCBI taxonomy): domain Eukaryota; kingdom Metazoa; phylum Chordata; class Aves; order Passeriformes; family Rhipiduridae; genus Rhipidura; species Rhipidura dahli. The sequence continues at coordinate 923,918 of VXAC01008839.1, forward strand.
TTGTGGTTTGAATTATTCTTTAATCTGGTTATTTCCAATTTTCTTGTAGACAGCATCTTATTTTTGAACAGGAAACCAAACCATATACAGTCTTAGCAAATATACCATCCTATATGGTATGGAGAGTTCCTTCCTGGAATTTGTAATTGATACTTCTTCACTGAAATGGAAAAAAGCTACCTATGAAACAAAGTCTTGCTGGAACCCTTAGGGTTTGCTTTTAACTCTGCTTGGTGATGGTGTTCACTGAGTTTCTGATAGCAGGAAAAAGCAATAATGGGAGAAGCTAGAAAAAACAAAGTCAAGATTTGAATGCTGATGTCACTAGATAAGCATGATAGATTCAATTCAAGGGCCCTCGTGCAATGTCTAGTAAACTCTCTACCATATTCCACAGAATAATGGTTTTGTCATCAAACCCATGAAAAACTGTCTGCTCTGTGTTTCCACGGTGATGACATCAGATAACCAGGCTAAGGACACCATCTTAATGGGAGATGACAAGGGTTATGTTTATCTGCTTACCATGACCAATGATGACTTCATAATGAAACAATCTAAAGCCGAAAAAGAATCACAGTTTAGGTTCATGGACTCTGAATCTTTTAACATGTAAGTTGCTTATTATGGTAAGATATTAGCAGTCTTGCATTATGTTTTGTTTTTAATTTGGGGATTTTTTGCCCTAAATGGAGGATTTGCTTCTGTTTATAAATTAACTCCATCTAACCAAGAAAATAATTTTTGAAGCTGCAGTAGGTAGGATTCACTTGTTGTTGTGTGAAGGAAATGCCATAATTTTTGGTAGAAGATTTTACAAGAGATCTTACAACAGAGAGGATACAGAATAAAATTCAAGGGGAGAATTCACAATTGCTGTTACCTGGTTTGACAAAGGAGCAGCTTTATTGTGCCCAATTACATGAAAGCATGGTTGTGACTAGAAAAGTGCATGGTTCAACCCCAACTTTCTCTCTGCTTGCATTTGAGCTGGAAGAGTGGTTCTGTATCTGCCCTGGATATTAAATGTTAGCATTGGTTGTATATATAACCTCACTGAAAAAATCCCTGTCCACCTACAGACACATAGTTGCTACTGTAGCCTAATAACTTTTCCATTTGTATCCCTAGACCTAAACGCAAGCTACATGATGACTGGGTTGTGAAGATTAAGTATATTTCTGCCCTAAAACGTTTTGCATCCTGCTCCACAGACAGTACTAATTCATTTGTTTTGGATGACATAAAGCGACTGGAGGACAACTTGTAAGTATCTGACATCTTCTAGAAAAGAATAGGTCTTCTGCTGTATAACTTTGCTGGAGATCAGTGCCTTGTAAGATGTCATCTTGTCATATTGAATCTGCCATTTCTATTAGCATCGTTAATAAAAATAAAAATACATTTGTTTAAATGCTTGAATATTTTTGTGTGTTAGCTTTTGATGTAGGAGAGGACTGTTCATATATGTTCAGTACTCACAACCCTTAAAATACATTATGTTGACGGTGTTGTCTCCTCCAATTTCTCCTCAGCAAGTAAATTTTAGTTAGAAAATTGATTGTTTTGTTGCATGCATATCATGTATCCATTCATTTTAAATCTATACCCAGACAAAAATAAACTCAACTCAGTTTTATTTACAGTTTTAGTTTCACAAGTTTGAGTTATACAAGATTAAACCAAGAACACAATTTATTCTGAAGTCTGTGAAGTGGTTCTACTATTCAGCTGGAAAGAGGTTATGGTCTCCTTATTTGTGCTAAGTCCTTACTCATATGGCTCATCAGTGCTATTAGCTGATTAGGCTGATCCCAAGCCTAATTAGTCTGTTAATTTAGAAAATTTTATAGCACAATTAAATAATACAAATTCTATTTGATGTAAGAAGGACCTATAAATAACATAGAACTTTTCATTCAAATGTCTCAAAAAATTGTAAGTATTAGATCAGCTTCTCAATTCCTCCGTGAGGTACATCCAGAGAATTTAATAGACTTTTAAGGCTAGTAGTTACAACTCTTATGTTTTACTTCTTGTATAACACATGCCATAAATATTCATGTAGTAATTCTTAAATCAATACAGTACCTTTAGGTTTTATGAGTATTGCATGTCTGTTGAGGATGGGGAAAGTGAACTATGAAACACTTATAGATTGTCCAAGGTCACATGCATCAGCTGAGAAATCCTGTTTGTTTTTGTGGGGAGCTTTGAAGAAATAGGATTAGTTGGAAGAGAAAGAAAACTAAGTCTGCAGAGCCAAAAATATAGTCAAAAGAGTAGATGCTACCATGATATACTTCAATGCAGAATATGAACTGCAAATATCTTGGTAGTTCTTTTTCATTTCATACTGGCAATAGGGTCTTCAAATGCAATTAATACATATCTCTAAGCAGTTTCACACAACAAATAGATGAAATTATATTTAGGCAACTGAAAAATTACACGGCTGTTAAAATGAAATTAGTAGTCCTAAAAATACCTATGGGTCAAATCACTTTGAAATGTCCATTTTGTAAGTAACTCTAGTTTAAAAATATGATTTACTGGTTCTAACAAAAGAAATTTTCCCAATTAACTTTGTGTCGAGGAGTTGTTATTGAACTCAAAGAGGTATGCAGTGCATCTTCTCCCTTATGTGACTTAAGTTTCTTTGTCACAGTAATGGCTGGTGAACAGCTATAATATTTTCTTGTAAAGTATCTAAAAAAAGGGAAGTATGGATATGGCCACAGGGTACTTCTGTTGCAAGGCCATGGCTTGGGCAGGACTTCACAGTGCCAGAATCCCTTATTCCCCTAGATCCTGGGTGAGTATCAAGACTGTTCATTAAAAAGCTAATGAACAGTTATGTAGAAGTATAAAAGGTGAAAAAACCTTATGAAATCAGTTAATCATACATTTAAATCAGTCAATTGTTATTTTATACCATCAAGAGAATTAAGACTTCTCTGTTAGAGCTCTGGAAAGAAATCTTTTCTCCTTCTAAATAATAGCAAGCAAGCAGCCTTTTATTTACACCTGCCTAGAAATAACAAGCTCTTTCATTAATCTGCAAAGTTTCCAGAGTCTTTTTTTAGATTTGCTGTCACCCTCATTTATGGTTTTCAGTATTAATGGCTACTCTAGCCCAGAATAGATGAAGTAATACTTGTCTGAATTTCAAAGGAAAAAATTAAATGTATGCTTATTTAGTTCTGTACAGCTTATTTACACTGGCAGTCACTGTTTCCTGGGAATGACAGGTGTATACCCTGCTACTGCTATATCCAAAAATCAAAATATTAGCTTATTAATAGCAATGGATGATAAGCAGAAGTTGCTCAAAGGATGGGTTTAGAAGGGACACTGAGCCAATCTGAGTCTGTGTTGGTTGTTTGAATTCCCATGCTTTAGTAGTAATTGAAATAGAATAGCTGTTGAGTTTCACATACTTGTCTCATATTGTTATACAACACAAAATAGAACATATAAAGAATGTTCATTATACATTATACAGAAGCAATGGAAAAGTAACTGCACTTAATATAACATTGAGATCACAGTAGACCTCCATGTCTGAAAGAGGCAAATGCAGTTCCTTTGGTGCTTTTCCTCAGTGATTAACTGCTTTAAGCACAAAGGCTTGTGTGCAGCTTACTCTGGCAACAACAACCAGTTTAGGAATCTGTGTGGAGTTTGCCTGTTAAAAGATTCAGGTGTATAAATTGAATGTTTATTTCTTTAATGGAAAGTGCACCCTGTTTCTGTTTCGTTGTTGCCAGTATCACTCTGAGTCTCTGTTATAAATCAATTTGCTTTTAACATGTGATTGTATACATTATGCAAACAGCTATTCTGTATACTACAGAAAAATAAGGCAGAATGACTGTACACTGTATTTTCCTAATATTTCTGACGTGATTTATTAACAATTGCAGACCTGTAAAGGAATTTTCTGTCCCTAAAGGAGTAAATGCCTTCACATACTGTGGAAAGGCAAAAGTCATTGTCACTGGAGGTAAGTATCGGGTTTTTTCCAAGAGACTGTTCTTGAAAAAAAATTGTGGGGTTTCTATTAGAGTTAAATAAGATCAAATAAAGCTGAGTTAGCATCTTAGGAATTTAAATAATTGCTTCTGCCTACAATTAGAGGAAACAGGCCTTGTTTGTAATTGTAGGCCCTTGTCTGAAGAGAAAACACTTCCTGACAGGAATCTCTAAAGGGGTCGATCTGGATTTGATTTGAATATAATTTATAGAATAAAACAGAAGAAACAGTATGTCCAGCTACTTTAAGGTATCTTTCCAAGTCAGAGCGGTCTTGACCAGGTTATACACAATATTCCTTGTAGTATCAGGAGAGCTTCCACCCTATTACTCTTTCACCATCCTTTTGTATCTTAAGCAGACACATTCGCCCATTTTAATACTTCCATTGGTCTCTCTGATGGTGTTTCCCCGAAGTGTTGCTGTTAGATCTTTCTCCCAAATCAGACTGCAGAAATAGTACTCCTTCATCCATTTCTTCCCAGTTATCCAATAATTTTATGAGCCTGTCTACTTCAATGGTCATATTTTGTGCTGCAGATATGTTGCTGGAGTGTGGCAGCAATCTTGTTTTTATATTGTGTCTGTTAAAAATTGCAATCTCAGGCGAAGGAATTCTTACATCCGTATTTAACAAGAATTAAAAAAATAGCCAAGACTCTGCTGTCCAGCCTTGATAATATTCATGGCAGTACAATAACTGCAAAAAAAACAAACAAAAAAAAAACCAAA
>VXAC01008839.1:928753-1109295 GCA_013399225.1 Rhipidura dahli
CCTAGACATGGGAAATAATACAATTCATGTTGAATTGTAACAGTTGACGAAGAGAAAAACTGTGACAGATACCAAAATAAATACCAGACAGTTCTGTTGATTTTCTAGACACAAGATTTAAGGGAAAAGCAATATGGCTGTAGAAGAGTTATTAGTAAACATTCTGAAGTTCAGCCTTGGAGGAGATGCTGTTTACACTGATTACCTTGTCACAAAAAAGGAGTCTGGAGAAATGTGCTGATGACATAAAGGAGGTCCTATAGAATAAAACGTGGATAGTATTTCCTACAGGTAGAACTGGAGGATTTTGCTGTGGTAATAAAACCAAGGTGAAGTGTCTGAATGGGAAAGAAGGTCAGTTACACGGGCTCTAGTACACGTTTCTTTTACACACTTGAAATTCTTCTTCTGGAAATAGAAGAAGAGAAAAATCTGGATAAACTTTCTAAGAAAGTTACAATAGCTGTGTTAGGCCAGACCAAAGGTCTGCCTGATGCACTCGCCCCACTTTGTCAGTGACCAGCAATAAACACTTGTGGCACACACAGAATAGGAACAGGACAATTGTGCAGCAGCACTTGCCCTGGGTACCTGTGCTGGTTCTGTATTGCTGATATGAACCACATTTGAGAAAGATTAGTTGAATATAGAAAAAGGGTGGGGGAAATCTTACCAGGTAGAGACTGTTCATAAAATAGAATCACAGAACATTCTGAGTTGGAAGGTACCTGTAAGGATCATAGAGTCCAAATCTTAAGTGAATGGCCCATAAAGTGATTAACTTACAACCTTGGTGTTTTTAGCAGCAGGCTCTAACCTACTGAGCTAAGCTCTAACTGCACCATTGTGCAAAGATTTAGAAAGTATGGTTTCTATAATGTAGGAAAGTGACAACAAGAAATGCCACTGATGACTATTAGAGCAAACATTAAAGCAATGAGGTTCAGGAACAGTCTTCTGAATAGTGGCAGTTGCAGAAAAACGTTCTCAGTTGAAAATGGAGCTTTGATTTTTGAAAAGGTTAGATTGCATACTTGTTTGTGATGGTTGCAGGATAGACTTAGAATGCAGGAGCTCCTATCCCATCTATACAGATACCTATCAGAATATTTCAGAAGCAGATGAGTTTTCTCAATATTGAAATCTAATTTGTTTTGACTTTCACTGCACAAAAGTACTGTAAGCGTGGGCAACATGAAAAAAGTTTAATAATACTGTGTTTAAGGACTCTGTAATGATGATTTTGGTGATTTTTGAAAAAGTGTAAGAAACTGTACTTCTAACAGCCTTCCTGTCTATTAATAATATTTACATATCCTTTAGTTGGAATCCTGTCTTGCCTGTTCATCCACCAGCCTTCATCTTGTTGTTGAAAGACGTCCTCCTGCCTCTCACCCTCATTCCTAAAGCTTAGCCCTGCTGCTCCCCTTGAATAAAAAAGGCAATTTTTCCTGAGCTGTATTACTAGGAGTCCCAGAACACAGTGAGAATGCATGTCCAAAGAGAAAGACAGGGTGGAATCATCTCTTTGAATTTGACTGTGGAGTTAGATCAGTCAGGGCCTGCTATGAAGCTGAACCCAGAACTTGGAACAGTGCTACAGGTCTTGAGAGTCCCATCTACTAAAGCCTTCAAAAGATGAGCTTTAGAATTCTGTGCTTTCTTAATAGAATACACTGCTCACAGTGGCACAGCACACTGTCAGGCTGGAGCACACTGTGTTTGCCTCTGCATCTCAGAAGTCATCTCACTCTTGACTAACTGAGAAACACATGTTGATGATCCAATTAATGACAGATTAATTAAAATGAACACTAATTAGTCCTGTTAATTAGGGAGCCTGCAATTTTATCTGTAATATACCCTAAAAATCAGAGACCATAACAGGTAAATAATTCAGGAATCATAATGTATCAGTTTCTTGGTGATGTGTTCAAACATTTGTAAAACTTAAGCTTATTTATCACATTCAGCAATTAAAATAAAAGAAAAATCCAGCCTTTGATTGCAGGCTAGCTTCTAAAGTGTTCAGCAAGGATATATCTGCTAAACATTTTACTAAGCCCCATCTTAATGTTATTTAGCCAGGTGTTTATAGCACAAATGGAATGTTACATACTGTGATGAATTATTATTATGACTATTAAAGAAGTCATGTTTTAACACTCTTACTATTCTTACTGAAAAACACATGCTCATGAGTTTTTCAGTACTGTGTCACAACCTAATTTTATCTTCTAGATATTTGACATTTATGAAAATGAATAAGATAAAAACAAACCTGGTACTGAGTTTGCTTTTCATGCTTGAGGCTAGATTTCAACCCATAAAATTATAAAACCTAATGGTGGCCTATAACATGGAGCCCAGAGTAGTTTAAAATAACTTCTCTGTGTAGCATTTTGCATTAATATTACATTGAATGGTGAAGTTACATGGGTTTTTTTCTTATTCTTTATTCATTTCAATTCCAGTTATGTGCTAATCGTCACTTCAGGGCATGACTGCAGTTAAAATCAAATTAGGTATGCATATAAAAGCAGGAGATGATCAGTTTGAAATGATACATCAACTACTAACCCTATTAGTTCTTCAAATCTGGCTGTTGTTTTCCTGTGAGCAATGAAGCAGAAGAAAATCTATTAGTGATTTCTAAATCTAACAGTAACAGATTAAGACTGATAAAAGGAACTACTCTGTGCTTGTTCAGTTTCCTTCATGAATTCCTGGAACAAGTGAAGCACATTTTCAGGAATTCCCAGGAATCCTAGTGATAGAAATCACATACCAGAACTCCTCTAATACTAGCTCTCAGAAGCACAAGCAAACTCTTTTCTATGATGCAGTTTAAACTTAAGAAGAACATACAAAGACAGACAAGAAAGCACAAAGAAAAAACAGAGACATTTGTCAGTATGATAAACTAGTTTACCTGATGTCTGACTGTTCTGAAGAGGTTTTGCAGACATTATAAGGCAAAATTATTTAAGACAGATTTGAAGGAAAAACAAGTTCTTTTAAACAGTAAAGAGATTTCTGTGTGAGAGTAGCAGCACAGAAGGAAACCGGAGGTGTGTTTTTTATTTATAGTCTATTGAGGATCCCAGGCTAAGCCCCGTATTTCTCCATTCAAAAATGTTACTGTTCTCAAGTGGGTTTCAACACCACTGTAATGCAGACATCTCAGCAGACTTGTAACACCATACAAATTGCAAAACTGTGTCATCAAGAGAGACAGTTTGACAAAGCATCACATGTTCAAAGAAGGTGTTTGAGTCCATAACATCTAGCTAGAATAGAGCTGTGGTTGTAGAATCTGACTTCTAAAAAAACGCTAAACATCTGTTTTTGTAATTATTTATCATGGAAAGGACCCCAAACAACTGAATCTGTTTTGATTAAAATCACTGATTTCACAAAATCTTAAAAATTTGCTGTTGGATAGATCATCTTCTTCAGGTTCTTCTTGAATGTGCTTCTACCCACACTTTCTGTGTCAGGATTCTGAATCTTGGAGGCATATTTGGAGCATGGAGAGAACAAATGTTCCAGGAAATGTTCCAGTGTAGCCGTGAATGTTAGGGCCAATCTGGCATTAGTCCAGAGAGAAGAGAGCACATCTACTATAATAAAAACTACCATTATGTCCCTATCAGCAAAAGGAACTAAAATTAATCCACTATTTCACATGAAAAGCAAACAGTATTTTTATTGTAGGGAAAGGTTTTCTTCCCAAATGTCACTTGATCTTCCTGTTAATACCTGAAGTAAATGGCATGTATTAGTGGTTCTAGTCTTAAAAGAAATTCTCTGTGCCAGAATTAAAGGGAGCTATGCTCCCCTTCAATTATCTGCTATTACTTCAGGAATATAAAGAACAGAGCAGTTAGGAAGACCAGGAAAGGTTCTGTTCCTCAAAAGTGCAGCAAGCAGGTAGTCAAGTTGATCAGATATTGTCAGCAGCTTCTACACAGTTTTCCACCATCTTAAGACATGACAGTTTCTGTCTGGGGCTGATAAGAGGTATGTTGTTGAAGCAATGTCTGTTCCCTCTGATGTTATAACCAATCTCACCAGTCTCACTGGAGGCTTTTGTCTACTGTGTTTCATGTCCTTCTCGTGGGAGGTCTGCAGGCTGAGTTTTACTCCCATGGACTTGTTTCCCAGTATATACTGACCCGGTTACAAGGGTTCTGCTAATTCGCAGGACATGTCTGGGACAGCCTAACATGAAATCTGAGGAAGTGAGCAGGGACCCATCATGTTCTGGAGTTTCCCCATCCAAAAGGGCTTCATAAACCATTTGTGCAGTTATAACCCGTTTAAGCTACTTCCTGCCATGCTTACAGCATGTACAGATTGTCTAGAGTAGTTGTGCCTGGAAAAGAATCTCTTCCCCCTGAAGTTTCAAGCCAGTCATCTGCTTACGCATGGCTCTCCTTTCCAGGGCAGAAGTTCTCCCTCCATTGTGCTGGTACAGCTGTTTGCGTAGTTGAATTCTCAGTCCACTTGTGAAATGAGCTGGCATAAATCAAAATGGATTTCTGTTGTAGCTATTTTAAGAGGAGATCATTCCTTCAGTGAGCCTCTCTCATTTAGAGAGAAGCCACATAAACACTGGAATCAATTTAACTGAGAGAACAATATTGTTTAATGGAGGAAAAGGGAGATGGGGTGCTCCTAAACAAATCACATCTTGCTGCATTAAGAAGGAAAGGAATAGATTTCTGAAGAGAGAAATGGAGAGACTGACTAATGACAGTAGGTTGAACAAGCTTAAGGAAGATTATTAACATAATTGAGCTGAGCGCTTAACATAATTGAGCTGGTTCTCTTGGGGCATGTACTTCTTAGTCTATAGTTTTTTTTGCTTTTTGCTCTTCAATTTAAGCTGAGAGAAAACTAAAACATGAACAAAAGTCTGGACAAAATGTGTCTGTTTCATTTATTGTGTGTCAAAATAGAGTGTTCTGCCAGATGCATACAATTCATGCAATTGCAGTATTTGCCAGGAATTGAAAATTAAAATACTTTTTTAATATCTTTGTGTTTTGAAATATTTATGGAAACTATTAGGAAAATAGTACCAAAGATTCAGCTATAACCCAGTCAAAAGATTATTCCTTAAATTGTAGGCAAATTTGAAGTTTGAACATACAAATAAGTATGAAATACCTAATTCTCATTTACTTTACTGCAAACTCAATCATCAGTGGTTACTATTTCCTGTCTGGCCTCAGCTTTCATGCCCACTCCTTTCTGCATGTTCACCTTCTTCCATAGAGGAGGTTATCCCTTTGTGTCCTGGCTAAGTGGACACAAAAATTATTTTACATTTTTCTAAATTACATCTTAGAAGGAAACAAAATCTGAACCCTGGCTGTATTTCTGTTAAAGTGTTCTGCTCCTCTGGGACTATTCCATGTCGTCCCATTCAGTGTCCCCCACCAATCCTTTAGCAAAATAAAAAGGCTTTGAAAAGCTAATTTGTTATGTGTTTTTAATATGTGTTTGGGTATAAGCAATGAAGCATAAGCTGGAATCCATCCCTTACAATGAAAAATTCACATCCTTATGTGGGAGTAGTCTACCTGAATGAAAGGACAGACTTATGAACACTAAGCTCTTGAATACAAAGCTTATTTGCAATCTGAGTTGCTATTTAATCTTTCTGACTACATATATAAATTTTTTTTCTTTCAGGTAATGACAGAATCCTTCGTTTGTGGAACCCTGCTGTTAATTTTAGTCCTACGGGGAAGCTATTAGGACACAGACATAGTGTTGTGGAAATTGTGACCAATGAAAAAGATCAGCATGTCATTAGCCTTTCCTGTGCAAAGGTAAAACACTTTTCTGAACCTCAAGGAAACAGGGCTGCAAGAAGGATCTGGAGAAGTACAGGCCTGATAGTCCTGACCTCAGTGCCCCGCAAAGTTATGGAACACATCATCTGGAGTGCAATCACACAGCACATACAGGACAGCCAGGGGATCAGGCCCAGGCAGCACAGGTTTAGGAAAGGCAGGTCCTGCCTGACTAACCTTGTCTCCTGTTATGAGCAGGTGACCCGCCTGGTGGGTGAGGCAAAGGCTGTGGATGTTGTCTACCTGGACTTCAGCAAAGCCTTTGATACTGTCTCCCATGGCATTCTCCTGGGAAAGCTGTCAGCCCACACACAGCTTGCACAGATGTACTTTCACCAGGTTAAGAACTGGTGGGAAGGCCAGGCCCAGAGAGTGGAAGTGAATGGTGCCACATCCAGCTGGCAGCCATTCTCTAAAGGTGACCCCCATGGATCAGCGTTAGGGCCAGACCTGCTCAATATTCCTATTGATGCTCAGGATGAGGAGACCAAGTACATCCTCAGTAAATTCACAGAACACACCAAGGTGGGGGACTGTTGATCTGCTGGAGTGTAGGAGGGATCTGCAGAGGCATCTGGAGAGGCTGGATCAATGGGCTGAGGCCAACAGTGTGAGGTTCAGTAAGACCAAGTGTCTGGTCCTTCACTTCGGCCACAACAACCCCAGGCAGCATTACAGGCTTGGGGAAGAGTGGCTGAAAGCTGCCCAACAGGAAAGGACCTGGGGTTACTGGTCAACAGCAGCTGAACTTGAGCTGGGAATGTGCCCATGTGGCCCAGAAGGCCAATGGCATCCTGGTCTGGATCAGCAATGGTGTGGCCAGCAGGCCCAGGGCAGTGATTGTCCTCATGTACTCAGCACTGGTGAGGTCACTCCTTAAATCCTGTGTTCAGTGTTGGGCCCCTCACTTTAAGAAGGACACTGAGGTGTTGGAGCATGTCCAGGGAAGGGCAGTGAGGCTGGTGAAGGGCCTGGAACACAAGTCCTACAAGGAGCAGCCTTGGGAGCTGGGGGTGTTTAGCCTGGAAAAAAGGAGACTGAGGGGAGCTGTTATCACTCTACAGCAGCCTGAAAGAGGGTTGCAGCCAGCTGGGGATCATCCTCTTCTCCCAGGCAACTAGAAATAGGACAAGAGGAAATAGCCTCAGACTGTGCCAGGCGAGGTTTAGCTTTAATATCAGGAAGAATTTCTCCACAGAAAGGCTTGTTAAACATTGGAATGGGCTGCCCAGGGAGGTGGTGGAGTCACCATCAGTGGAAGTGTTAAGAAACAACTGTATGTGGCACTTAGTGCCATGACCTGGTTGACAAGGTGGTGCTTAGTCAGAGGTTGGACTCGATGATCTTGGAGGTCTTTCCAACCTAAATGATTCCGTGATTCTGTGACATCAGTGTTATAAATTCAAGTAGGAATCTATTTTTGAGTAACTACTTCTGATAGTAAGTGGTTATCAGTTTGTTTATTTTAATTAAAAGGCAGGGGTTAAGTTTAACATTTCCAAATTATTTTGAGAAGCAAGAATGGAACTATCTGACACATTATCTTCCCAAGTGTGATAAAAGAATGTGTACAATAGTAGATATTAACATTCTGATAATTTCTGTATTACTTTAGCAACTGCCAGAATTAAAACAGAACCTGTACCCAAGTGCTTCATTCAGTAGTTATCACCTGCAAAAACTTCCTACAGCTCTTTTACCCTTCTCTCTCCCTGCCTACCTAAATCCATAAGTGGAGGTCTTCTGGTGTCTCTGTGTATCTTCTTCAACTATTGATCTCTTTTTAAGCTATGTCTTTTACAAAGCTTATTGATCCAAAGCATTGCCCATGAACAGGAATACTAAAAAATCCAGTAATAACACTTCTTCTACCAAATATTCTAAGATTCTGCTGGAAATATATGGGTTTACAAGAAGTTACTGGTGGAATCATGGTGTTGGTGATTTATATCATTTGACAAAACGACACTTTTCAGGCGAGAATAAAAACTTCTATAAACATGTGCAAAAATGAAAGAGAAGCCCCTGTGGGAGTAGTTGTGAATGGCTATGGAACTCTTTCAAGAGTAGTCCAGTGCAGTATTTTTGACATTTAGCACTATTCAGTATCTTCTAGCATCTACAATGAGGGAGTAGAGAGAATAGATACTAAATTAACCAGTTACCCCAAACTGATTAAAGCTGCAGGCCCTGAGCAGAAGTATTAGAGTTCTGAATGGTCATGAAAATTAAAGGTATGATCTATGAAAAATAGCTCCTATAAATCAATAAGGACCCAAAGTAATTAGTTGACTGAGATATCAATTTATCTCAAAGGTTTCCAGATTTTTATTGGGTTATGTAGGAAATATTCCTGAGCTGTTTGTCCTGCCCATGCCACTCCTCTGCTATAATTGCTTACCACTACTCATTGTGATGACAGTAAATACCATATTTTCATTTCTTTAATCTTATTCTTAAAAAACCCCACACATTTCTAAAAGTAATACTAGCTGAAAATAAATTTTCAAAATTTCCCATCTTCACATAATCCTGGAGCCACAACTCTTCCCCCTTCCTCACTCCTATAACCTAATCTGTTCTGTAGTAACAGTAACTTTGCTGCAGGCATACATTACTGTGAACTAAGGAGGGTTTTGACAGATAGCCTGCGAGCTATACATGTAGGAAAAATGGAGTAAGATGTAACACATGACTTAAGGGGAATGAATGAACATTAAGATATTCATGGAAAAGCAATTGAGAATGAAGCCCCTGGGGCTGTAAATGTAGAAGATCTCTTGAGGGCCCTTCTGGGCTTTTCTGTGATTCAATATGATGATTCATAAGAAATCAAAATCTATTTTAAAGGTCTCCAAGTATGTGGGCACATGATCTTAACTAAATATAGCTGAGTTGTGCCAATGACATCAGTAAGACCACTTGTACCCGCAAATAAATATATGACAGTATGTTTTAATTAAAAGCTGTGTGTATTTAAATAGTGCACTGAGTTATAAGGATGAAATGACACGTCTCAAAAAAAAAACCGAAAACCAAAAAAACACCAAAGAAATAAATTCCTAGACTTTCAAATGTCAGATAAATCTTGTGGTCATAGTAAAAACTATGTTTAAAAAGAAGAAATCTCTTACAGAGAAGTATAAACACAGACTTTCAAATAAAGTGGTGATCGCTCTGTACCTCAAATATGCAATCTATAGATGATATATAGTATACCAAATAGCACAAGCAGGTCAGCTATAACAGGATTGCTTCCAACCTACTTAAAGCACATTTGTGTTTGAAAGTCAAGAACCAGGAAGTATACAAAGGTGCGCAACTTCTCAGGGAACTTTTAACTTTACTTTCAACATTTAATGCGTTTCCACCTAAAAAAAACAAAGACCAACTTGTTTTTCTATCTGTCTAGCATAAAAAATCGAAATAGTTTTCTCTGTTTTGTTTACATCTTTCAGTGACTGTGATATAGGAGGCCACTGAAGCAAAATATGGACAGCCTATATCTCTTTACTCAAAATAAGTTAAGAGACTTATCAGTGATCTCATAGAAGCATTATATCCTATCAAAACAAAATCTCTTTATATATGTTTTACAATAAATAACTGACAGAACAGCAGTACTACGGAAAAGCTTAGGAAAATTAAATTAATACTTTTCCAGAACCTTCCCAAAATTAAATTTAACCTAAACCGTATCAGCTCTCCATATTAAAATAAAAGCTTTTTTATTGTGCTATTTTCAACTAAAGTTGCAAAAAAAGGTGAAAAGTGGGTGTCCACTCGGGATTCCCCGGGGATAGTTCGGTGTAGAGGCTGATGTTCCAGACAGCCCTCTCGCTGGGACGTCCCAAGCAGCCCTTCTGCAGGGTGCACGTCACTCCTGCCTCTGCCAGAGGAGGTTTATTTGCCGCTGCGACCCAGAAGCCTGCCTCAAGGGCAGCAGGGGTATGCCTTCTCAAGTACCAAGAGGGATAAGCAAGTCCCTGAGAGAAGGAGGGAGAGACAGAATAGGTCCAGCAGGGATAAGGTTTATGGCGGGGTAGATCCAGGGAACTCTCCAAACACAGAACAGTCTTACACAGGGCTTAAAGCCACACAGAAAAGGGGAGGGGGAACACTTCAGCAACCAATGGGATACCAGTGAGGGGTAACAGACACTTATGCATAACCAATCAAAACCAACCAACTGGGAGGGGCTTTACAGAACTCCAATGGCCATCGAAGTTGGTCAGAACCTTCCAGAAAAGGAGGCTGAGCTTTCCCCAGTTCTCCTCCCTCGGCACACCCCCTGGGCGGCTCCAACATGCCTTTTAGGTGGTTCAGATCTCTTCCTCCTCCTCCTGGGCATTGTCCGACCCAGTGTTGCTCAGCCATTGGATGGCCAGAGCTCGAGCGACAGGAGGAGCCTGAGCCTTACGAGGCTGAGACACCACCACAAGTGGGGACTTTTAATTTTTTTTAAATTAAGGTTTGCAAATGTTGTCGTTGTTACATAATTGCTACATTTGATGATTCAGACTGATTTTAAACTTTATGGCCATTTTTTTTGTACTATAGTAAAAAATTCCTTGTCATTGTAAAGATATTTTTATGCAATATCATATGTGCTCACAAGAATGTCTCTGTAGCCTGTGTGTAACTGATTTATTGTCCAGAGTTCAAAAATAAGGGATCACATTAGCTTCTAGTTTCAAACTCATGCTGCAGCAAAGCATTGCAGTCTGAAGAAGTATTGGCAGAATTAAGGGCTCAAAACCTGCAGTGAATGGTTTTAAAGACACCTCAAATGTTACATATCTATTACAAGAGTACTAGGGGATTTATTTGATGGTATTAGCCTTAGTTCCATACTATAGAATAGAAATGTATGTTGTAGTTTATACATAAAAATGTAAAAATTAACAAATCTGAAACCATGGTTTCACAGCACTAGTGAAAAAAAATGATAAATCACAGGGGATTTATATTATAGTGGAAGAACTAGTTTAGAATATTATTAACACTTAACAGTCTGAACATCCCGGAGTATGGAAAAGAGAGTAGATCCCAGGAGAAGGAGAGGGAGGCATCAGTGTGCTAACCTTGTGAGGTGGATTCCAAAAGTACAGATTACTCAGCAGGCCTTGGCTCTGTGCAAGCCCAGCTCAGCAATAACAAAATCTCAGTATTATCAACCTCTGTTCAGCACAAATCCAAAACACAGCCCCATACGAGCCACTGGGAAGAAAATTAACTCCACCCCAGTCAAAACTGGTACATTTTACTAGATCAGTTCTGCTTTTGTCAGCAGAAGAAACACCTGAGCAATGCTGCCTTCTTTTTGGAGCAGACTTCTTTATTTACTCTGTGGCATTTTGGCCAGTATGCAGTACGGATTTCTGGAAAGCATTGAGGACACCTCTGTGATATCTAATCTAACTGAAAACAAGTTGTCCTGAACGAATAATAACAAAAAAATTACGACTACAATTAAGAAACTCTTTCGGAATTTGAATTCAAACACTGGTTCTATTTAATGAAATGAAGATTTCTTTAACTATTACAGCACATAAGCCTTTTGTTTGCTCCAATATTATAAGGATTTCTTGATAAAACTAATTATTAGTAAACAGTTGTCAGGCAGCTATTAAATTTTTTCTAATTCTTCTATCACAAAAATTAAACTTAGCTTCTTGGGTTTATACATAAGAAAATCTACAAAGTAGGCAGAGACATTAATTTGTACGTAATTTCTGTATGACCTTTAGTCTTGTGAATTAGTATTTCCATTGTAATGACATTGAGGTAGAGGGGAGAGCCAAGGTGGGAATTGTCATTAACTCTGTGTTGCTGAACTTGCTCCAGAGTATAATATTCATGGAAATAAGTTTATTCCTGATCTTCTAGATTGTGAAGACCTTAGCAATAACAGTTTGCATAGGTGCAGTTACAGCTGTAGTCCACAGCCATGTCTTTTTCTTCAGCAGTTCAGTTAAATGAATTTACAAGATGTGATCCATGTGTTCCTAATCATAGGAACATGCTCTGAATCTTGTGCTGAGATTTCCCACAAACACAATTATATGCTAGAATTATTTTATACCTTTTCTCTACAAAGTAAAATAATATGGCTTATTCAAGCACTGAAGCAACATCTTTTTTATTGATGAGAAAGGCTGGTAGAAATATGTTAAGTCCTTTTTAAAAACCCAGCTTTGGACTTGGAATTACAGCTAAGCAACATCCTCAGATGCTTCAGGATACACTAGATAGACTGTGAATTATGACAAGTTTGATGTTTCAAGCCAAGCAAGGCAAGATTGTCCTGTATAAAGGTATTTGATCTGCCTGGTTATTGCATTACCACCATTTTTCTACAAATGTCAGTACTCTAAGTTAATAGAAATTGCTATAGTTTTTTTGTCTGTTTTTTTCCTGATGGGCCCAATAAACATAAGAATGACTTTTACAGAGTGAATGGTATATGAGAATGGTCTGTGGGTTGAAGAAATAATGGAAAACGGACTTGATGCTTCAGCACAGATAGAAGAATACTACATAGGAAATCTCTGCTGCATTTATTTTTTTCCTCTCCTTCATGTCTTTCAGTCCTTCATTGGCCCTATCTATCTGTAATTTGCCCATTCTTATTTTCGTCCTGCATTATGAAACACTTACTACTTAATTTTGTCATGTTACAGAACTGATTGAATGCATTCAGGAAGCATCAAGAGGAAAAAATACCACTCATAGGCACAGGGGCTATTAAGCTTGGAGATGTGGCAGGAAGCAGGCCATTATCTGAAAGATGATATTACACTCTGTAGAAACAAGGAGGTTAAGGCTAATGGCAGAGACCAGACCAGCTCCTGTACTGAAAGGCTGTGGAGCAATGACAACAACTCTCTCTCACTTAGTGTAGAGTGGGGATTCAGAACTTGAACAGTGGAGGCTGCAACTTCATGTCTTGACTATTTGGGTTGTCAGTGGAAGTAAGAAAGCCAAAATTTACTTCACCAGTCATTTCATTGACTTTACTAGAACATCTCCAGTGGTGGGTTTGGTTGAATTAGACCACCTAAGTGAGTCAGGAGAACAAGATTTGAGCCCACAGGCTTCAATTCATAAAAACAAACAGTTTTGTTTGAATTAGACCACCTAAGTGAGTCAGGAGAACAAGATTTGAGCCCACAGGCTTCAATTCATAAAAACAAACAGTTTTGTTTGATGATCAGTAGGGCTAATATAAGAAGCATATTCCCAATCTTTAAACCACTGTAAAATACCATTTGTAAACACAAACCCTTTGTTTTAAACAAGTGAAATCAGGGTTCTTTGTTTTTTTTTGATTTTAAAAGTAATTTCATTTCTTGATATCTAAAGAGCAATGCACACATTTACGCATGGCAGGAGACTGTGCAATAAGCGGGAACTTCTCTTACCTCCATTCTGGGCCATGGGAGAGTTTCATTCCGTTCACAATTTCTTTTAAATCTAATGCAGCCAACATGATGCAACCACATAAAGATTCCCTTCCTAAAATTTGCCTATCCTAAAGTAATTCTGTTGTACATGTTAGCTTAGTACACAGCCTAAGGGTAGATTTTCAGCATTTCAGAGAAGATAAAGGGAGGTAAGATATGTTATTAGTTCTGTCATTTTCTGATTTTTGCAAATTTACTCAACCCCTAATGTTATCAGTCTCCTGTCCTCTGTCTCCTGATCTGCTTAATATAGGCTGGGCAATATCCCTGTGGGAAGTTATGTGTCATTTTCTGTCTGGAACTGAGCAGGTGATTGTATCAGTGCCTGTTAGTGTGGATGTTTGTCTAACCTGTTTTGAAAGCATGTGACATTGTTATAAGGATGTATTTGTAGTACAGTCATTTGTCTTCCTGAAAACTGAGAGCAACTCAGCTGGAAACACACTAATTAATTTATGTCAAACCATTGCTAATCATGGCTGTTACTGGAATGTACTGTAGAGCAACAATATTTAATTTAATCTAGATAATTTGAAAAAGAGGCATTTGGGAAATCTGCTCCAGTCATCCTTCACAAAAATTATGTGGCCACATCTCTATCAGGTACATTTTTTTGTATACAGCTTTGAAACCCACAGTTCTCTTACTGCTGTGCTGTTACTCTCTTTGGTTTGTTTCTCCCAGATATTAAGAATTTTATTCTCCTCTTATATTGCATAATCCTTCAGTAACATTTAATATTCTTCAGACTTTCCATGTAAGATACCCAGTTTTCTGTTGTTTCCTGTCCCATGTTCTAATAGTCAAATACTCTGTGCCTTAGGTAGTCTGAAAAAAAAAAAAAAAAACCAAAGTTAGCCTACAGAAGTCTCAAGGGATATCTCATCCATGTATACAAATATTGGAAGGGAAGGTGTAAAGAAGAGGGTAGAGGGTACCAGGAGCTTTTCAGTGGTTCCCAGTGACCAGAACATAGGCAATGAAAATTGAAACACAGGAGGTTCTGCCTGAACATCAAGAAACACTTCTTTACTGTGAGGGAGATGAAGCACTGACACGGGGTGCTCAGAGAAGTTGTGGAATCTCCATCCTTGGTGATATTTCAAGTCCATCTGGACATGGCCCTGCTCTGTGTGGCCTCACTTGAACTGTGGTGTTTAACAAGGTGATCTCCAAAGGTCCCTTCCAACCACAACTGTTGTTATTTCATAAAAAAGTAAAATTCCTTAGAAAACCTTGTCTAAGGTGAGAGAATCATTCTCAGATTGGTTGAAGATTGACAGGAGGAACCTGACCTGGTTTTTAACTTCTGATTCAGGTATCTATGGGCAGCCAACTCTGTCCTACACCTCTAGCTTCCTGTTTCTGACACCCACACCATCTAAATGTCCACTGAAGCAGTTCTCCAGAAGTGTTGAGTCTTATTTTACCTTTGCAGCAGGGACCAGGTATGTCTGTTGGCCACACATCCTGCACACAGTACAGAGACAAGACATGCAAAGCATTTGCGTGCTCTCAACAGCAGCACCGAGTATATATCCTTCAGGCTCATTGCTATGTAATTAGACTCACTATTGCATAAGACAGTTTCATTCCTTTCCAGCATCCCTTCATGTTTGGGAAAAGTAAGTAATTTTATATACTACCAGGTTTATTTGGTAGAATTATTATTATTATTATTATTATTATTACTACTACTACTAGGTATTATTTGAGGAAGTGATTTGAAAGGCTTGTACTTTTGAACTTTGTCAAGTGACTATCTCAATAAGGCTATAACAGTACTGTTTGCTGCACCACATTGCATTAATATGATTAGAGCTAAATCCCCCTTCCCTTAACCTCACAAGCAATCCCATTTACATCAATTTGTTCCTAAGTCTTCTTACTGTGACAGGGAGTTGTAGCACTTTGCAGGATCACCTTCAGGGATCACAAGACACATATAGGCACTCTCTGCAGATACCTTACTCTGTTAAATAACACAGCAAGCAGAACTGCAATTTGACATTCATGCCTGGTGATTTTTGTCTTTAAAGCCTCAGATGTTCTATATGAATTTGCAAATTTTTTCACTTAGACCGTGGAGCCTTAAATGACCCTCTCAAACAGGTGAACAGGGTAGCAAATAGGAGCATATAAACGAAACACTTCCACAAAAAATCAACTTTAATTGTTCCTTAGGAAGAGTTAATAACTCTTCCTGTCTATGCCTACAGTGAATACTGTGGCTAGCTCAACTTCTTTCTGTCCCAAGAGTGACTGGATTTTGGATTTTCCTGCATATGTGTTTTTTCATAAGTCCTTTTAAAGACTTGCAGCATCACTATTCTGTAAAATTGAGGAAAGTTGACTTCTTCAAAAAACAAATATTCTTTAACTTTCAAAAAGTATCAGCAGAATGTGAGAGTTTGGAAGAACTAAAAGAAAGTTACTGTTTCCTCTAGAGAGTTACTGAGATATTTCCCATAGAACAGTGTTTTAAAGTCACTTATTCTTAACTAGCAGTAATTTGAAAGAATTGTGTTTTGGTGGGGGAAGGGGGAGGGGCAAAACCTGAACTTCTTTAGTCTTTATCTAGCTCAGTTAATTACAAATAGAAAGGAGAACAGGATTTGCTTCTTCCAAAGTCAAAGCGTGTTCCCACAGTAGCATCTTCATAAAAACCTGGCAAGAGATAAATGTTCCCAAGACCGAACTTAATTTTTTTTTTACTGAGAGCATGTAAAAAATCTATTTACCAATTTTTTCCGGCCCTATTTCCCATCTTTTTTCTATTTCCCTCTGCTCTTCACATTTTAGTTGTTAAGGTGAATCTTTTGCCTTCTGTTTGTCTTTGAATGTACTAAGGAAAATGGAAGAGATGTGTGTTGCTGGTTGTACATGCTCATAAAACATAGGCTTTAGAGCCAATGAAAAAGACTGTTCAGACTTTTTTCTATGTTCTGAGTTTTAGGGCTTGAAGGAAGGCAGTGTTCAAGAGGAAAGTGTTTATGAATGCAAATATAGATATTTAAATTTTTCAAGAGATGTCAGAAGGCTCAGAAGGGGTCTCAGTGGCAAGAACTCCCACTGAATTCTGGGGGGTTTTGATTTCCAATTTTTGTCAATGTCTGTGGAAATTCTGTCTGTAACTGTGTGATTTTTCCATTGGGTTGAAAAATGAATGACACAAGAAGAGCACCCCAGCACAGAGGGAACTGATCCAGATTGCAGTCCTGGAGAAGATAACAGAGTTTACTGGGGCTGTTGCAACCAAGATAGGAAAGAGATGCAGTGTGCCTTCCTTGAATGCCCCTGTGTCCCAGATACCAACTGTGTGAAAAAGGCTGGTCATAATGTGGGAACACAGGCAAGAATCCCTGCACTGCTAACTCTTAAAAAAGTCTGTCTGTGGGTCAAGGCAAATTCTGCTAACAACTAGACTGAACCAAGTTTCTCATTAATGTAAGCTACCATAAATATAATATTGCTGGAAGTACAGCTCAGCTTTCCCAATAAGGTTGAAACAGTGGGTTGTTTCCAATAGTACATGAAGCACCTTCTTTCCACATTCCTTCTCCTCCCTAATATGTTTTGTTTGCTTGCATATAGTCTTTATTTTGTGGTTTCAGAAGACACAGTCTAATAGCACTTTGCCATAAAGAATATGCTCTCAGAGGTTTTCAGGGATTTCTGGTATTTCTCAGGCTGCTGTGGGAAATTCTTCAATAAATAAGTAGGACAGTAAAGTTAGTATTAACAAAACACTCCTAAGGCAACTCCCTGTAGTCACTTCCTAATTTTTAAATAAGCATGCCTTTTGTTGCCTCTCTTTGTGCACGGATTCATGCACAGTCTGTGTGCTGATGCAGATGAGCAGCACTGACATTTTCATCTTGCAGCCATGCTGGTGATGCCCTGTGTGGGAGTTACTCATGTGGAAAAGGGTTTTATGTAATCGCCCCATCCCTGCCCACGGGCTGGGAAAAGAAGGCAACCATAAGGCAGGGAAGAGATTTATGAATGCTGTGGTGTATCTAGGTTTTTGCTGTCACTTTAGGTGACTGCATATTCTTAATGTGGTACTGGCCTTAAGAGCTGAACAAGCAGCAAGAAATAGTGCAGCAAGCTCTTACTTATATTCACCTGTGCTATATAAACATCTTTTCTTTTTATTGCTTTGATATTATGTCAAACCCATGTCTCAGTTGTTGACCAATTTAACTTGAGTCGTCCATTAGACTATTAGAATTGTCTTTTTTCATTTTTGTTGTATGTAATTTCACTAACATTTTAACAGATCTGGAAGGAAAGGTTATTATATCTCTGTTCAGTGACTTATTGTTTTCACCTGACTGTAGTATCTCCATTGATACCTACTTTTAATTGTTTTTCTTCTCTTAGACCTGTTTTACATGCTCTAATTGTGAGTGTACCAGCACTGAGCTTGGAGATCTACCTGCGATATTGTCCTTTCTCAATTCTCACCATCGAGTCTTCTTTCTATTTTTGCTGGTCTACTGTTCAGCTGGATTAAGAGCTTCATAATTTTTTTTCCTATTCAAATGGATTTCCTTTTTCAAGGCTTCTCAATGACTGTTTTGCTTTTTGTAGGCTTTAGAAATTGCATGTCTGAATGAACTCTGAAATGTAATCAGAAGTCAGTCAGAGGAATGTGATGGACATGGTTCTTTAGACTCAGTATTGTCTCAGAGAAAATTTATTCTCAGTAAAAAGTTCTTTAGAGTCCTTTCTTTTTGAGTTTTCCTGAAAACAAACAAAATACTGAGGAGAAATTTTCTTCTACTTAACATTCTGAAATTCTCAAGTATGAATTTCTCTCTGGTGCCAAAGGTGATTTGTTTAAACACTGATTGATGTATCTGTTCCTTTTCTTCCCTTCCTTCTCAGAATTCTGATGGATTCACTGTAACATCCTTTAAAATCAGGTTGTGACTTTTGTAAAGGCCCACAACACTGAGAGTATTGATGAGAATATTGATGTTGTACCAAGATGTGTCTTTGTGTTAAAATGCCAATTAAAAATGCAGCCATAATAATAGCACAATTGAATGAATACAAATAACTTGCACAAATACCTGTATACAACTCACCAGTTATGGCAGCTGAAGAAGGATTGCAGGCAGATGTGATGACAGAATAACTTTTGAGAGCATAGTAAAGTTCTCTCGCAGTGAAATATGCTGCAATAAGGCCATGGAATCTGAGAAATTAAATCATGATTTCTTGAAGTATTAAAAATAGTTTGCATAGGATAGCAGTAAGTTCAACACAGCTTTTGATCAGGCAGGATGAAAAGTGCTGTTAACATATAATTATTCTAGAGTTTAAAGCAGATGCTGTTCTTTCCACTGAACCTGAAAGAACAAATACGTCTCAATACATCTAGTGCTCCTTACAGGATGGTACCCCCACTAATCAGTAGCATATCATAAAGGAGAGCACAAGAACTTTATATGCATAAAGATAATACTTCTGCAATGTGTTCTGATCCTGATTTAGTCCAACATCTGCTGTCAGTCAAAGGTTTCAGGAATTTCTTTATCCAGTAATCCTTTAAATTTTTCTTTGTACTGTTGCACACCATTTCATAGTCCAGTTCAAATACAAGTCTTTAAACAAGTGGCATTTATCTGTATGTGGCAGAAGAGTGTGACATACAATGGAGACATCTTGTCATTGAGGGACAGAAGCAGTTTTCATGAGATTTGGTTCTGCTCTGGACTTCTCAGGTCAAGGCTACAAAATTCAGCCTTTTTGTGCGTTTTATCCTTAGTAAAATAGGGATAAAGATACCTTTGATATTTGTCTTGTTTATTTTGAGATGCACCATTCTTAACAATGTGATTTTCATTGGGGGCTATAATATTAATGTCATAGAAACAAAAAGTAGTTGGAAATCCAGCCAGGATACAATACTAGATTTTCTCCTCTCTCTCTCCCTCTAGGTTTTTAGAGTGTGGGATATACAGACTCTTTCCCCGCTGCAGGTCTTCTATGAAAATCAAGGGAGTCCTGAAGAGATGAATGCCTTCCCCATGGTATTTGACAATGATCACGGCATGCTTCTCATGGGTATGGTACTGCATTTGGTGTATGAGAGCATGCCCCTTCTCCTAGAATCCAGTTTCCTTTATGATTACATACAGCTGAAACTGAGTACAGGAATCAGTTATATGAGAATATCCAGAATACTGTCAGACAAGGGTATTTGCACATTAAGGCTGTTTTAAAGTGGGTTACAATATGGTGCTAATGTCTATCTTTAAAATGGTATGAAAATATGCAGCATGGGAATTAACTGCAGGAACCAAAGGAAATGAGTTAGGCTTCTCTGAAGGCAAGGTGAACCTCCCATGGCAAAATTAAACTAGTTATTGTTACACAGACTTGTCATTTCTTGAAAGCTATTAAGTTATTGATCCCCCCCTACCTACTCCTCCAGCACCGCCTTCTGTTGGGAGATGAAACCAGCAGCTTGTAATCTCTGTGGAGCCCTCACAAATGTATTCAAACTCTTTATTTAACTCAGTAGCTACAGGCAGCCCCACAATCTGAGGTGTCAACAGACACACTGTCCAACTGATTAGGAATAAGATATTACAG
The DNA here is from genome assembly GCA_013399225.1 of Rhipidura dahli. Classification (NCBI taxonomy): domain Eukaryota; kingdom Metazoa; phylum Chordata; class Aves; order Passeriformes; family Rhipiduridae; genus Rhipidura; species Rhipidura dahli. Next base: position 948,696 of record VXAC01008839.1, read on the forward strand.
GAACTCAACCTGGGGTTTCTGGGCTCTGTTTCCTGACCCTGTAGCAGGGAGCCTGGAACCTCTGAAGGACCAGAGCTTTGCAGTTGTCACTAAGAATGTTAGCCTTTTCTATCTAAGGCAGAGACTCTTGAAATCAGCAGGGTTTTTCTGCCCCAGAGATGTAGTCATAAAAAAGACAGCTTTGAACTTGTTCTGGGGCTACAGAGGCCTGAGATGTACCAGGCAAATAAAGTAATTGTCTTTGGAGACAGCTTTTTCTGTCCTTGGATTAGGAACAAGGCACAAAGCTTGCAAAGCTTGTCAGATCTGAGAAGATGAATGTGAAACATTTTGTTTTCAGTGACTTGGTGGTTTCTACTGAATTTTTTAATCACTTAAGGATAGAGATAGTGTCTTCATTTCAAATTTATGCTAGTGAGATTTTCAAGGTTTAGCAATGTAGGGAATTTATACAGGTCAGTCCTCGACAAAATGAGGTAACTTTGCCCTTATAAAAAAAATGGTTCTATAAGTGCCTAAATATTTGTAAAAGTCTGATCCTAGACTCTGTTAATGATTCCATTAAAAGTCTAAGTGAATGCCTCCTGCTTCTGAAGAGGGCAAGAGACTGAGGCTATATGTGAGCGAATTCATTCTCATTGCTATGTACCTGGCTTTAGAGCATAGATTTTCACTTAGTAATTCACTAACATTCATAAATCACAGCTCACCTTCATGCTTCATTTGAATATTGCCATAGCTTTCCTTCTGTGCCTGTTTACAAGCTGCTGGCCTCTGTGCCTGGACTTATGCCAAGGATTAGGCAATTTCCTCTTTTGCTCTGTACTCACTGCTGCTCCTCTGCTGGTAGATCAGCTGGTAGATCGACAGGGATACGGGGGCAGGGATACTGGAGCTGCGATGGGAGACTGCATGTGCTCTGTGACTTGAGAACACAATACAGACCTTGTCTTTTCTTTTGTCTGATCGTCCCCATCTGTCTTTGCAACCCCACTGATCAGAGAGCACTGAGAGGTGTTTGGAAAACACCATTCAGACCTGCAGTGCTATATAAAGGAAGGTGCTGGAAAGACATGATCATTGCCTACAGATAGAATTGCTTTATCTCTAAGAAAGCAGAAAACAGAATGTATTTGAGTGATATATCTCCCAGTTAGAATTTTATGTATTTGGGTTCATTCCATTTCATGCCAACCAACTTTGGAGGATTTGTGGGTTCTACCAATTTGCAGTCAGTTTGTCAATCGCATCAAAGGTGGGCAGGGGACTGTGTAAGACAGGTAAACACTTAGCCATTGTTTGTCTGGTGCTTTTTGGGGACTGTGTGTGAATGTTTTCTGCTTCAGAGAATAGGTATTCTCAAAAAACAGACAATATCCCCTATCTTCTTCAGAAGAAGTCATATGAACCCTCTACTTTACATAAAGTCTTTTAATTTCCAAGAAGTTATTATGCACAAAATGTATGTATCCTTACTTCTCTCACCTTGTGCAGGTTCAGAGGTCATTGATATTTATCCCCTAGCTAGTGTGATACAAGATTCAAAAGAGTTGCCTCAGACACATGAAAAAAGCCTCAATGCTCTGCTCTACAACAGGGCTTTTCACCAGATTCTCAGCATTTGCACTGAGTCAATACTGAAGGTAAGTTGCCAACCTTTATACTGAAAAATAAGAGTCTCAGCTTTTTTATTTGGAGTAAGTTATCAGGACATTTGATAAGTTATTAATATTTATTATTCAAAGTGTTGGTTTTGTGGCTATTTTTGAGGTCCAGAGAAGTGGTAGCCATGAACCCTATTTTGATTCACAAGATCCAGCTTTTCTTTTTAATGGTGCAACAATAATCATAAGAGGTGCTGAGAATCTGCAGTTTTCACCAACTATTGGTACATTAGATGGCAAAATTTGTAGGGAGAGGTAGCATCAGTTTATACTCTCTGTAAAGATGTTATTTCTCACGGTAAACCCTGCCTTCCTTCGACCGCAATGGCTACAACACCATTACAATTACTAGATAATTTGGGGCACTGGGTGCTGCAGGAAATCAGATTCCAGACAGTGCATATGAAATCAGTGGCTACTTCATAAATCCAGTTGAATCTGAGCTATCCCACTACACTGACCAAATTTTGCAGTGGTATTTCATTATAAGGTATTGCTTAAATTTCTAAAAGGATTCAATAATGATCAGGTATAGTTGTTTCTATGTTTTTGGACCAAATGTTTATGAAAAGCCTCATTTCTATATTCTGCACAGAAATGATAACTCAAACAATTATTTCTAGTTAGATTTCTTTGCTTTTGCACTGTAAAAACTTTATATTTAAAGTCAGTCTCTCTGACTTAACACAGGTCTTTATCATTGCATACATAAGAAATAGAGCTTCCCCTTGCCTGGGTGGCTTCCCTAGAGAAAGGAACATATTCAGGGAAAATACACTGGTGTTTCAGTAAAAAAAAAAATTGCTATTGGCAGTAATTTCTCCTATCTCAGTAGAAAACGTGTGACTAGTTTTAGAGGATGTGCTAAAAATAACTATCATATTATTTTTTCAGGTCTGGGACCTAGAAACAGGATCTCAAATATATCAAATAGAAGATGCACATGGGCTGAATATTGAAGTGACTTGTGCAGCCATTGAAATAAATGGGGTTTATCTTGCTACTGGGGGATGTGATGGTAAAGCAATTAAATAATTACTACCTTTTTTTTACCTTTCATTACTTTTTATTACCTTTTTTTAAAAAAAATTCATATTACATTAGCAGACAGAACTCTTTGCCTTGACTGTCTCAGTGACAGAATTAATTTTGATTGCACAGCTGGCAGTCTGTAGAAGTGGGGGGGTGTGTCTTGGCTCTACGTGATAGTTGGTTCACAGAAAGGTGATTTTTGGCTGCTTGGTCTCTGGTTCTTTTTTAGCCTATAACTCATTGAAAGACTGTCTTCAAACTCTTGGTCTGAAAAGTTGTTTCCTCATGAGACATAGGACTTAGATCTATAACTAAATGGCTCCGGAGGAAGAATGGTAGTTTTAAAATGTTCTAGTCTCAAAGCTCAATTTTATAGTGTCTGCAGTCATTGAACACTAGAAGATACATATAGATGTAGATATAGATGATATAGATATAGATATAGGTATAGATAGATATGTTACCTGTATTTTTCATGTCTGTTATTAAGGGTGCATGAGTTTTAGGTTATGTGACCCTAAGATTTCTTCAATACACAAGGGCACACTGAATTGTGCAGGAAGCTTTAATAATTTTATAATCTGTTAACATGAAAGAATAATTCTTCTTGCATTAAAATGTTCAAGAGTACACACCTGAATTATTAAAATACATAAAATATATGCAAGCTGCTTCACATGAAGAGATGATGGCTTTTTCCACACAGCATACTGGCTAATATTTCTTGCTTCTACTTGGAAGCAGAGACTGCACTCCTTATGGATCTTAAGAGCACAACAGAAGGTGAATGTTGTCAAGTCTTACAAAAGACAAATCACATATAATTAATTGCTTCACTTAAGAAAATTCCTTAGCTCCTTCTCACCACCAGCTCTCTGGGACAAATCCAGCCATCAGGTCCCTCTGCTCATTGCTGTCATTCAGAACCCAAAGTCTTCTGCCAGGACAGCCCACACTTCTGACTGCTCTCTGATAATGTTACTCAGAAACTGTAGGAGTAAGATAAGCAGAGGTCTTTTATCCTGGGCTGCACAAAATAATAGACATGGAAAAAAAGATGGGAAAATTGAGAGGGTAGTGATGTTTTCTGATAAGTTTTTTGTCCCTACAAATGCTTTGTGAAGAAACACACACACTGTTACAAATTTTGAAAGACCAGTGACCTAGCTGTTGACCTCAAATTGGATTTTCTCTTTCTTTTTCTTTTCCCTGTTTGATCCTATTTAAGCTTCTGAATTTGCAGCACAGGTTATTGCAAAAAGTTCATTCCCTTTTCTACATTTTTGTCATCCCTGTGTAGGAACAGTGAAAATTTGGGAGTTTGAAAGTGGGCAAGAAGTTAAAGCCTTGCCTTTAACACAACGCAGTGAAGATGAGCATCGTGTGCTGAAGATGGTATATCTGAAGGCTGAGGAGGGTCAACATGCAATTATTGTTTTGGAGCAGAGAGGGAAGATGAAAATCATTCAGGTTTTTCAATTATGCTTATTTTTTCTGCCCTAATTTCATTTGGTAGTCCCTCATTTTTAAGGTAAAACAGGACTTTTTATTAATTAGTAGATAAACTTTTAGAAACTGTCAAAGAACAGTCTACTTTTTCAATGTAATCAAATTAGCTTTCTGCCTAGTTTTAAAATGTTTAGTAGTCCATTGCTGGTTTTCAGCATTCTTATAATTTTTTTCCTTGAGTTTGTTTTTTCATTTGTGATTGAGGTTTCAGTAGTTACAGTAGCTTTAAAATACTGGTGGTGTTACTACAGATGGTGTTTCATCTATTTAAAAAGCTTCTAAAGATAATATTTTGGTGAAAAGATTATTTATTTTATGTTTGTTTAAAATAAATAGATTAAGACAGTGGATTCGTAGGACCTGATACAAAGAAACAAGGCAGTAATAAATCAGATTGACTTACTTGGCTCGATTTTGAGCATCTACTCTGTGTTCCCTTCAGCTAAAACTAGCAGGATGCATTTATAGATAGCAGTAATTATGGCTTAATTTCTCAGACACACCGTGTTCCTCAAATTGGAATATTTAACTCGGGACAAAATTCTTATGAAACTTTAAAGCTGTTATGTGCAAGGGAGAAAATGTGGTTTTAGACAGACGACGTATTAGGAAAAAGACCAAATATACAGGCTCTCATCTCAGTAAATTTTTTTTTTTGTTTGAGCCTTCTGCTAATGAAAAGCTGTTTTATACAGGGTTTATTTTCCTTATTCAGACTTTTTTGAAACACTGCATCACACTACTTGCTTCTCAGTGTTGTTACCGGAATTGTTAAACAATCCATTAACTGTAAATGATGTAAACGTATCCTTTGACAAACAGGTTGATGAGGAGTTGAATTTCCTCCAAGTCTTTATGAAGAGTACATTAATACTGTTTCACATACTTGCAGAACATTTTCCCACAAGTATCTCTGTGTTAATGAGAAATACAGGTTGTTCCTATTATTAGTTTTTTAAAGGCTCTAAATACCGTAGTTAGCAAGGTAAACTGGAGTAGCAGCCCAAAGCAGTTCATCCTTTGCAGGAGTCTACTATAGATCTTTCAATTTTTAGTCCTTCCCTAAAAATATTTCTTGTTTGAAAAACTCAATAGCATAAGATTTACTAAAATCTTGATTATTGCTTCATTCTGCAGCTCAAGACATCTGTGAAAGCAGTAGCAAACCTGAGGAGCTGATTTCAGTAGCATTCTCAAAATGGACAGAAATATCAATGTTAAAGCAGGAACTAGATACTGGAGTGAATTTGTTATAGTTGGAAAAATATCAAAGTAACTCCCACTTGCCTCTATGCACAATGGGGAGGAATCAGTGACTCAAGGCTGTAGCTGAGTCATAGCTTCTTCTCACACAACTGGAACAACCATCTATTTTGCTGGATGTTTTGGTAGATACGGAATGGAGAGTAACAAGGTTAATGAAATATCAGCTATAACTAAAGAGACAACTTATTTTAAGGAGGTAGTTAAACTGAGTAAAATCAATAGCTCTGAACTCCACAGCTGCACAGCTTCTAATATAACAGCAGGTAATTTAAGGTGAATAGGAATATGTCTGGATGAAGCTTCAATTTGCAGTTTAGGCATATGTTAGTTAATACTTGTAACAGTTTTTGTAATTTGTCACAGAAAACAAGCTTTTGATACAGACTTGCTGTAATTCTTGATGTATAGAGAAATCCTTTTCCTTCCTCTTTCATTAAGTCTGTTATTTTAACAGGGTGACCCAGCTCAAGCAGATCTATATGTCTCATGGGTGCTTCCAGAGGTAGTGCCATTTCCACGAAGGAATCCAGTTGTGTATCTGTCTCTGAAGCCTGGCTCCTTAAAAACACAAGATTTTTTTCCAGACATTCGGCTTCTATGTAACACCAGTTCTTTGAAAAATGATACAGAGGTGAGAAACACTTCAAAGTTTCACATCATTCATCACACCATTTACAGAAGATTGGAAAGTAAAATGTTTACTGTGCCTCCAAGGATTTCATGTTTTAGCAACAGGACTAGAACCAATTATTCCCCTCTGTGGTCCCTTCCAACCTTACACGTTCTATGATTCTGTGATTCCAGTCTTTTCAGTACACTGAAATAAATACACAGAATAAATCATGTAAGAAATGACTGTTTCTTTGGGCTAAATCTTCCTAAAATTCCATTGCATGATTATCACCATAATTAAGGAGTTGCTCTGAACAGACACTTCACATTCCTGAACAATACAGTCAGTTGAGGTTCTCCTATAAAGACTTCTACAAATGAGGTGTCTTTCTTGCTTTAGCTAGGCTGACCTTTAGTAATAGCAGCACATAAAGATCAAGCTGCGTATCAGAGTGATTCCATTTTCTCTTCTTATTGCTTTGGTAAAATAAAATGTCAAATTTATGTTTCAATTTATATTTCAATTTAACTTGAATAGTCCACAAGACTTAAGTCCTGTCCTGTAAAATTTCACTTTGTAACAGATGTGGATGATGTTTATGGAAAGGTTCAGTGCTTTCTTCCTTCAACTTGATTAGACTATCTCCACAGATACCTACTTTTAATTAATCTTCAGACCTTACACCTGTTTTCACATGCTCAAATTGCAACTGTGCTGTAAACAGCAGGTCAGGTTGGAGGGCTCTGTCCTCTGCAGCAGGGAGTTTCCCAATACTATTACTCCCTGCTCCCCTCTGGTGCTTCTGTGTAGGTCAAATACAATAGTATTCAATTAGCATCCAATATGAAGTTGTTGTAGACACTGACAGTTTAGGTATTTTGTTAGATGAACAGTTAAACCATTTCACTGTCTATAGTGTCCCTCTTGCTCCTACTCAAATATTTCTTTTAATCTTCTTTGTAGACTTTTATATCTTCTGTGGAAATTAAGTGTTTTGATGTTTTAAAAGAAGAAGGATGCAAATTGATAGCTACAGGAAGTGCAAATGGGGAAATAAATTTGTGGGATTTTGAATCTGCCTCTGTGAAATGCCTGTAAGTATTGCTTTCATGTCTTTTGATCTCCAGTATGACATACAAACTTTTCAAATGGTATACTGGAAATTGCAATATGCCCACATATAAAGGGTGATTTACAAGCAGGAATTAAAGTAGCAATTTATGCGGGACCTCCTCCCTCCCACTTCAAATTATTTTGCTAGCTAGTCCTTACATTGCAGGTAGGAGAAGTGATCAGGAGTCATATGGGAAAGGGATGATGTAATTAAAAATAGTGTTTTAACATAACTCAGCACTGCCACTGAAGGAAACTCTCACAGTATAAATCACTCTAATCATTGACTAGAGACTGCTACTGAGTTGTAGAAACGTCCTTATTTTGGAAGTTTTGTGTTTGGGTTGACATTTGGAAATAATGCTACTTCAGACAATAATGGCAGGTGTTTTACATTATCAGTATCTCTATCACTGTCCATACCCAGGAGCCTAGAAGTCACATTCAGTGAGGAGAAAACTGATGTGATTTTGGAGATTTAAGAGTAAGTATCTTTCAGAGAAAGTGACAAAGAGTGAGCATAGGATAGTTCCAGATATTCTTATGCCCAATAAGCTGCTACATCAGTAAGCTGAACAGTGGTAATAGGTCTGGTTAGACTGAGTGGAGCAACATGGCAGTGCTCCTGTGTCAGTGAAGGAATACATGCCTTTTAAGCCCATACAAAGTCAATATTTAACTATCCTACCCAAGAGTTTCACTTCACCCTTCATGTGTAAAATTGGCAACTTTGTGAGAAAGTGAGATGAGCTTTCTCTACCATGGAAAATAATCAAAGCTTAGCTGCAGTTCAGAGAGTCTTCCTTTGTATTTGCTTCCCCATATATGAAGCAGCCAATTCATATGGATTCATGGAAGACAGGAAAGCCAATGCTTTGTAAGTAGAGTACTTTACTCAGGGTTCACATGACTATGAGTATCAGGCAAAAGGTACTTTGCTAACAATAACTTAGCTAGTTAACTTCATCATAAGATACCTCACTTTCCTTTTAAATACTAATCCTCAAGAAAATATTTGGCTGAATAAAATTTTCATAATTCCATCAGGTACCTGTTTGTCCTGGCACAGGCACATTTTGTATGTCATCTCCACTGACATTAATCCCTCATAACTGATTAACTCTGAAAAAACTGTCTAAAACAGTGACATGCATTCTATTAAAAGTTTTTTTTTAATTACAGGTTAATTATGAAACATTTTCTGGAACAATACACAAGCTATCTGACATGTCCTGTACAAATATCTTTGTTTTCAGGCGTAAAACTGCTGAAGACAGCCAGGGCTCTGGAGTCAATGCCATATTATTCCTTGTACATAGTGTTTTCTCTTCCAGGTAACTGTGCATTTTATCTTCCATGGGGATAGGCACAGTCAATTGGGATTTTGTTGTAGTAAAATGATGTAATGTTTCTCCAAGATAGCCTGTTTAAATTGAGATTTTATTTGTATTTAATCAATTCAAGTCCATGAGGTTAATTAACTTTCCCATCCTTAAACTTTTGTAATGCTTGTCAAACCATATGATATGTTCCTTTTTCCCACTCAGCTCTCCTTTTTTCCTCTAAATGACCTCATAGTTCTCAATTCTCTTGAAGAATTTAACAGATACTTTTGCCAGGTATCACTTTTCCAGTATACCATTGCTTCTTTTATCTCTGTGAGATAATTGTGTGGCAGCAGGCTTTTTCTTTATTTTAAACCTAATAAAATCCTCCTGCTTTTAGAAACTCTCAGCAAAGAGGCAAGACATCAAAGTGTGTAGCCACAAGTCTCCTCTTAAAGCAAGCTGGAAGCTTCCATACATTGGTAGTGTTGGATGAAAAAGAGAATTTTAGCTAAATATGCTTGTTTTGAAAGAATGTTATTGCACCTGTACATCACTTCAAGAAACATTTGTCCTTCAATGGATATGCAAAGGCAGTGGTAGCCAGAAGGACTCAGAATGGCTTAAATACTTAGGCAGCTTTAAGATTTTAGCAATTAGACAGCTTTTTTGCTCTTGTGAACCATAAAGCTGGTTTATGGTCTTATGTTGTTTTGAAATCTTCAAGTACCTTATGTGACTTGTTATCAATGCTACTTAATTGAACATAAATTCTCTTTTTGACATTATAACTTAATGATTAGTTTAAGAAATCATAGGTAAATAAAAAATAAGTGATTGAAATTAATTAATAGATTTTTTTTTTTATAAACCAAGATAACTTTTTACTATGCTTAGACAGGAGGATCCTACAATGACTTGGAAAATCGTACTCTTAGAATGTTTTGTATTTACTGGGAAGACATCTGGGTACATTTGACTGTGATCATACACACACAAAAATGTTCAAGCATGATAGCAAGTCTGTGAAATCAAACGCTGAAAATTTCAAAGTTATGGCCACCTGCCAAATTTAACTGGACTACCCCAGCTGCATACTTTCTAACTATTCTAGTTATTCAAATACTCTTGCCAAAAACAGACCAGATGTGACATTGGTGTGACTTATGTGGGAAGAACTACTTATTAGCACAGTCAGAACTTCCCTTGTCTCAGAAACAAAGTCATTGAAGATCACATCCATTTTCTTTCCTTATTTTCTTCCACAAAACCACATTATTGAGAGTTTTGATAACAAATTGAAAATGAGTTTCTGTAATTAATTGAAAACTATTTGCAGAGAAAGCACTGTGTAAAATGAAAGGGAACAAGCCATTGGCATGCAGTTAATTTTTCCCTTTCAAGCCTTAATGATAAATACCGATGTTACTTTTCATTTACTATGGATTTCATTTGCTCAAAATTCCTACCAGGAGAGGTTGGCTGTGTAGTATGCAAATATTGCCTAGTTAGCAAAAAAAAATATATAAAACCAATTAGTCTTACTCTAATCAGTCTAATAAATTCAAGTACTATTTTATTATGCTTTTTAATGCTGGGTAATGTTGATTTCCTGATATCAAATGTTATCTTCAAGAATGTCAGTGATCTTCAATAATTTCTTTCACACAGGAGAAGTTCCCTGTCCTCTACTACTACTGGGAAAAGTGATGCCAGTACCATTCCAGAGCACAAGAGAAGTTCTTTGGACTTAAATGAGGTGGTGGTTTGATGGATTTGGTTTTCTTTTTTCTTTTTTGTTTTGGTTTTAAAATACTGTAGCTTACTAAAATCCCTCCATAACACCATCCACAAAACTAAATTTCAAGAATTATGAAGAAACTATCTTTGTTTAACTTTGTTAAACTGACTGAGATGGTGAAACAAGAATATATTGTCAGTCACCTGGCTCTGTGACACATGGAACAGCTGATTATCGAAGTGTTTGTCAGATGCTTGTCACTAGCAATTCGGACTTTAAAATGGGGGTATACAAGGATTCAAAAGGAAAGGTAAAATAGACAAATCATGAAGTACTTGAATAAAAGCAGAACCACTCCTACATTGCAGCTGCACTTGCTTGGATACATTGTTTCAGATGAAAGGGGTTTTTTGTTTGGGTATTTTTTGTTTTGTTTTTACCATCAATGTGCCAGTGTCTCAATCTGTATATTTTTGTTGTGGATAGCGTTATGGTTTTTGTGACACTTTTTGCCCTTCTATGCCAGAAGGACATGCCATACTTGCAGAACAACAGAAAGTAAGTAGGCAAAAGGAGGAAAATCCTGCTACCTCTCAGTTTCTTACCAGCATGTTGTTTCAGTAGAACTGGCACTTGGATAGATTCCCAAGCAGACACTGGCTCAACTGCAATCTGCAAACTAAAGTATCCAATACACTGTGCTGTGTCCTCATTGAGTAACAAATGGAAAGTGATTGTCGGCTTTTAAAAAGATCCCCAAAAGTCCCACACATAAAGCCTTACATTTGAATGTGCAGGATGAGATTGAAGTGACTTCTTTTCTGAGATACCTCAAACACTCGTGGCTGCTGTTTTCCCTGCCTTATTTGACTTGGCAATTTTTGACGTCAGATTACTGTCAGCCTCGGGGATCCTCAGAAGCCTATTAGGCACAAATGAGAGATTGTGAAAATTCTCTTCCTGAAAATACAGACATAAGTAAATGTTTATATATGTATTGTATAATATATATTTATTTATGTTTTTATACACGTTGTTAATTTTTGCTCAAGGCGGTAACAAGACGATAGCATGTTCCAAATGAAACTCAAAGAGATCTAGGTTACATTCACATGATTGTAGGTGACTTCACTTGTTTTAAGAAATTAAGGCTATTCAGCCAAATTTACATTTAACATGTTCCTGAATTCCTGTTAATTTCATTTGTGATTTGTTCATCTGTTATTTTGATTCTCTTCAAAAAAAGTGTTTCTTGTTTATACTCAGTGGAAATTGGAGGAATATTTTAAATACTCCATCTAAAAAAAATAAGTTCTTAAAATAATTTGAACTAGTGAACTGTCCTGTAGTTACACCCAAATTCTCCTTCCTAATTCTCTTACATTTTACTCCTTGCTTTAAGGAAAATGTGGAAAGTGCTGAAATTAATACTGAAATAAAAACAGGTATGGAAAGATGTTTTTCCTTCTTTTTTGGTGTTGATCCGTGAGTTCTGTTCAGATTATTGTAGAAACTGAGTTTATTGTTTTGTGTGGCAAACTTTTTTTAGAATAATTGGGATACCTTTGGTATGTGGATGACAGATCTCATAATCTTCTGCTCCCTCCTGATTTGCAGTTACTTCCCAAAAGCCAGGCCAGGATCCAGAATGTGCAAGACCTTAATTGCTCTTTCTCCAAGCAGACATGATAACACTTTAGGAGTTTGGGAATGTCAACTATACACACTTTTCTTCTATATAAATATTCAAGCAAGGAATTATTGAAATAGTATAGCAAGAGCCAACTTGAGTCAAGCATTAGTAAATGGCCTCACAGACAAAAGCTTCAAAACTAGGTGAAATTTTAGAAAGAAAATCATTCATTACTGTATATGTCCTTAAAAAATCATAATCAAGAAAGAGCCTAGTGCTTAAAAGTTAAAGCTGTGCAAATGAGTTGGTGAATTTGCAAGAAGTAAATCTTCTGAATCTCTTAGAAACCCTCTGCTTAAATTCTGGAAAGCAGAATTTCCCAATAATAAGAAATTTGATCATCTGCAACATGGATTTAAGATCAATTTATTTGGGAAAGAAAGCACTCCCTAAAATCAGAATATTCCTAAGCCTTGTAGCTATCCAATGAAATAGACATTCATGTTAGGTCTTGCATCCACTGAATGTCTATTCATGGACCTTCATGGGACCTGCTAGCATCTCCAGCTCTGGAAAAGTCACAGCACAAACTCAAAACGGTTCTCTGTGACCACCACCTTGCATTTAGCAGAAATTTTCACCTGGATAAGTAAATTTAGAAATCTGTGATTCCATAATTGTTCAGTGTCATTTAGTTATTAAATTTCATTGTTGAATTCATTCTTATCTCTAGAAGCCTCATGCAGAGGCTGCACATCTGCCTGGTATAGCTGTCCTGATGAGCACTGTCCTGCACTTCTCCACTCTCATTTGTGCTTGCAGTTCCTATAAAATCTATGTCTCTCTTCTAAATAAGGTTCCCCTTCATCAGAGAGAAATAGTTTTTGCTGGTTTAGATAAGATAATGATTGTTCTGATTTCTTTTCAGTTGATTTTATCCATACCTCTGATGTTTTTAGAGTAATACCATCTTGAGGACGGACTTTATTTTGAATTTTAAATATTTTTCTAGTGTTATGTCATTTCTGTGCATTGAAAAGCAACACTAAAACCTTTTGAGAAAATGTATGATTGTCTGTGTTCCAAAGCAGAAGACACAACTAACCATAAGAACAGCCCGGATCTGAAGATGAATGTACGGTTGTTGAAGGCTAAAGCAGGAAAATCACCTCTACTAGCTTCTGCTCATCAAAGTAGCTGTATCCGCCTGTGGAGCATTCAGGTAGCCAACTCTTTGGGAAGGGGCTGGAACACTGAGAAGATAATTCCACTAATCTGTGGGAAATTGCTCTTTTAACTAGAAATTGCAGCAGCAGATATTTATTGCATCTTTTGGTTATCTACTTCTTCCATGGTCACAAATTAGTGTTGCTTTAGTAACTGTAACAGGCTTAATGGCAAGTGGAAAACAAAGAAACACGATTTGAAATAACTATAACAAACCAACTCTAAATTTATGTGAAAGTCTAGAATTTGATTTTTCACCCACAACATTTACCTTCTAAGAAAGGATGATAGGCAAGGCAGAGTGTCCTACTCTCAGAAGAGGATAAATACGTCTGGAAAATTGTACAAGGCAGCTAGCACTAGTAGGGTTACAAACCAGGAGAGAATAGTGTCCTAATACATAATTCTACAACTGTTAGGGGCGTGAAAAGCTAGTCATGGAACCAAATGGCAAAGGCTTATTTGTCGTATCACCTCAGATCTATAAGACTCTTTCCCAGAAAACATGTTACTCTAAGTAAGATACACAAAATAAATGCAGCAAGAAGGGAAAGTACCATGTTTGGTTGATTGGTAATATTGGTCATTGTGGCAGACAGTGATCATAATAGGTCAGCCATGTAAGGCTTTAGAGGAATCCCAGCTAAAGCAAGTCATAGGAAGAATTTTTCAGAAAGGTGGTAAGGTAACCTTGCAGACGTTTTATGAAAAAATTGAAAATGATGGTAAATGTATCCAAGTATAGTAGGTGTGAGCTTTGTTAGGTTTTGTTTTCTTCATAGTTGATATATTAGTGTTCCTATTAGATTCCTATATTAGTGTTCCTAATATTAGATTCCTATAGGAATCTCCAAGTTCATATGCCAGTGGTGTCATCACTGGAAATATTTGTCATCTTTACATGGATGACAAAATAAGAATCTCCTTATCAGCACGATGTTCTCCTTCATGTCCTCCCAATCCTGAAGAGGCAATAATGGAGAAAGTCTACTTGAAAAATAGAACAGATTGGTGAAGGAGACATCATGGGCCCATTTGCAGCAAAAAACTTTTCAGTATCAAATGAGGGGCACACTGATGTTATTCCACCGCAAATGAGGGGTAAGTAGTGAACTAGGGGTATGTACAACTATACTGACTTGCCTGAAGAATTGAATAGCTTGTCCTTTTGATGTACAAGAGACAGCAATCCAGAAGAATACACCACAGCTATCTTCATCATTTGATAGACTTAGGAATTTACCTTCTTAGCAGCCTTCTGAATAGATATGAGCTCAGTAATGTTAACTAGATCAAATAAATGGCACTCAAATTCTGATGAATTGATACTTTTAATGTAGGTATTATAAGATAAATATGTGGGGTTTCTTTGTTTGTTTATTTTAGGGAAACTTAATGAAAGAACTTTTTCCATTTTCGGAACATCCCTCAGGTCCTCTGACAGCACTGTGTACAGACATCTTCACTAAAACTCTTTTGGCAGGCAGTAAAAGTGAGTAAACATGTTAGTCATTCTGTTCAGGTCAGTAGGACAAAAAAATATGCTGTAAATGTGCCAGAAATGTGGAAATGAATATCCAAGTGCCGCCAGATTTTTTCCATCAAAGCTATAATTAAATAGTTATAAAAGGTGTTTTGTTTTATAAAAGGATGGTATATTGAAGCTTAGTATTATCAGCAGAATTGTTTTCATAAAAGACATTAAAATTTTCTTCATTCACATGCCCTGCATATACTTTCCATCTACATTATTATAATAATCCCCAGGGCAAAGATGACTGCTAAGAACAAGCAAAAATTTCAGTTCCTTGGTAATAATGCTAAATAACAAGTTGTAGCTTGGGCTGTACCAAGAGCTGTGATGCTGACACTGGTATGGAGTGCACAGTAATGGCTCCAGCAGTACACTGCTATGTAGGAAAAGCACTTGTTTTTGCTAGCAGCTCATTGCTAGACTTTTAATTTCACAAGAAATCTGGCTTTCCTTTGGCAAAATGTTCCAAAGTTTATCTGGTGTCTGATTCTTCTTCAGACCTCTAGAATCACCCTGGCAATTTTCCATCTCTGTGTTTGTCATTGTGTGTCACTTTTCTTTTAACTGTACTAGAACTGTTTTCTGCCAGCTTTCTAGTCTTATGTTGTCAGAAATTGGATGGAGCAAGGGATTTTTTTCCCCATTTGTTTAAAAATTCAGCAATAGTTTGACTTTTATATTGAAAATGAGGAGGAGTTTCCACTCCTCTCTGATTCAAATGAGTTCAGAAAAGCAGAATGCACTGAACAGGAAGGATTTTAATTAATTGTGGAAAACTATCCACCCTACTACCTATTTATTTGATACTCTCCCTTTGCCTTTTTGTGTTTGTGTCACTGTGTGTTTGCTTTTCATGCTTTCCACACTCTTATCTGCAGTGCTGCTACCAATTTCCTTGTCCCACTACAGATTTTTCCTTGCTAGGAAAAGGTCAGCTTCTCTGCCTGCCTCCTCCCTTGCTTGCAAATGAACAGTCCTAGAAAACAGATGTGACTGGTATGAAATTTGGAATTACACAAAATATTCCTCTATCTTGTAGTAGAAATGAGAAATAAGAGGCAACTGCATCAGGAAGGAGGGAGCCTAGGCAGGAAACAGAGCAGCTGTGGGTCGTAAGGAAAGTGGTTCTTTGATTCTAGTTTCACATGAGCACACACAAAAGGTTGGAAAACATTAAGCGTTCATTATGTACGCAATTAATTAAAATTTGTCCACTTTACCAGGACTGAAAACCCGTGTAATCCCCAGGAAGCTCTCATACCTCAGCTGTGCTATAGACATTGTCTTGACAAGATGACTCTTATTTTTCACTCATATAATTTAAAGAAAGAACTTGACCTTACTTCCATTTCAAACCTGTCCAGTTAATGATGCATTGTTCACAACTAGCATATGTGTTTCTTTGCATATTAATGAAAAGTCCATTATTTCTGCTCTGTGCTTGACAATCAGATAGTTATATTCACAGTATACACACTAACTGACCTGTGTTCTCTGCTTCATTCTGCCCAGTGTCTACTGAGAGTAAATGGCAGCAATGAGTGAAGGTGTAGCACTAATGAAACTTACTGATGCTTTGCTTTCTCCTTTCTTAAACAGAGGGACATATAACTCGCTGGAACATTGCCTCATTCTTAGAAGATTCACAAAATAAAAAAAATGTAAGGAAATATCTCTCAGATCTTCTTAACTTGAACAGTATACCCAGATAAACAGGAAAAAAAAAATCAGAGCTCTACACGGATAAAAATGTTTTCTGCATATAAAGATCATGTTTTGTGCTTGAAATAATAACTTTATGCAGTGAAAAAAACCAAACAAACTTAAGTTAAATGGTGTTAGCATTATTTCATTGTGTTCAAAGAAGTTATGTTAAGAATGAATATATGCAGGTCCCCTGAGTGGTATCTACTATATGCCATTTGCAGGCTGTTCCATGGAGGGATTATTTTTATACCTCTTCTAATTTTCAGAAAGACATGCTGATAAATCCACTAAGCTAGCAACCATGGTGGGATACAGAACTGCCTCAAATGTGGTTCTGTTGCCTTTTTTCCTTCAGGAAATAAAGGAGGAGCTCTCCTGGAGGGCACATGCTACTAAAGTGGTTGACTTATTTATTGAAGAGGAGAAAAATGTGGTAGTGACAGCATCCATTGATGGTTCAGTCAGGTATAAAATGACCTACTGCTATGGCAAATCAGTTGAGCTATCTTGAAATTTCCTTTTTTTGCTGCACTTGTATATAGGCTAGAACTTAAATAAAATAAAACACTGGGTGCATTTTCTGTTCTGTGCCCAAAAGAGCTGGTTTTAATATAACACTTCTCAGGAAGTCAGACCTTTTGCAGACTGTCCTCTTCTTTCAGCCCTTGCTTTACTTTGAATGCATGGCTGCATAATTTTAAAAATTACCTCTGTTCTAATCCTGTTTTAGCTTTCAATACTTGTTAAATTGACATGGACCCTAAGCATGGCATCTAATCAATGTATGCAATTAGACCATGGAAGCTTGGAGATTCTTCATAGACAACTATAATTCCTTCTTGACTAACAAGTAAATTTGAAGGGGTTTCTTTTGGTTTTCTGGAAGTATAAACTAAAATATTTTGTGTAGATTCTGCTCTGATGGCAGCACTTTACTACAGGAACAATTCAGTACTTAGGTACATTTATTCCTCAGTTTCATAAATACAAACATGGACTGTTTGTTTTCTGTTTTTTGCAACAACCTTCTGAATTTTTTTTATACTCAAATTATTTAAATTATAAAAACAATCTCATTCATGTTTTTTATGACTAGAACACTGAACTCTAGAACAGTACTGAATAATTTGATAATATACACAGATATTGACTCACTGCTGTTCCACTTCTAAAAATATCCATTTTTCTTTCCTGTCCTTTGGCACTGCTTCTAATCTGTCTGTAGGCTTTGGCATGCCATGACTGGATACTATTTTGGTTACTTTGGACAAGCCAGGAAGTTTGAATTATCAGATACCAGTCGGTTGATTTTGCCTTCCGATGTTAGTAACTTTCCTGCTATAATTAGAGAGGAGAGCAAACATTTGGAAAAGAAGAAGGCTAAATATCCTCTCATGCTGGACAGAGACAAGTAAGATCTCATACATTTACATACATGTATGATTGGGGGAACAGGTTTGAAAATATGCTTTAAAAACACCTTTCATCTGAAGATCAGAAAAAAATCAGTACTATGTGTTATTCAGAAAAATCTTTTTTAAAGATTTTTTTTGACCTGGAATGGATAAATCTTTTCATTTTTATGACTTGGTGACAGTGATGTTCAAGGTTTGAACTCAGTACTAGTGATGACTAGAAATTTGTCTCAGCTTTTAGCCTAATTAGAGGTGGTAGATTATATATGATATTCAGGTTAGCAGCCTGTTACTTTTCAAATTCCAGAAGTTGCTATATTTCTGGGATCTCCAAAAATTTATTGAAAAAGCTTAAAGAGAATAGTTTCAACCAAAACACAAATCCTTCTAGAAGAATAAACCAAATTTAATCTTTCAGTTTAAAAAATGGTCATCTTAAATTTGCTGGTACGTTATGGATACACTCACATACGTTCCTGGCACTTGGTGTTGTTGAACTTCATATCACTGGCCTCAACCCATTGTTCCAGCCTGTCCAGGTTCCTCTGCAGACATTTCCCACTGTCCAGCAGGTCAACATTCCCATCCAGCTTGCTGTGATCTGTGAATTTACTGAGGGTGCACACAATCTCCTTGTCCAGATCATCATAAAGCTTTTAAACAGAACTGGGCCCAACTCTAAGGCCTAGAGAACACCATTTGTGACTAGATGCCAGCTGGACTTAACTCCATTCATCACTGCTCTCTGGGCCTGGCCATCCAGTCAGTTTTTACCCAGCAAACAGTGCACCCAGACAAACCATGAGTAGCCAGCTTCTCCAGGAGAAAGCTGTGGGAAAATATTCCCCAAATGTGCACGTACTTGAAAAGGCACAAACCCATCTAATAAGCAGCATAGGTACTTACAGTTTAAAGAAGCATCTCAGGAGATCTGTTGAAAAATGCCAGCAGGTAGATAGACCCATACAGAGGAACAGTCTCAGTTTCTCTCTATAGTTCCTTAGCTTGTGTGACCTGACTTATTTTTCTGATTATAAAGGCAACTGTTAATCTGCACTAACAGACTTGATAATTTCTTCTCATGACTAAGTTTGGAAACCAGATGTATGAGGAGAGGACACCTTTGTTATGAAAGTCACATTCAGGTGTTCTAGTCAGAACTAAAGAAGTGCTGAAAAGCCATTATCAGACACTGAGTTAGCAGATGACTGTTGTAAGTGGTGTTTATAAAGATTTCCTGACTTCTATAGATGACAGCCAGTACCTGGATTGACAAAGTATTTGTAAAGCACTCCATGAAGGTCTTAATAAAAATTATATTTTGAAGATATATGAAATCATTTCTAGTTCAAAAAAGTTTAATTTTGGAGCCAGATATGAATATTACATTCAGAACTGTCATTTTGATAGGAACTTCAGATTTTTTCTGTCTTGTATGCACAGGTGGAAGTCACTGACCAGATCACATACAGTTTCAGAAAAGACTGGACATCGGGGCTTCAAGTTTTTCAGAGCTTTGGCTCCTGAAAAGGTAGCTAATGTACACGACAAATTTATGTTCTGTGCAATGTATAGGAAATGCAGTTTTATTTCTCACTTAAAAATTATCCATAAATAAGCCTACATATCTTTCTCATTCAGTGGACAAGCTGTAACAAAAATGCATAAACTGAGGGATCTAAGAAATGTCTGTAGTTTTCATTCTTATTTTTCACATTTTCAAATTTCAGTTTAGAATGTGGCACAAACTGATTCACTGGTTTAAAAGTGTAAAAAAACCCTAGAATTTTCTTCTGCTTAAACAGAAGATCTAAATATCATAAGTTTACTTGGAGGAAGTGTGAAAATACTAGAATGACAGTGAATCCCTGGTTACATCCAGTAGTTATTTCAGGGTTCCCATGAAATCAGAAACCAGGAGAGTTAGATTTCATTACATACACTTTCTACAACTCTAATTGAGTATCAGTGGAGCTCCTCCATCTTTACCTGGCTTAACCCTTAAAAGTCATGGGAATATAAAACCTCTCTTGCAGTTACACTAAGAATGTCTTCATTACCTTTTGTCTTCAGCTAGTAATGTACTGACTTTGGCTTCCCTTGGTCAGATCCAACCTTTGGAGACTTTGGAGTTTGTATGCAAAGAGGCTGGTTCAGTATTTGCATCTCTTCCTATATATGAGGTAAGCACAAGTGTTTTTTACTTTTTGTGGTGGTGTTCGTACATCAGAAGCCATTAGCGCTTATACATTATTACAGTGACATACTCTGACATTCCACTGTTAATTGTCTGCTTCTCAATTTAATTTTCTAACATGATTTACATTACTACCTACCCAACTCCAACTTTGATGGAAGCTTGAGAATCCAGTTGAAGTGAGGATGCCAAAAAGTGAGTACTGTGGACGTTTATTTCTCCTGTGCAACCTCATGTCATTAATTTTTTGCTCAGACTCAATTCTTTTAACCAGCCCCAAACCTATTGATTCCCATCTGCCCAAAGCTTTGAGTGCTGTAAGGTAGTACTATTTTATGGGTATTAATGATCTGATCTATTGCAAGCTGTCTAGCAAAGGTTCCTAGGTTTTTATTCTATGGAGAAAGATCCGAATATTCCACAGGCTTGTCTATCCCACATATCATAGGATGAAAAGAATCACCCCTAGCAAAGGTGATGTTCTCTTTCTATAGAGGGTACCTAGAGCACTACCTTGGATAAGACTCCAAAATACTAGATGTCTGGTTAGGTGGGATCAATAGGACACTCTGCATTCCAGCTCTGCATTCCAATACATATGACCTAATGCTTGTACATGCAGCATTACATTGTCTCCAAAAAAACCTCAGGAGAAGAGTGTTCAAATAGTTGGCACATATGCTATTCTTCTGACCATTAATGTACTCTGAAAATCTGTGTTTTATTTTCTTACTGAAAAAGAAAATAAAATACAGGGGGTCTTGTGCCTTGGGAGCAACTACTCTGAAGCCAATGGCACTGCAATGGATTTACAACAAGATGAAATCAGACATTTTCTGTAAGCTATGAGCAAAACACCAAAATTTTTGTGTGTGCTGTTACAAAACGCTATCAGTCTGGTCTATTCACTTCAGTATGTTAATTAGCTCTTGAAATCTTTTAAAGGTCTTCACAGGATGAAAGTTGACAAGTTCAGTCCCAAGGGACGGGAAATGGATACAGATTCCATTGAAGACTTGAGTCAAGGCGAATAAATGTATTTTCCATCATCATTAAAGTGGATTATCAGATTTCTTTTATTACTTTTTCTCTGGGGTTTTTTTTTCAATTATATTTAAATCCATTTCATTATTAAGTAGAACATACAGAAAACAAATATTTACTTCTATTCCAATCCTTCATGCAGAGAATAAATTCTAATAAAGGCAGTCTATGATTATAACTAGATGTGGAAAAGCCCATTTGACTTAATGTACATTTGATAGTTACTCTCTATGTCAAAACCACCAGTTTCCACTCTCCTTCAATTTGTCCAGTTTGAACTTTTGTATATTGAATATTACACTGCTTTTTTTCCTGCCAGATTAATCATATACTCAACAGTGTCAATATGCCCTGTTAACTAATTACTAATGTTAATGCTTTAAAAGAATGTGTTCACCCCTAAGCCCAAAAAGTGCCTGCTGAGCTCATATTCAATTAATTATCCATCATGATTCCACAAATCTTTTCTCACATTTCAGCATTCCAGGACAATGTCACATGACACAAAGCACAGAATACATCTTCATCCTATGGCTAAACATACACATAGTGCCAAGTGTCTCACCTCAGTGAGTAGTTAGGATAATGCTTATAACTAGGGATATTACCTACTATTTTGGGGGAAATAGCAGGTTTTCTGTATTACTGGTATTGAATTGGTGTTTGCTCTGCTGGCCTTCTTGAAAAGATATTCTTCTCATAAACTGAATATACAATGACTTGCTATGATTTACCTGCCTTCAACTTCTTATAGGGTTATGATGGGTTTAGGGGTAACTGCAAAATGTCTTGTGGGAGTATGTTTAAAATTCTTATGGTCAGCTGTACCAGGTCTGGCAGGCACTAATGTAATTTTCTTGATAGCAGCCTGTACGGTGCTGTGTCCTGGATTTGTGAATAAAGCAGTGTTGATAACACACCAGTGTTTTGGCTGTTGCTGAGCAATGCCAGCAGAACAAGGTGCTTTTTTCCCCCACCCACTGACTAGACTGGGAAGGGACACAGCTGGAACAGCTGACCTGAGCTCACCAGAAATTTTCCATACCATGTAACATCCTCCTGGAGTGGGGGAGGGAACCAAGATGTTCATGGTTGTAGTGTTTGTCTTCCCGAGTACCCATTCATTATGTGTGCTGAGGCCCTGTTTCCCCAGAAGTTGCTAAGCAAGTATCTGCCTGCTCGTGGTAAGCAGTGCTTAAATTCCTTATTTTGATTTGCTTGTACATGCAGCTTTGCTTCACCTATTAAACTGTCTTCATTGTGGCCCAAGAATTTTCTCACTTTTGCTCTTCCAAATCTCTTCCCCATCACAATGGGAGAAGTAAGGAAGCAAGCAAGAAACTGGGCAGGCACTTGGTGTCTACCAGCATCAGCCCACCACGTTAACCAACCTTGTGATTTAAACTGAAATCAGACTTGTCTGACAAAACAAGTGGCCCCAGATAAAGTCTGATCTGCCATTTACCATTTATGTTCACTTCATCTGACCCATGATTTAGCAGTTAGCATATGAAAGGTAATATTCTTGCAATTCTGAGTCCTGTATCCCTTTGAAAGCTACATAAACCCTCTTTCAGTTACCTGAAAATTGCAAAGTCTTCAAAGATTACTAAAAATACACAGTTCATGTTCAGAGAGATCCTTAACCACTTATTTTGATGCTCTTACGTGTTGTCTTTTATCATGTGTAATGTAGTATTTTCTCTTTGGTATTGTCCCTACTAATAGCCAGGCCTAAATTATTTTACTGTGGTTGCAAGATGCAGATATCCCACTTCTCCTCAGTTTATTAACTGATTATTTTCTTCCTCAGAACTATTTACTCAATGTTTTCTTTTCACCAGACTTCTAGCACTGCTAGGATTTCATAGGTTCTTAATTTTCAAATTGTACCGTTTTCAGTCTTGCTTCCTTCTCCCTCCAATTTTCTTTATTAATTGCCTATGTTTTCCAAGAGTAGACTTGTAGTCATGGCTGTTCATGCCACTGTATTCTCCACTGTGCAGAAACTATCTGTAATGTAGCACTATTCCCAGTAACAATCAAGTGTTTAATCCTATGGTGAATTAAATCAATGGACAAGCTCTCAGGAGGGAATCAGGCTGTAAGGAAAACTGTTAAAAATGCATGATACGTGTGTGCTATCAGCCTTCCACCTAGTCACTACATTACTGTTAAGTTATTTAAATTGTGACAAAATTACAGTGCTGTAAGTGCTGTCAGATCTTTTTTTCCTAATTCATTATATTAAAAAAACCTGAAGCAGATCAGACTGCATGTCATGGCTCAGCATTATTGTTTACTTCCAAATCCTAGGCTTTATAAGCACCAAATGAGAACTGGTCCTGACGCCAAACATTTTACACAATGATATTATCCAACTGTCTTTCTTAAGTGTCAAAAGAAAAGCAGAGACATTTAAATTCTTTGAAAAGATAATCCACTATGCATTGCACAGAATTTATTAGAAGATTAGTTGTTTCTCATGCGCTTCAAAACGGAGGATGAGACAGGAAAGAAATTAAGCACAGGCAAGTGATATTTGCACTCACTCATCTTACAGCAGTCTTTTCAGGATCTAGTACAAAGCTGTCTGCTAAGAGACTTTTTGGTATTAACTGTGGATTTCCTCTATGCTGACGTATTCCTTTGCAGGGTGGTTTCTTTATAGCAGCATCTGCAATTATATTGCAGGCTTAAATGTCGCAGGTGAATGAGCTGTTCTGTTGTTCCAAATCATTACTCTATTAAGGAGAGGTATCTTAACGAGACAGCCCCTTTGAGCATGGCACAAGTTCATGCTTGTACTGGCTGCAGTAGTTAGTTTGCCAGAAGTTCATTACAGCCCTTGCCAGTGCTTTACAAAATCTGCTACGCTCTTTAGCTGCCCTCACCCACTGGGGCAGTTCAAGTTGAATGGCATCAACAGTACCAGAACTACGGGAGCCAAAAGTCTTTGTTATGTACCCACCACTATAATAGCTTCCACTTTTTGGGCTAGGATTGGATGGTGAAGGCACACAAACATAACTCTTATTTTGTTCTTCAATATGTTTACCCAAACTTCTGTTGCCTGCAACCAAAGCCTCAGAAGACACATTGACCAGCTGACTGGCCAGATGGCTGATTGAGGAATTCAGTGCAGAAAAGACACCGGAGTTAAGGGAAGTTTTTGAAAGTGTGTAACCTAGTTCTATCCACCTTTCAGGATGTGCTTGTCCGTGGATATCCAGAATTAAGCCCCTTGACATCTGTGATTTTGCAGTGGTCAAAAATCCCATATAGTCCTCCCAGGCCTGTTCCGCTTGGGGAATTCCAAAGGAGGCTTCTTCCTTTTCCCTGTTAGCATCCATCTTGAACCTCTGTAGGTGGTTTATGATGATATGTGGGAAGAAGCCATCAGTAATGTTGTTGATTTCTTCAGCAAGAGCCTGAGCCACTTCTATAGTATACCTGTCTTGGTTGGTAGACACTTTGCATTTCTTAGCATTTTGAATACTTCCAGGAGGACAGTCATGAGAGAAAATACAAGAGGATGTCTTCACATCCCAACAGGCAGCCTCTCGATCAGGGATGTCTTTAGGTTCCATTGACCCACCATGTGGGACAGAGAGAAGGAGGTTCATGTTGCCCACTTGATATTCTGTGAAATTATTATGACCAAATACAACATCTTTGGTGCCAGTGACTTTCAGAAGCAAAGGTAAAATGGAAAGGAGGAACAAATACATATTTTTTTTTTGTTACTGGAAGACTCAGCAATATGGAATATATCAGTACCTACAAAAAACCAAAAGACAGACTATAGATTACTTACAGCTGGGAACACGAGAGACTGTTCAGCTGCTGTTGGCATAATTAGTTAATGATTAATCTATTTTAGTTTTATTCCATGAAGCACAAAGAGGAACACTTACATGAGAAACAGAAATTAACAGGGCACTTAGTATGGCTAAATGTAATGAATGCAAGGGAAATGGTAGGTTACTGGGCCTCCCCCATTTCATCAGAAAGCACAAACAACATTTGCTCACCCTATCTGATCCCAGCAAAATATCTGAAATAATTTTTTTTGCATCAAAGCCTCTCTTTTTTCATCCCTGAAATGTAAAAAAATTCTAACAAAATTTGATAAAACATCTGTATGTCATTGATCTGTTGAAATATCTTTGCACTATCAACGTGGTTACATAAACTAGGGGCTATGTCAGTCCAGACCAGCACTTGTGTGTCCAGCCTTGTGTAAAATAATGAGACTGATAAAAATTGAGTGCTACCGAGCTCTGTCTCTAACTACGCTCCAGACAGAGTTACTGTAAGACCCATATAGATAGGTACTAGTGAGTGCATTAAGTAGTGACTCTGTCAACAAGTAACCTAAGGTATTTTTAAGCCCTCACTAATAATGTCATTTTTTGGAAAGCTGGAATTAAACAAGATGCTGACAGGTCTTTCTGGTTTGAAGATATCTCTAGAAAGATCAGCATCTTGAGTGTGTGTTGGGTGGCTGTAACATGAACCAGTAAAGTCAGTGAAAAGTAGAGTATAAAAGGATACTTTTCACTTCCAGGAGTAGAAAAACCCTCAGTGAAGGCCAGATGAGGAGTATATAGACACAGGCATTTGCAGAAGCATCAGGGTACCCTGTTATCTGGTCCTGCCCCTATCACTCCAGCATGTGCAGAAATGCAGAGGATAAGAGGCAAAGGAGAGGGTAAGTAAGAAGACCAGCAAGAATCTATCCCCAGCTTCTGGTCCAAGACCATGAGAGCAGCCAGTAATACTGAGGGGGCAGGGGGTATTGTGGACCACCCCACCCCGCAGCCCCNAAAGGGAGAGGGCAACTTCACCAAAATAATGCAGTGAATTATTCTTTTCCTGCTATAAGGGAGTGCTGCTGGATTTTTAGAGATAACCTCTGCTGCCCACTGCACTGCACTCCGAGGAGCCTGTACCGGAAAAATAAACATTTATCTTCCACTCTTCTTTCTGGGCTGAAAGTCCCATAAAAGTCTGTGAGCTGGAATCATCCCTGGGAATCTCATCTTCAGTTTTCCTGTTCATGATGAAAGATTTCTTGGTTTCATTTTAAGTTTTCATTTAAAAGCTCCTTTTAGTTGAGCTACTGACTTAAAAAGTATTTTTTCCAAGGCCTTGTATGGTCCATGTTGTTTCCAAGACTTCCCTGAGACACAGACATGCTAGTTCACTGTGCACTACCAGAGAGGAAAGGAATGCTCTCAAATATTATTCAAAATCCTGCATCTCAGAAATAGAGACTACACATGTAAAGTGTGTAAGTCTCCCTTACACTGCTTACCTGAGGTGCAGGGGGTCCAGCAACAAGTTAAATAAATCAACAGCAACAGCTCCCAGAGGCTGCTCACCTGCCCCAGAAGGACTCGGGTTTCTTGTCTCAGGCTCTCATTTAAATACAGTGACACAGCTGTTCCTTTCCCACAGCTTGCCGAACTCTTTGTGATCGTCAGCAGCAGTTTGCTTGTCTTTTTGCAGTCTCATGTTAATGACTGAATCAAGCTGTTCATGCTACCTAGACCATGCCTTAGTGACATATGGAGGGAGAGCTCCGTATAATTCCCAAAATGAAGAAAGTCACCTTGGCACAGCTCAGGTTCTGGACAGACCTGGGGAGTCTGGAGGCACCTGTGTTATTGTGAGGTCAAAAAAACAAATATATCCAGGGTAATTTAAAGTAATCACTGCAGGACTAGTTTGAACACTTACCTACAAAGAAAGTGATTTTCCTGTCTCTGTGCCTTCGAAAGCGAAACTGAACTGCCCCTTGCACTCGTCTGCAGCTGAGGCTCTGTCCCAGGAAGCCTCTAGGGGCCAGGCTGAGCCATGCAGCTACAAGGAACAGAGGCTTCAGCAGCATAGATTTATGATTTTATAACGACAGATCTCAAGAAGGGAAGAAAAATATGCACTGGGTACCCGGGCTTAGCATGCTTTTGTTCTCTACACTGACATTATGTTTCCAGAGATAAAAAAAAAAAAATTGCCACAAGTAGCATAGCCACACTTAAGATCAGAATAGTTAATAAACTAATATTATCAGCAGATAACCATATCAAAACAATGTTAACTAGATAATCTAGGTTTTTAATAACTTTACTAACACTATTGCTATAATATTTTCCTGATAAATGAGGAGCTTTTAAAAATATTTCCTCTGCTACTAAATATAGTTTAAGGATGTCATCCTCTAACTTGCTCTCAAGAGTGTATGACTGTTCATAAATTTGCTTGTATTCAATATTAAAGC
The DNA here is from genome assembly GCA_013399225.1 of Rhipidura dahli. Lineage (NCBI taxonomy): Eukaryota > Metazoa > Chordata > Aves > Passeriformes > Rhipiduridae > Rhipidura > Rhipidura dahli. The sequence goes on from VXAC01008839.1 coordinate 976,002, forward strand.
CTGGCTTCTTAGCTAAGATAAAAAAAAGCTGTGAAAATATATGGTCCATAAAGAGAAATTTCAATAAAACACAGATAAAGGGTGCAGTGATTGTAATACTGCCACCTATCAGAGAGAAATCAAATTTCCTTCTGAATATTTTAATCTACCACATGAAGACGCTTCCAGCTGTACCAGACACTGTACGGAAGAAAGTTTAGCAAAAATCCCTAAGATGTCCTTGTCCATTGTAGAGCACAGTGGGGACAAAACTAATTTTGCTTTACTTGTCTGTGTAAAGGTTAGATGTTTACATCAGGCAGTGATCCCATTTCCTCTCTTTAGAAGAGCTGTGTTGAGAAAGCAGCAGTTCTAGAGGTACTTCAGTGTACTTATCTTGGACACCTATCTCATATTTCTGTCAGGGGTCAACGGGGCTATATACAGACTGGCTCTTCTTTTTTTTTATTTTATGATAGAAAACAATTGAAAAGAAACCAAAATATTTCTGCTATACTTTTTACTTCTAGATTACTTTAAAATGTATTCTGCAAAGCTGCCCAAGGAAAGAAAAAACACACAGCAAAGATTTGGCATAGTCATTTCTAGTCTTACCAGCTCTCCAGATACAGGAACTACTTGTGAAAGAAAAGAATTCTATGTATTACTACAAGTCTTGTAACTAACCGTAATGTGGTGCTGCTTCCCTGTTTCATCTGGTACCTATGGGAAATAAAACTGCAATTCTATGGTATTCTTTAAAGGAGTAACTCAGCATAATGTTACCATCTGACTACTGTATTTCGAAGAGACACTGCTGAACTTAAAAGATCAGTATCTTTAGCCAATTTTAAGTCGATATAGCTCTACTGAAACCGACAAAGCCTTTGACTCGTATCAAGCTTCTGTTATTATATAGAAGTTATGAGATGTCATGAGGATGGGTTATACTGGTTCAAAAATGGCTGAAGATATTAATAATAAACTGAATGTTAAGGCATGTTGTGCTAACTCTTCAGTTCCAAAGTGTCCATCCTTTCAGGTGAAGGAATTGAAAAGGAAAACCTGAGTTGGGAAGGAGTTCTGTAACTCTGGCTCCCTTCAATGCAAGTTTATCGGCTCCAGTGCTTCTGACTCTGAGGTTCACCTTGAGACTATTTTTAACATAACTTACAGAAAATAGCCAAAAGTATATTTAATTGAATTGCACATGAGACTTTGAATTATATTGGTTCATTACATTGTCTACTCTGATTACTGTTCTTCCCATGAGCACAGCAGTTTGATAGAAAAATAAATGTCAGAAGTGATAGAAGAACATATTCTTAAGAGAAGTTAACCTAATCCAAATACAATTCTAACAGCAATTGCATTTAAAACTTGTTGAGTGTATCGTATATAGTCAGAATCACAGAGTGGAAAAAGAATTGGCAAAGTAGAATTCAATCAATATTTTCAGCATTAAAACATCTTACGGTGTCACTGTGGCCAAGTTATTTGTATGCGTTTCTTAGCTGTAACTCAGATGTGCTCTTTTCAGAATGCATTGATTTGAAGCTTTGCTGTCCGCTGTCTGGAAACCTGGCTTTTCTACACTCTCGGCCGAGTCACCCATGGAACTGAGTCAAAGTATCAAAGAACTGTACAGACTTCAAAACAGCACGAAGAAAAAGAAACTCTTATCTGGTAGATATTGGCCTACAGTTACTTCTTACTGCAATTTTTGTTTTTATTTATGCAAGCATACCCTTATGTTAATTGACAAGTTTGACCACCCGTTCTTAAATTAACTCCAGGGTTCCAGTGCTGTGACAATAACATCTGTTCCGCACCTGATCCTTTGCCGTCAGGGACCCGCGTCAGCCCCTCCCCTCCCACCGGGTTAGCTGCACTCCTTTGTCCTGACGGAATTCTGTGGGGCCTTTTGATTTCAGCGCGTGTAACAACGATGAATGTCACGCTCGTAATTGTTAGCCACGGGCTGTGTCCGCCGCACGCCCGCTGGGCGGAATGCCGTCGGGAATGCTGGCAGGGATGGGCTGTCCCACGGCGGCTCATGCGGAACGCGCGTTGCAGCACAGCCGCGGGTTGCAGCGCGCCAACCCCGCCCCCGCCCGCGCGGGGCACCATGGGGATCGTAGTCCCCGCGCGCGGGGCGGGGCCACCTCGCTCAGCGCGCGCTGCTTGAAAGCCCCGGGCGGCCGCCACGCGCCACGGCCGGGCTGAGCTGGGAGCCGGACTGGGTCGGGCCGGGCCGGAGGAGCCGCGTCTGCCCCGGCGAGGGGAGGTGAGGGCGGGGGCCGTGTCCCCGCGTCCTTCGGTCCCTCTCTCGCCACACTCCCCGGGCAGCGCCCGACCGCAACGAGGTACAGCCGCCGTCGCCGCGCAGGGAGGTGGCCCCGAGCTGGGCTGCGTGGGGGCACCCGCAGGAGCATCTCGTGGCCCTGGCACGGTGCAGTGCCCGGTCTGTGAGCTGGCCTGGCGGTCCTCGGGCGGGGATACAGAGCACAAAGCGCTCGGCTTTGTTCTTTCGCCTTCCCTTTTCTTCCCGCTCTGCGGCATCATGGGGATCCAGGGCCTGCTCCAGTTTATCAAGGAGGCTGCCGAGCCTTCGCACGTGAAGAAATACAAAGGGCTGACGGTAGCTGTGGACACCTACTGCTGGCTGCACAAAGGCGCCTATGCTTGTGCTGAAAAGCTGGCCCGAGGAGAGCCCACAGATCTGTAAGTCTTTCTTACGTTTAAGTCTCGGCCTTTTTACAAATTCCAGTTTTGTTACCTTGGTGTTTCTTGAACTAGTAGTTTCTCTTCTTATTGTTGCTTCTGAATTCTTTAGGAATGGAAATTTTTGGCGATAAGTAAACAGCTTTCCAGCTGCGCAAAGTAAAATAATATTAAAGTATATATTGAGGGAAAAACTGTCAAAAATATTTTTTGGTTAAAATACCTATGACTGTGTCAGGTTTTCTCCCTAGCGTGTCTCGCTCTCAGCTATAATCTAATATCTCTGATGAAATTCTGTACATATAATTCTTTAATTTCAAATTTAATATTATTTTTAGACATCTTTTTTGTATGCAAAGAGTTTGTAAATACTGTTGTGACAGAGGTTGCAATGATACCAAGGAATTATGAGAGATGCGTTGTGCTCTGAATAAGGTGTAAGATTTTTTGCTTAACATACTATGTTTTTAGTTAAAGTAGCTTTTCTAAAGCACATTTACACAGTTATATTTCTAGGGAAAGGAAAGAACAAGAATTGCGGTCACATTTCCGGTTCGACTCCCCACCTTAGATCAGATTTGCATAATTTCTTCCCCATCACTGGAAAAGTGGGTTGTACTCTTGTTTTAGTTTGGATATAGGTAAGTTTGGAAGGGACCACGGGATGGCATCTCATGCAGGTTCCCTTAGAGCACATTACTCAGGGTTGCGTCCACATGCCCTTCAAATATCTCCAGAGAAGGAAGAGATTCTAAAACCTCTCTGGGCAACCTGTTTCAGTGCTCGGTTACCTGCACAGTGAGGAAGTTCTACTTACATTCCAGTGGAATTCCTGTGTTTTGGTTGCTTCCTCTCGTCCAATTGCTTGGCACCACCCAGGGGACCTTGGATTCATCAGGTGTTTGGTTGGAGGCAAGAGAGAGTTGGTGCTTTGCAAATGGATTAAAATATTTACTCCTTCTTTTGTTAATTTGATGAACTGTGGAGTCCAACTCTGCCTTAAAGGTAGTGGTGGTTCCTCAGAGTCCTGAGAACAGGATACACTTCAGTTGAGGGAAAAGCTGACTGTCAGGAGAAATATTCATAGTCACAGGAAACTTTGGAATGGTTGAATTTAAAGACATAAATGCTTTCTGGGCAAATCTTGCTTCCATGCATATATGATCCTAGACTGGCATCTTAACTATAGTGTAGAGTCCTTTCATACTTTAAAATTCATTTGAGTGAAGGTGTTATATAGCTACAGTGCTATTTGCTCCTGTCTTTCAAAAATCAGTTATTTTTCAGTAGCTCTAAATCCAGTTTCTTCAGTGCTCATACCCTTGCATTCTAAATGCTTCTAAACCCCACTCCTTCCTCTCTCTTACTGTGTTGATGAGGTTGCTCTTGCTGTTTTAAACAGTGTCCTTAAAATAAAAAAACTTGATTTTTTTTGGTTGAACATCATTGCAATGTGCTTGTTTAGTGTTTACAGCAGTTACTAGATTTTAGTTCTGTGCTGCTGATAAAATGATCTCATACAGATCTGTAGAAATAACAGATGAGAGGAAGAAGATGAGAGGTCTGACGGAATAAATTACATCTGGCATTCCCAACAAATATTTTTTCAAGGGATGGGCTTTGAAGCCAGTGGAGGATTGTCTCCTGGTCCATGTACCATCCATACACCAGTTAGTGGGGCACTTTTCTGTCTTCTGGAATATTTTCAGTGCTGTGCCTGTATTTTTAGTATGGGAAGATAGGATTGTATGTCTTGTTCACAGGATATATCCACTATCTGGAGAGAAGAGTGGCTAATTCTACAAGAGAGGTTTAATAACCCCATCACTTCTTCCAACTCTACAAAAGTGCATTTAGTCTGCCTTTCTGGGGAAAAGTCATGTACTGGCTGCTTTTCTCCTTCCTTTTTCCGTGGCCACTATGAATTGAGTTGCTGAAAGTGAAAAGATGATCCATGTTTTAACTCTTCAAGTTTTTGTCAATGTTGAATCCCAATGTAGCAAAATCAAACTGAATTATACTTGAATTCTTATTTCATTTTGTCTAGGAGAGAGGAGCAGTCAGTCCGGTTCTGAATTGGGAGGTGGACTGTTTCTCTTGGTAACAAATCCAACCAAACAGCATTCAACTGTTCTTAGTTTTTTGTGATACTGAAGAAATACACAGCCTGTTATGGTTTTTGAATAATAGTTAGTCCTAAACTTACCGTTGTCCTTTCCTGCAAGTGGAAAATATGTAAAAGACTTGTGGTTAACAATAAAGTTTATCTTTCTTATATTACTTTTGTTTTTAATACAGTTATGTAGCTTTCTGTATGAAACTTGTTCATATGCTCCTCTCATTTGGAATTAAACCAATTTTGGTATTTGATGGATGTACCCTACCCTCTAAGAAGGAAGTGGAAAAGGCACGACGAGAGTAAGTACTGAACTGTATTGATTTGCAAGCAAAGCAATTTTATCACTATAGTAAAAATCAAACTTCAGCTATGTAGTAAGCTTTGGTAAACCCCCCTGCAATATAACGTGATTTCTTTTAATTTATGGCTACAATCGTACAAACTTCTTAGAGGTTTTATTCCAAAAATAGAAATGCACTTCGTAAATGAAAGCCATTTTATAGAGGAAGGAAGTAAACCTTTGAGCATTAGTTCCTGTAATGTGTTAGAGGCTTTAAGTTTAACCACACTTGTGATCTCTGGACAAAAATATATTTTCCCATTTAAATTTCATTTTAAAATAGCACTCCTTTCCTCATCTTTCTCTACAACTAACAAGATAAACCTGTTTCAGATTTGGATTCAGGTCCCTATAAAAGGAACTTTTTACTGAAGCTGTGAGAATTTTTCAGTAGTGGTTGTTATTTATGAATTCTCATGAGACACGTGTTTTCTTCAGCGTTAAGTGTACAATTTCTGATATATGAAATTAAGTAAATTAGGTTTTCTGTCCTCTAAATCAGTAACTATCTAGTGTCAGATACTCCCAACTCCCATTAGATCTATTTTACTGCAAGCTGAGGGTGGGTACATTTCTTCTTTTACACTACTGATTTGTCACTGTTTTCTGAGAAAATATAAATTTCACCATTTAGATCTGATTGTTCTTGTCAATACAATGACATAATTATCTAATATGCAGTAGCCCAGAGTTGGAAGGTGTTGCAATTTTTTCCCCCTGTCCTACTTGTCTCTCTTAGTCCTTTCTGCTGTTTATTCTTTTAAGTGGAAAAATAATCTGAGATTGGTGGTTATATTTGTTTTTCTTTTAGGAAGCGTCAAGCCAGTCTTCTGAGGGGGAAACAATTGTTGCAGGAAGGGAGACTGGCAGAAGCTAGGGAATGTTTTGGGCGCAGTGTAAATATTACCCATGCTATGGCTCATGAAGTTATTAAAGTAAGTTGGCAATGTTGTTGATAATGCCAGGTAAAAAAAAAATCTTTGCAATAGGTAGTGTTTCCTATTCTGCATTTTTGCAGCTACATCCCTACCTCTTCTATAGAGGCAAGAGAATATTCCCTCCTGCTTAGTCTTTAATTGCCCTGCTTGTTACTGGATTGTGTTAGGCACAATTAACAAGCTCGAAGTTGAAATTTATTATGCCCATTTGTATAAATAATAATGATGTGTCAGGCAAAATACATGTCTTCTTACTGCTGTGAACTGAATTTGTTAACACCTCTGTTTTACTTTTGCTGAACAAAAAATAGTCGTTTTTTAATATATATTTTCCTTTGTCTAGTTTCTGAGCAAAGACTACAGGAAAAAAACTTGGCTGCTTAAAAACTGTTCTAGTAGTTTTTTGCTGCACTTTCAATGCAGTCATAGGATTTTATCAAAACAGTATTAAGTTTGTTCTAGTGTGGTTCTCCTTTGTTCAGAATATAACTTGCATGACTTTGAAGCTGCCTCCTGTGGTCAGATGCAATGACCATAGTGTTACAGACCAACCCAGAAAAGGTTGATTTTGTAAACCAGTGTATATAAATCTAAACTGCTTGCAAGGTATTTTTGTTTTCAGATCTCTTAGGGAATTACTGAAAATTAATGCAAAGTACATGTATGCTTCTTGTTTACACACAGGCTGCACGAGCCCAGGGAGTTGATTGTATTGTTGCTCCCTATGAAGCTGATGCTCAGCTGGCTTATCTTAATAAGACTGGCATGGTTCAAGCTATAATTACAGAAGACTCTGATCTCTTAGCTTTTGGATGTAAAAAGGTATGGAAGAAAATACTAATAGCCGTTACCTCTTGCTGATATCTGAAAAGCAGAGTTTGAAGTTGCCAAGTATGTTTGATGTATGGATTAACTCTTCTACAGTAGATGTGGGAAACAGAAGAGATGAGAAGAGCACTTTGCCTCTGTTATTTCCACCAAGTGCAATGAACCAGCGTATATGGATGAAAATTACTATTTTCACTTCCTCTTAATTTTTAGGTGTTTCTGAAAATTGATAAGTTTGGAAATGGACTAGAGATAGATCAAGCTCGACTAGGGAACTGCAAGCAGCTTGGAAATGTATTTACAGAAGAGAAATTCCGCTACATGTGTATTCTTTCTGGTTGTGACTACCTCCCATCAATTCATGGAATTGGGTTAGCTAAAGCATGCAAGTTAGTAAAATTAGCCAACAATCCAGATATTATAAAGGTAAACCCAGTTTTGATTTGTTTTTTGGTTTTTTGGGAGCCTATATCAGTATATATGAAATTTAACACTCAACTGAAAATATGAAGGGTTCTTATCTTCCTCCATTTTGAGGAGAATACTAAAAAGTATTTTTTACCTGTGCTTAAAAAAGATGTTGGACTAAACTTAAGTGTTGAAGCTTTTATATATTTATAAGAAATACACCAAAGTAAACTTGGATAAAGAATTGTTCTAATCCTTCAATGGTATATTCTCTTCAAAGGGAAACTTAATTTTTTGTAAGAGTTTGGATTTTTTTCCCCCCTCAATACTGCTTTCTTTTGTTTCTGCAGATTAGTTATTGGAACTGCTGAATAAACTGTTATTTTTGTATAAGTACTCATTTATCTGTGTGGGGGAGGCGCAGGGATTGGGAATCTTATTTAATGATACATGTATGGATATGGGCATTTCTATATTAAAAGCAGTATGGAAGAAAAGTGTGACATGATGCAAAACAAATTACTATAGGGTGGTTTTTTCTTGTCCCATGTATGAAATTGAAACAAATCTCATATTAGGAAATACAAAGGCTAAGAGGGTGGGAATAACTTCTCTGTGAGTAGTAAGGGGTTAGAGAGGTTAAGAGCTAATAAAAATACCTTATGGGGCTGTCCTGGAGGCAGGTAAATCTAATCCAGAGAGGCATTTTAATATGCAGTTGTGTGTTACCTTCTTTCTTAAATTACTTGCTTTTTTTAGTGTATTTTATTTTTTGATTTCACAAAGAACTATGATTTTTAATTTAAAATGTTTTGTATCTTATAGAGCAGACATCAAAGCAACTGGTTTGGCTTTTGTAGAAGTAAAAAGGGAACTTTGAACTTTTCCCATGCAAATGAGTATTTGCTTTAATGTATCTCTGAGCAAAATGCCAGGGTTTATTCTGGTTAGTTCTGCTTTTGTTTCCGTTATAAAAACCCACAAATTGCTTATATGTCCTGATAATATGAATGATAAAAATTTTTTGTGCTTTAGTTTAAACAAATACATCTTTAGGAGATGATCTGTTTTTCTAATCACGTTTTGTATTTATATATTTATTGAACAAGGAGTTATAAAAAGTTGAATTGTGTTATTTATGTGATTGGAAACAATTTGAGTGGGAAAATAATGTACAAAGTTCCATTTTCTTTCCTTCCCTTTCTAAGTTGCAACTGTTTGTTACAGTAGGACACTCATTCTACATTTAATTACAAGCAAAGATAATTAATAATTGAAATGTATTCAACCTTTTGTATGAACTGTTGAAATTAAACAGTTGAGTAATTTCTTTTTTGACAGGTTATTAAGAAAATGGGGCAGTACTTGAAGATGAATATAACAGTACCAGAAGAATACATACAGGGTTTTACACGAGCTAATAATACATTCCTGTATCAGTTAGTTTTTGATCCTGTCAACAGAAAATTAGTTCCTCTGAATGCATATGAAGATGATATTGATCCAGAAACACTAACTTATGCAGGACGGTATCCTTTGTGTTGAAACAGCAGAATGGGCAAATAAGGGTGAGCTGATGTGGTATCTTATAATTTTCATTGTATCTGTGGTGCACTTGGATTTTTTTTTTATTGCCTCCCTGCTGTTGACTAAAGCCTGGCTTTTCTGCAGTGTTAAACTTTTGGGAGGCTTTCTTTTCTTCTTTGCTCTGATTTTTATCAATTTCTAAAAAGTGCAGTGGTAACTAAGTGACCTATCATAGATACATTGTTTTAGGCAGAAGTTATTGATCCTTTTTTTCTCTTCAGAAAACAAATTGTTAAATACAGTTTAAATATAAACTGACTGCTTTATGGCTGTCTTGAATTTCTGCCTGTGTTTTATGTTATAATCTCTCCCAGTTTACTTCTTGCAATTTGTGTTCAATTCATTCTCTAATTTAGCATTTGCTGTTTTACCAGATCCCTCTTCCTATACAAGAGGTAGCATTTTGCCACGTTTGTGCAACATAAATTTCAACACAGAAGATTAGAAAAATGAAGAAAGAGAGGGTACTGTTGATGTAGTTACTAGCTTTGTATGTTCAAGCCACCTAATCTCTGGCATTTCCAGAAATTAGGAAGGAGAAAGTTGCTGCCTCTCCTGCTGATAATTGAAGGATTTAATTTTGACTTCCATGATTCGCCAAGGACTGCAGATCTATTACAATTGCTGTTACATCAGATTGATGCAGAAGGAGTAGTATTATTCCCTTTGGTTAACATTTCTAGCCATGCTCGTTAGCACAAAACTGGGAAAGCAGCTGTTCTAACTTTTATGGTACAGTTGTTGAAAAACAATGTAATATTCAGATATTTTCCTTTACTACGATGGGAACAGACATGTTGGTGATGATACTGCTTTTCAAATTGCCATTGGCAACATTGATATCAGTACAATGGAACAAATTGATAATTATAACCCCGACACGGCACAGGTAACACCTTTGTTCTGATGTTGGATATTAAGAATTTGATGTAGGGCTGAACATTAATGGGAAAATCTGATTGAATGTTATCCACAAATGAATTTTCAGTGAAAGCTGTTCTGGTATTACAGGAACTGTGTGCTCCCACACATATAATTCTCACTCTTTTTAAAGGCAAAGTTTTATTCTTCATGGCATTTGATTTCAATATTGGTTATATTTTCAGACTTTTTTGGTAGGTCCTTAAATCTATTTGCAGAAGTAAATGATTAAAAGGGAATATTCTCAGTGTTTTGGACTTCTTCCAAGAATAAGCCAAAATTATGTTTTCCTGAATAGAAAAAAAAATTAAAACTTTAAATTTGGTGTGAGATGAGCAGGTAGTCACTTGTGCCATATTGAAATGGAGCTATCATGGCAGCACAGAAAGAAGTATGAAAAGCATGAGAACTGTGGGAACAAAAAAAAAATGGTTTATGTGGAGAATGTCACTAGATATACAAATGTCAAAGTGTCCTTCCTTGTATGCTAAGTCAGGAAATCATTACTAGAAGGTAAGATTATAAACCTGTGTCTTGGTTTTTAATTGTTTTTTGTAGCCTGTGCAGCAGAGAAGTTGTGGCTGGAATGACCGGCGTGATAATCATATAAATAGCATTTGGAGCAGAGATTACAGGTTTGGCCCCACTGAAGATACTGCTCCTCCTAAAATGCAATTTCCAGAGAAACCAACAACCAAAGGGATGGAGAAAATAATTAGTGTTAAAGGACTAAAGCTTGCAGGCAAAGAGCTCTTGGCAAAAAGGCCAAGGAGTGGTATGTTTTCATTAAGTATATGAATAACAGTAGAAGGTTGTGGGAAAATAAAGGATTTTATCTTGTACTTTGTGGTATGGGACTTTAGAGGCTTAACTCTTAACTGTTATTGTCTGTATTCTGTTTTCAACAAATTACACGACTAGCAAACCATAATATTAAAGCCTAGGTAATGATTAAGAGTGACAGCAAACTTTCAACGGGACTGAACTTTTTTTGGTTTGCTATAAAACTCTGGTAGTTTAAATTTCAAGTTATGTTTAATACAATCTGTATTTTGATATGATTTTGGTTTTAATTTCCATCTTAAAATGGCTTATGAAGAAGTTAAAACAGCCTTTTTTTCTTAGCACTGATATTAGGTCAGAGAGAAAACATAAACAATGTTTTCTGTACTCAGACTGTGTGGCCTCTATCCCCTGTATAGGTGTTCTTTATGCCAACTTTTTCACTTTCTTTGGTACATGTTATCTTGTCTTCTATACCACCTGAATTATGTGGGCTCAAATGAACTGTGGGCTTGTAATAGGAGAGGCACCTTTTTCTTCCTCTTGTGCTTTAGCTGTAGGTTGTTTTCCTCTGCTTCCTTTGCTTTCCGATGATGCTACTTAGGGCTTTATTTTTTTTCCTTTCCTGATATCTTCCTAATCCCTCACTTAGCAAAGCCTGTAGGTAGTTTAGCAATTTTAAATCAAATGCAGTTTCATTGTAGTTGTTCCACCTTCACTCCATCTACATTTTCACTGAGTTATTTTTAAGGCTATGCACAAGAAAACAATGGTGTTAAAGACATCTAAACTGTATTGTTAATAATGTTCTTACCAGACCTTACTAATATTTTTACTGTGAGAGTAAATATGTAATGTTTATCTCGTAACTGGGTAATTGAAGAATGTGCTTCTACAGTGATGCTTAAATTGTTTTCAGATTCAGAAGAAGTCTCAGATGGAGATCTGTTGAAGCAATATTCGTTTTCAAAAACAAAAAGAATCAAGAAGGAGGATGATGGTAGTGAAGCACAGAAGAGTGTGTCAGCGATACAAAGCCTTGATTCTCCAGGGAATTCCATCACTCAAGAAAGCTCTAATTCCCTGCCCAGAGTTAGAAATAAATTTGCTTCCTTTTTACAAAGGAAAAACAAAGAGAAGGATGCTGTAATTGTTCCAGGAACAAGAAGCAGGTATGCTTATGTCACATGTTTTCATAAGTAGCAAAATACTATTTGCTGTCCTGGTTGCTAAAATAGCCCAAATACTGAGAATAGGAAAAATGCTACCTCAGACTTTTTATGTAACTGTATTGTACCTGAGCCAAGATGGAGGCTCCATTGTGCTAGTCATGCTACCTGTCTGTGAGATAGATAATGCCCACTTTTTGCTGTGTAAGTGAAGACTGAGACTTTTCATAGAATCACAGAAGGGTTTGGTTTGGGGGGGACCTTAAAATCATCTCATTCCAGCCCTCCAACTTTATCAGGACACCTTTCACTAGACCAGGCTGCTCAGAAATCCATCCAACTTGATCTTGAACACTTCCAGGGATGGGGCATCTACAGCTTCTCTGGGCAAGCTGTTCCAGTGTGTCATCACACTCACAGTGAAGAATTTCTTCCCAATATCTAATTTCAACCTTCTTCAGCTTCAGATCTTTCCTTCTTGTCCTGTCACTACATCCCCTTGTGGAAAGTCCCTCTCCAGCTCTCCTGTAGGCTCCCCTGTAGGTGCTGTAAGGTCTCCCTGGAGCTTTTTGTTCTCCAGGCTGAACAACCCTCACTTTCTCAGCCTGTCTTTGTAGGAGAGGTGCTCCAGCCCTGTGATCAATTTAGTGATCAATACCTCTGGGTATCAAAATTAATTAGGTATTTTGGCTTGGGTTTTTTTTCAGGTAAAGAACCTGTGACATAGATGAAAAAACTGAAGTAGCTACTTTGTGGCAAATATGTAAGCAGTGAGTGAATACATGGACTTAAGTTGACAGGGCTTTTTGTTTGTTTCAGTTAAGCTAAACCTGGTCATACTCTGACAAATACCTATTCTTATCCCATCCCATTTAGTTGACACTGCTGATCTCTGCAGCAGCACTTTCAGAAGAGGGACTGTGTTAGGTCTGGGTTTTTTTTTTTCATTTAGTCACATTTGGCCCCAGCTACTTGAATTTGTTTTACAAAACATTATTGCAATTAAGTCTATTATTGTGTAATTTTTCTCTTAATAATCTGAATATTTTTAAGCACTGTAATTTTATGGAGCAGTCTTAATACCTTAGTTTCAAAGCACACCTTTCTGAGTTTTTGGAAGTTTTTTTTTATGTTGTGTCAAAAATTAATAGTTATGAGTGATGATAGACTCTTCGCTAAATTTGTGCTCAGTGTTCTCAGGAGCTGCTGTGATAGCATAGGAAAAAGTAGTAAGGTTCTAGTTTCCTTGATAAGTGGTGCTGGAGTATTTCACTACTGCTTGGCTTTATCATCATCAATTAATATATTCTTAAATTTCGTAGGATTTCTAGATGTTTCTCTTTCAGATGAATAATCTTCTCAGTATTTCCATCAATGAATGCCATTTTTACAGATGCTTTTTCCTTTTTTTTTTTTTTACTGTTATTTGCTAAATGTCTCACTGAGGGACTTTTCCCATTGCCAAAATAATTTGTCTGGAAGTATACCTGGAAGATAAAATTGACAGGTAGATGCAATTATTGGAGATGACATACTCATTTGCATAACTTTCTTCTCCCATGCCTTTACCTTTTCTTTTTTAGGTTTTTCTGCAATGATGCAGTCATGATTGACAGTAGAACAAAGAAGGTTGATGGTGATCTAACTCAAAATGCTGAGCAGGATTGCCAGAAAAAGGAAGCAAAACATGTAGCAGAAAATGTTCCTAGGTTTTCAGAAAGTGAAATATCATCAAGGACTGTCTTTAAACCTCCTGGAGAAATGCAGAAAAGTTCTTTGCAGTGTTTTAGCAGCCTCAAAAGTAACTCAGGAAATCTTGGTCCATCTCATACTGTATCTTCACAGCAGTTTCACCGACAGAGAAACAACTGTGCTGTAACCCAGGAAGATCAGATTAATGGGGCAGTGTGTGAGGAATTGGAGGACGAGTCCTCCCCCTTAATAGAACTGCAACAGTCATCCCAGTCTCATGGGTCTTGTGAGCTATCAGAATGCAGTTTGGAGCCTTCAGAAATCCTACAAGTGTCCAACAACAGCTCAGGTTCAAAGGTAAGAAAATTAGACATTGTTTCAGCATTTGTTTTCACTTTAAATTATAAAAGAAATTATGCAGTTAAGTCTCCTTTTCAGAATGGTGCCCTACACATGATGTAACTTGTGCTAACAAAATTTGTCTCTAAACAGAATCACAGAGTGATCATGTTCTTATCAATAATTTTATAGAATGGATTGACGTTACTAGCTTAATTAAAGTCTGTTCTCTGGTTTTAGTTTGTCTTCAGTCTATCTGCTGCAATCACTGCAGTAGCTCATAAAATCACCTTGTAGGCAACCTTTTGTTCTCTGCTTTTAGTCCCTGAAGTGCTTTCAAAAAGCATATGCAGGCCTTTGTAGTGTTGTTTGCTGAAAGTACAGTTTTTTGTATGAGTTCTTAAAACTGTTGAAAACGTTATACCTTGAAGTATATACATGTGGATATGAAAACATATATTGTGTTTACAAAAAGGCAGCCTGTTTTGAAACCAAATCAATTTTCTCTTGAAGGAGTCTGATTCCAGTTCAAAACTGGATGATGATCAATGTATTCTGTCTTCGCTGTTTTCTGCTGTGCAAACTGAAAAAAAAAATAAAATCATGAAGACCAAGGTAAGAATTCTTCTAACTTTATGAGCTTTACTAAACTCTGGAAATCGGAGTTTCTACTAGTTCATTTTAGAACTTGTAATGAAAGACTTAAACAATACAAATGTTGGCAAGACAAAGCTATATTCTTGTTCATCTATGCTGGAGCTGAGGTGAAATATAACCACCTATGATAACAGAGGATAACAGAGTTGCAACGTGTTTGGGGATTTTCAACACTTTGGTGCAAAATAAGCCAAGCTAAGGCAAGAAAATCCACTTCAGGCTTTATGATATAAATGGCAGTAAAGTTCACAGTCCAGATATGGTCACAAGATGCAACTGTAATTTGACTCCTCTGTGGTTTCTGACATGTCTAAGAACAAAATTGGTTCCTTGTCTTTGGGACATTTCTAAGAGCTTGATACATTTGTCTAGTTGGTAAAACCTCTAAGACTTTAACAAGTCTGACTCCTTAGGTGTTGTCATTAAAATTGGCCAAAAGAGTAATAAGGAAAAGGAAGATGTTTTCTATGTATGTCCCTACTGAGTTTTCTTGTAGACAGACTAAAACCCTCAAGCTTCTCTCTGCCAGACAAGAATATTGTGTGGTTTGTGAAATAGTGACATCTTGTGGTTATTGTTAGAAACTGATTTGTTAAGGAGAAATTTACATTTGTATTTTGGATCATTAGCATTTTTCCTGCTTTTCCTCAACAAGACTAAGCAAGGAAATCATCCTGGCATTCAGAATTTTATTACTTTGGTTTTAAGGCTGTATTTAATATGTTTTACATTTTGTTTCTCATCTTAGAAGGTATACTGGGAGAATGAATGCATTAAATATCGAGAATCACATTATGGAAGTACTGATGTAATATAAGCATCATCATGTAAAAACAAAATTTCAACATGGTTGGTGCCCTTCAGTAAACAAAAACTGCTGAAAATCTGTGAGGACAATAGGGTTTGTTTAAAGCAAGTGGCTAATGAGAGGATTTCCCCCACTTATTTCTATGGCTGTGAATTCTCTGTTCTTCCTTTATGTGCTGCTAGTAATAATTATACGGAATTACACCAGAAAACTGGCTTGGCCAAAAACTGACCTGATGACAACAACTAAAAGGTCAGTCATGTTGTAACTTGGGCCCACCCAGACTCTTGGACTCCTGTGAGTTGCTGCACCAGTAAAACCATAGAGAAAAGGAGCAACACTTTCGGCTCATTTTTCTTTTAGAATTTACTAAAATTGTGTTAGGATTCTTATTAGGATCCTGCAAGTGTAAAACAAGGGAAGTGTTTCCTGGTGTTAAATACAGTAGAACATACCAAAGGGAAAAATGAGTTCCCGGCTTTTTAGGGAAGAAGCAGTTAATCACTCAAAGCATAATTTATTCTGATTTTTATAAACTGAATATCAGCTATGTAGATGAACTGTATAGAAACTTAATAACTTGGGGAGGCAGTCTAAAAAATTTGTCAGCTCTTACAGTGGCTCTAAACCAAAATGTGAAGTGCTACCTACTCAATTCTAATATCAAAACTAATAAAACCTTTTTACTAACAAATACTTGTGTGATACTGAGCTCCTTAAAACCTCATGTTTATTTCTGTGATACTATTTCAGCTGTGGTTTTTACTGCTAATTATTTTACACAGTTGCTGTGAGCTTAGCTAAGAGGCTAATACTGATAAAAGAAAAGAGCATTCTGCTCTGGCTTTTAAGTTTCTTAGCAGGTATTCACCATGCACCTTTGCCTACTTTTAGGTTAGCTAAATTAAGTTATAACTCTGATGGAATTTGGTACTACAGAGATACATAGGATTTGGGTGCCTTCATGTGTTGCAAAAATGTTGAAGTGATAAATAAAAAGCAAAATGCTATAAAGCAGGCAGTTTTAAGGTTTTGTTTTATTCTTCCTAGTATTCCAATTGTTAGATTACATTCCAAACACTTTTTCCCTCCTTGGAATACCAAGATCTGCTTAGTATATTTAGGTAGAAACCGTGTGATTTCAATAATAGAATCATAGAATCATTAAGGTTGGAAAAGACCTTTACGGTCAGGTCTAGCTGCCAACCCAGCACCACCATGTTCACCACTGAACTGTATCCTGATGTGCCATATCTACATGATTTTTGAACAATTCCAGGAATCATGATCCTGCCACGTCTCTGGACAGGCTGTTCTGATGCCTTACAACCCTTTGCAGGAAGAAATTTTCCTAATATCCATTCTAAACGTCCCATGGTGCAACTCGAGGCCATTTCCTCTTGTCCTATTACTAGTTGCCTGGCAGAAGAGGCCAACCCCCACCTGGCTACACCCTCCTTTCAGGCAGTTGTTGAGAGTGGTAAGGTCCCCCCTGAGCCTCTTTTTCTTCAGGCTAAACAACCCCAGCTCCCTCAGCTGCTTGTCATAAGACTTGTGTTCCGGACCCTTCACCAGCTCCATTGCCTCTCTCTGGACTCATTCCAGTGCCTCAACGTCTTTCTTGTAGATAGGGACCCAAAACTGAACACAGTATTTGAGGTGCAAAGAATATATATAACAAATGTACGTGGTGGGGGGATGGCAAATTGCCATGATGTTTTGAAAAGAACTAAGCTATGAATTCTCTTTGAAGAAAAGGCTGCTGAGATGTTCCAACCTAAGTCTGGTTGCATTTAAGAGAGAGACTCTGGCCAAGCACAGCTTTTCTGAGGTTCTGGTATAGAAAGTGGATAGTCCAGCTAGAGATCTAATGATTCTTTGGGATCATCGTATTGTTACCTGTGTTCTTGCTTATGGCTCTGTCTTCATGAAATCCAAGTATCACAGGGAGTGATACCAGAAAGTGACTTCTCTTAAAATTCCAAAAGATGACATTACATGAGAGCACAACAAGTAGTCTTCAAACAGACAAAAAGAAAATAAATATTCAGTAGGTTTTAAGAACTGCATTCAAAAGAAACAAGTATTTACCTTTTAGAATACTAAGACCTAGGGAGGCTGGTTTGCCAGTTCTTATAGCTGCAGTATGTCTTGTGTTCGAGATGCCATTTTTTAGATTTTAGACACTGTCTGAATACACTTTGTTGTGGCATTTCAGATTGCATTATCTCAACACAATGTAAAGCACTTTATTTTTTTGATTATAAGCTTTGTAGCATAATATCTGTTGCTTGCAGGTTGTCATTTTAACCATGTGTACTGCAATATTTAAATCCCACAGGTTCCTGGATTACGTAAATGCAGTAACATAAAGTCACATATGGTAACAAAGCTCAAGCCATTGATACCAGCTAAAGCAAGTGGACTGAGCAGGAAACTGTCACCTGTGCAGAAGAGAAAGGACTGTGATACTGAAAATAAGCTGGGACTGCAATCCACTATTGGTGAACTCTGGAAAAGCTTCCAATTTAAAAGGTGAGTTGCTTGAACCCTTTACTCAGTACCCTGCACACTTTTTTCCCAAAGAAACAGTTTTCTAAGCAGACTCTACACATGTTCTCCATACAGTTCAATAAGGACAATAGTGCAAGACTAGGTCTTTTCTACATACAATTTGTAACTTCCTAAGCTTGATGTAAACGTGAAGCATGGATTTTGGTAAACAAGCTCTTAGAATTACTTTCTTCTTTCTAACCAGGAAAAACTCTCAGCTAAAATTAATTTACTGTATTTTATTGGTAATTATGTTTAGTTCACCGTAGTTGATATGAAAATCATTGCCATTGTTTGCAAACAAACACCAAAAATCATTTATTGATCTAAATGCAAAAGCTGCATAAAATTTGCTAAATTTAATTGAATACAAGGTTGCTTCTACTTGACTCTGTGTCCCTCACATTTGGAGATGGCTGATTGTCAGAAGTGTTCTGCTTTCAAGATGGCGGTGAATTAATGGAATATCTGTTAGCTGGAGTATCTGGTTACAAGAGACATTCTTGCACATTATCAAATGCTATTGCTTTTCCTTGTGGAGATGACTTGTCTAACTTGAAATTTCTGCAAATAGCTTCAAGGTTTGAAGGGCAACAAATATTTTAAAAAAGTAAAACAGAACCTGAAGTGTAGGTATTCTAACTCACACTATCTCCATGGGGTCAGATAAGAACTCCTGGTGGCAAAGTTTTCCCAGCTTTAAGTAGCAATCTCAACTTTGAATAAATAAGTCTTATTTAAATAAAATTACTTTTACTAGCTTGAAACCAAATGTGAATGGAACAAAAGTATTCTTTGCACTGAGTAGTAAATGTTGATACTGGTGAGCATGTGTTAAGTCAGATGAATACATTTTAGTAAGTTTGGGCCTTGGGTAGGTTATTATAAACATACAACTGCTTTCTGTTTAAAAAATATTGCTTGTGCTATTTACATTTTTAGAAATCTTACTTGTTATTATCTTCCTTATGGAGTGTAAGAATGACTGACAGTTTAAAGGAGGAAGTGAAAGTGTTGGTTCATTTATTGCTTGACCTCTATTTGGGAATGTCTGGTCAGAGTTGCTCACAGAGAGAAAATTCATATATTTGGATTTATCAGAATACAGGCAGACAGAACAGTGTGAGCCTAGGTGGCACTCTCTGCTGATGATTGCAAGACTAGGTTCCCACCATGCACATTTTAGTCATGCAGTTTCAGTTGGTTTGTAACCTCTGGGTGTTCACACTGGGGATTTATATTTTTGTATTACTTGCTTCTATGTAAGCAATAGTTTATTAGCTTTTAGGGGATTTTTTTTTATCAACGCATTTCACAAAATTGTGGTTTTTACTGCTAGCATTTGCTTAGGTCTGATTATTCTCTTCCATTTTTTTAAAATTTAAGATGTTTCTTAATTAGCCTGATGTTTTAACAATTACGTTACCTTATGGCAAATAAATAATGTGGGACACTAATCTGTTCTGCCTTAATATCAAGACTCACAAGGATGTATGTGTAAATCTACCCTTATTCAGAAGATGTAAACGTTAAGAAGACATGTACAACCCTGATGGGGTACATACAGTCTTTCATAATTAAAGCTAACAGCTATCATTCTTTCACTTTCAGTGAAGTTGTACAGTTGTACTAAAATTGAAATTAAAACTGCATCACAAATTTTTATTTTGTACTTATTCATAGGTGGAGTGGGTAGTTAGGTGAGGGGTCTTGCTTTGTTTTAACCTCTATATTCTTACTGGCCTGTGGTTAGAAACACAAAACATCATATCATTCTTTTGTTTTGTTTTGTCTTTGGTTTTTTGTACAGGGAGTATGAAAAACTTCCTTCTTGTAGGAAGTCAGATCCTCTGTCTCCAATCAAAGATAATATACAGCTCACTCCAGAAACAGAAGAAGAAATCTTTAATCATCTGGAACGTAGTCATGTTCAGAGAGCTATATTCCAATGAGCTGCATGCTGTTCACAATGGGATGGATTTTTAATCATTGTCAAAATTTACCTTTTGGGTATTTCATCAATATAGAAAAGATGCTTTAAAAACCAGCAATATACTTTTGTCTGACTAGTGATTTATAATCTCTTTTACAAAAGCATGAATTCAAAGGTATGGTTCTATATTGACTGGAATAAAATAATTCAGATTCCTGTGTTCTCTTATTCAAAGTCCCCATGCTGAATTTTTCTTGAAACACTTTTAGTTGCCCCTGGGCATTTTGTGTAGGTCTCACATACAATCCAAGTTTCTACAACAGTAGCAGAACAAGTTTGTTTCTCAATTTTTAATAATTAATAATTCTTTTGCCTCTTTCTTTTTTCTTCTTGAGGCTAATCTGACTTCAAGACAGGTTTAAAACTGCTGTTATATGTGCATTACAGTCTGCAGTACACTTCCAGCACTCTGATAACTATTTCTTTCCCCTATAAGGTAAGATTTGCTCTCTCAACAGTTGGCTTTCTGTCTGATACAGTTGTGTTGATGGTGGAAATAACTTGGAGTCTGCAGAAAGGAATATCACAAATAACTGGTCCCCAAATTCTCACATTAATAGAATGATATCCAAAAATAATGTGTTTCTCTGTTTAACCTGCCTGTTTCACATTTGTATTATTCTCCAACAGCAGACACCCAAAATACCAGTCCTCAGAGGCAGGGTTATAAATTAGCATTGTCATCACAACAGGCCAAGTTTCAGTGTTCAACTAAAGGGAAAGAATGCAGGAGACTGGGGTCCTTGCTGTATTTGACTGAATTACCATGAAATAGTATGATGAGATTTCAGATTTCTACCTTAAAAATCAGGATTTGAATCAGGGTAAAGGTATGTCTGAAGTTTTTCCGTTTTTAGGAATGGATAGTATTTCTTTTCACAGCAGATGGAGGTACAGAAAGGTACCTGTGAAATACCTTTTCCATTCCTGAGATTAATACTTTCCGTTTGAAATTACCTATGAGAGGCAGAGATTTTTTTTAGGTTGCAGTGTACCTTTTTTTTCTGTCTAAGAGAATTTCCACCTATGAAACTAAGGTGACCAGCTGAATTAAATTACAAAGAAGGTACTTTAAAAGAGTATGTTTTGCATACATTTGTGGGATCAGCCCTCTTATTTTTCTGCATTTGTGTTGAAGGTACAGAATAGAAGGAATTGAAGAAATGATGTTCTAGGACAGATTTTTCTCTCATACATGCACCACTAGGAAGTCCCTACTCCTGAAAAGTAGGTTTTTTAATGTTGATCTTCAGTGAGAATTATCTCAGGTATGATGTTACAAATACAGGCCAGCATAAATGTTTGTGTTTCCAGTCACAGAACTATTGTCTAGGATGAATCTTTGTGTTCCTACAAATATAATAAAAATGACAGAATGAATCTTTGAAGGGAAAATGCAGAAATAGTTTATTTTCATCTATTGCTTATTTGTCAGTGTGGGAGTTGCTAGGTTATTTTGTACAATGCATCCTTGCCTTTTTCCTGCCTCTTCAAAGGGCCAGTTGTTCCCACTTTAGTGGCTCATCATAAGAAACAAACTACTTGTTTTTGTACTATCAAGGACCGGTAATTTTAAGGGATTATCTTACATGCAAGCTACTTGGTAAGTTCTCAAAGCAGATTTCTAAAAAATACTTCTGTATAGTTTCTGATTTGTGTTTTGGAGGTCTTGGGTACTGACTTCATGTTACAGGGGATTCTTCTCAGGAATAGAGGCATCTGTTACATTACATGTAAATACGTAACACATGTAAGCATATCATAGCATTTAAGTTTCATACTTTTTATGTGGATTTGTTGGTGTTTGCTCTGTGGAAGGTACAATAACATAAATGCAAATGAATTGGTGCAAGGCTTTATTCCTGAGTTTGATAGGGTAGGGTAATATTCCATAATAAAAAAAATTAAGTAGCAAAATAGGAGAAATTATTACAGCTTATGATGCTCTGGGGAGGATAAAATATAACACAATGAAAAAGAAGGAAAAAAAAACATGGAGGAGGGAGAGTTGGGTGATTTTTAAAATGTAGGCATTTAGAAGTTGGGTAGTTGGAAAACAAGAAGTGAGTAGGAGGAATTGAAAGCAAATGGCAAGCAGAGGCATTACTTTGTGTGTTGCTTGCTTTATAATCTTATACAAAATACTAAGTATACCTTTTTAATATCTATAACTAATATTTCTCATTTCATCAGCAGGACTTCAGAGTATTCTTATAAAATGGATGGCATTGCTATACCATATTAAAAGGGTAAATCAGTCCCAGAAAAACTAAATTTGCTGATGGTGGTCTAATCAAGCTCCACTTTTGAAGGTGCTGGCTGGCCATTCCTTCATCACAATACTCATATGACCTATAAATATTCAGTATCACAGAGAATTAATGTGA
Organism: Rhipidura dahli; assembly: GCA_013399225.1. Lineage (NCBI taxonomy): Eukaryota > Metazoa > Chordata > Aves > Passeriformes > Rhipiduridae > Rhipidura > Rhipidura dahli. The sequence goes on from VXAC01008839.1 coordinate 998,227, forward strand.
GAGTGTGTGATCATCCAAATCCAGTAATGGTTTTGAAACTGTAGGTAAATGACTTGTCCAAATTCAACTGAGTATTTCTGCTTAAATATCTTTATTCCTTCTCACACAAATCAATACAGTAGTTAGAGTCATTTTTATGGACGCATGTGAATAAGGATGTTTTGCAGTCAATTAGAAGCTATTGGCATCTTTTTTTTAACAATTAGCTAATTCTGTTAAACTAAATGTAATTTTAGATATTTTACCTCACCATTTCTTTTCTTCAATGAAGACCATTTTAAATTAGCTAATGCTAACTTTTACTATATTAAAGCCATTTTCATTAGCAAACACAGTGACCTTCAATGTTCACCTGAATTATAATGGACATTTTTTTAAAGTTTTAACTAGAACTAAATAACCTAAGTATTGATTTATTAATAATTTCTAGAGTAAATATAGAGAATACTGACTTCTGAGATTATGGTTGCTAAATATATGATACCATTGAACATTTTTTGATGGGTTTTTGTTTGGGAATTTTTGTTGTTATATGGTTGTTTTTTTAATAAGGTAAATTGCTAAGCAAAGTAGCATTCATTTAATGGTCTAAAATCAGATCAAAACTAAGCTGGATTGTCCTGTGTCCAATATTATATGAATGTTCAGAGACTTTAATAAGCTAATATTTGTATTGGCTTAAAAGCCTACTTCTTGGAGGTCACTCAGAGTGAGAACATCCATCTTCTCACTAAACTATAAAAATGATACAATTTTGGAGGCTTCTGTGGTTTTCTTGTTTTTCTTAGTTTCCTGTGTCTGGCATGCACATTTTGCCAATGCCAGAATCCTGAAATGATATCTGTTGGACAAATTTCTGTCTGACAATAAAGACCAAGAGACTTTGTCAGTTTTCTTCATGCTAGTGTAGATTTTACCCACTTTTGATTTCACTACATTACTAGCTTCAGGTATGCAAGAACATTGTTTCCATGTTCTGGTCGGTATTTTTAAGTCAAATTTCAGCTAGCTTTAAAGAAAATTAAAAAAAATAAAAATACACCTACTGGCAGTGCTTAGCTGAATAAATACAAACCACACATAAATATCACTGTATTTGTGATAGTGCATCTTTTGCACACTCTCAGGTTTCTTTTTTAAACAATTCTTTAAAACACATAAAAGCTTTGCATAACACAGAAGTTAGAGTAGTCAAAGTGTAGTTTTGGGGTTGGTTTGGGGGGTTTTTTGGCTGTCATTATGCTGTTTCCTCAGCAAAAATATGAAAGGCTTCTATTCTTTGCTCTAGCCCTCCTTTTGATTAATTTGTGTATATTAAGCCATCAAAATGTCTTCTGCTTATCTGCTTTTTAAGCCAGCAGTGACAAGTTGAGAGAAGGAATTTTGTGGATTTTCTGGAAAAGTTCCAGTAGTCTGCAGTAGCAACTTCCCCAAAATCAGTGATTGTTTGGTCTATCTTCAAAAAAGTCCACTGAAGATTTCTGTAATTTCCCAGGTTATAGATTATTATTCTAATCTTATTTACTCAACCTTGAAGGTAGTTCACTGACGTCATTATTTGTCTTCAAGGCAATAACACTGACTACTGAACTTTACAGCTATGATTTTCTGTTTTCATTCCCTCTTCTAAGTTTTAGACTTGCTTCGTGGTACTGGCATGAAAAATGGAACAGTAATTTAAAATACTTATTCTACCTTCCCTCCTCTATACCAAAGGACAGTGTTTGATCTGCAGCCTCACTTTAATTTTCCCACACAAAGTTGTACAGCTACAATAAACACTAAGAGACTGTGAGACTAGATGGCTGAGAAAGTTCAATTTTTACCTGAGACTCACTGACTTCTGTGGATCAACACATGCTGTTCACAATGCTGAATTTGTTTCATGTTTGCCCAGTACGAAGTGTAATAGACCACTGACTTCTGGCAAGTAGTTGAAAAACAAAATCCTTCAAAATCTGGTAGAAAATTTCATTAAGGTTTGTTCCAGATCTTCTTCATACACTACACAGTGCAATTTAAGTCAACACAGCAAGTAACAGGAGGGGAGGTGTTACCAATTATTAGAATGAATATTTAGACCACACTAGGCTTATAGGGCATTAACTAAGAGTATTTTTGTAACCAAATATAAATAGTAAACAGCATCGTGCTACCTGTAAAGTCTTAGAGCTAATGGTGAAATCCAATTAACAATAATTCAACTGACTTTCATGAAACTGTGTTTCAGCCTAAAATGTACAGAGAAGTAACAAGGCTTTATACTGCGTAACAGTGCCCAGCTCAGAAGCTTTGGGTGCTCAGTGTGTTCCTTTGAGGCAGGGCTCTAGCTGAAACCAACCCACTACCTGTCTAGAAAGCTGGGTGCTGTGTTAAATATCAAATAGGATAATTGTCATCCATATCTGAAAACCATGTGTGCCTTGCTTGAGGATCTGAAAATAGGGACCATTTTGCACAGTAAATCAGAGCTTATTCCTGATTAGCTGGCATGCCTTTTAATAAAAAGACATATTTACAAATTTCTGGCACAAATCTACACCTGAACCCAGGTTTCACAAGGAAAGACTCTCCAAACCTACATTTTCAGCTGAACAGTTTAAAAAGTTCCTACCACTTACCAAGTATCAACAAATTTAAGCCAAATAAAGCAGTGCTGGAGTACAAACATTTTATGCAGGGTGTGTAAAGTATCTCCAGTAGCAAGCAGTACTGTTTTGGGCACCATACTTGAAGAAAAATGTAGACACCCTGGAGACAATCCAGAGCAAAGTAAAAAGAATGAGCAACAGTCTAGAAGGCAGTATGAGGGAGGGTGGAAGGAATTGGCATTGTTTAGTCTAGAGAAGGGCGGACTAAGGAAAGATGGGATGTCAGCCCATAACCATGAACACTGTTTCTGCAAAATAGAAAATATCACATATAGATTGGGAGAGAAGTAAAGAAAAGAACACAGCTAGAGAGCTTCAGTCTTGTGGCTTAAGTAACTTTCCTTAGCGTGATTAAAGGCTTAATATTTTTCTAGCTACCTTTCATTTTCAGGTTAGAATTCAACAGTGATATCTGCAAAGATGTGAAGCACAAGTAAACTGTATATAAGCTGTAACTCCTAGGCCAATTCAGAAGCCTTAACAATAAACTCTCTAGGATGTCTGGAAGATTTTCTATTAAACAAGTGCCTGCAGTAAGTCATGCTCATGTAGGATGACAGGATACCAGGTGCTGAATGCAACCAGGTTGAACATAATTGGTGCTAAGTTTATGGGTAGCAGTACTCTATTTTTATTTGGGTTTCTATTTTGTTTTTCAGACAGCAAGAAAATCTCTTGGGGTCATGGTAGTTCAATCCTAATTTTTCTTTGAATATTTTTCTTTTTATGGGCCACTGACCAGAGGCACTAATTTTGCTCACAGTCATTGTAGTTAATTTTGTGTAGGATCTGGCCCTCTTTCTATTCTGAGTCTATAATGTTTCCAGAATTGAAAAGTGGCTTTAGAAACTTTCAAAGCAGTTGCCTTGAATCTTTTTGTGCTTAATGAAGAAACTGATTTTTCCTTTTTGTATCAACCGTCTTTAATTCTGAATGTTTTGGAACTGAGTTTTCAGCCCTCTCTTATTGTTCCATTCCTACTCCTTTCTAGGGATCTAAATAGTAAATTCACTAAAGGCTAACCACTTTAGCTATAAACAAGCTAAATCCAGGACATTGCATCTAGATATGCACTTTGAAAGTTCATAGAAATTAAAGGACATTTTAGGTTCATACCCTTCTGAGCTGAAACTTGGAACTTCATACTTCCTCTGTGGAGAGAAGTGTTTATATTGCTCTCATTTACCTTATTTGTGCTTCTAGAGACCTAATAACTCAGAAGAGACCATTTACCAGTGATTTGCAAATGCATCTAGTCAGAAAAGAAGATCAAGGTGGGCTCCCCTTCCCAGAGGGCTGCTAGAAATCATCAGATATGGCAGGTAGAGGAAGTTACTCCAACACAATTCTATTTTATTTGATATGCTATATTGTGTCATACCTTCTTAACTCCTTAAGGATGTAAATTTTCTGGAGTACTTACCTGCTTGATAGAATACATAAACATACAGCTGTCACATACAACTGTAGAGAGTAAATTCTGAGTTGCAGTTGTTCTAGCTTTTATAGTTCTCAGTAACAGACCTCAAAGTTACAAAGGTCAACTGTTCTCTTTTTTAAAAAAATAGAAATTCTAAGATTTGGACTGGCTTGGAGGATTAGCCACTGTTCTCCTCTAAACCAGTGAGAGAGTAAAATGTAGCACTTAGGTACTTTGAATCACAGTTCTGCACTGTAACAAGGAGACAGCATTCCTGAAAACACCTGAAAGCACCTTGAAAATTATATCGGGAATGAAACCTGATTATAAGACTATTAATGTGACCTTCTGCAATGGGTCACAGATTGTCAGAAAGTAATGGTATAAGCATATAAGCCCAAAACCTTTAATTTATAAGGTTGACTGTAAACTTAAAAGCAGCTTTTAGGAACACTATTGTCTCTTGCTTTTTTTAGGTTCTGCACCAGAAAAGCTAAAGAAGGGGAATTAAATAACAGATGTGTAAAAGGAAGCAGGAGCAATGTCCAGCCGATAAGAACAGCCCTAATTCCAAGGAAAAAACATTCATCTCATTACCCTTCCTGGCTAGCCCTGCTTGCATATAACTGAGTGATAAAACAATATGCTCTGAAAACAGTTACATTTCAGCTGGAGCCCAAAGATGCACATGTGTTCTGTGCAGTGTATTCTAAGTGAATAGATGACACAAGAATGCAACAGTCCAGTAAGTTATATGTCTGAGCCTCTATTGTCTGGAGTATAACTTATAAAGCTGCTTCTGCATTTGAGGCATGTACCTAATATAGCTGTGGGTGAGAGCATCTGAATGTTCCTCAGCTGTGTCTGCTGGAGAAGGAGTGCAAAAATGTTGAATCTCACACATTTATAGCTGTGGTGAAATGCTGGCATGCTCTAGCAATCAGCATCAGTACTGGAGTTGGTTTTGTAGATTTCTTATTTAAGTGACACTAAGTTAAGTTTGAAGAACTTTAATCTCCTAAATGTGCTTATGTCTGTATGTGTGTTGGAGATGAAGAGGTTGAACTAGGAGTCTTCTGTAATTCTTGACTGCTGGTGGGTCAACCTTTAAATATTGCCCATATATAATTGCCTTCTCCCGTGCTGCCTTCCTGGACAGCTACAGGCATACGTAGGTACAAAAAGAGTTGATATACAATGGTTTCTATAATGCCACTGAATTCACACATCCTGAAGTTTAATCATCAAGATAAATACTATAACTTAATTATAAAGAAAACAAAGATGACTTCTGAAGGGAGGCAATGCAATGTATTTTCATGTATGTGATAAGCTGTTTCAAAGAAATCACTAGCCAGTGAAATCACTCAATTGGCTCCACTTGTCCTTTTACAAAAATAGATTTGGTGTCATGCACTGAAAGGTCTATTCCAGTTGTGCTGCAGGAGAATCCATTATTTATCATGGATTTTTAGGGAGAGGTTTTTTCCAGGACAGATTAAATACTTGGACTTCAGGACTGTGGGAAACCACACATCAGTTAAAATGAACATCTGTTGTTTAATTCGGGTATTGGCCTGTATCCTGGAGAGTTGCTGCACTTGAGGACTTTGAATGTCATTCAAACCTACATTAGCTCTACCCATCAGTCTTGCCTAGAACCTCACTTGACTGGACCAGAGATTCTGATTCACAGAGTGTCTGTGCAGCTTGCAGGGGGCAAAATAATCCCTGAAAAGCATGGTAGAAAAGATAATTGGTGGGGTCTTATTTGTATTTATGCACGTGGCCCACTGAAGGTGAACTCAGTTTGCTGGAAAATAGTAACATCTGGCAGAGTTATTTTTCTTTTCTTTCTGAGTACATTTTTTTCAAACAAAACCTTACTGTTTTCAATTGCTAAGTATTTTAAATTCACAAGAAATGTTTCTTTGAACAAGTAACACTAAAGCTGGACATTTCAAAAATATGTAGGAAAGGTGATATATATGGGGTAACAAGGGAGGAAAATGCTCAAACTATGTATTCTTTGAGTGTTATTTAGCACTCATGACATATGAAGGAGAACTCTACAAAGGACCTTTTGCCTCAGCTTGACCAGACTGTAAATGTCTGGCCTCGTTAATCCAGAATGCTAGGTTAGCCTTTGTTCTAAACTCCCTGTGCTGCAAGAAGGTATCCTAGGCCATTCTTGTGTGGTTACTTTAATCTCGCAGATGTCTGTACTGCTGCCAGAAAAGATTGGCTTTGTTTTTGAGCCTCTCCAGTAACCCATCATCTCTTGCCTGCTGGTTTCTGTGTCTTACCTCTGGTGTGCACATAGCAGCATTTTGAATCAGGCCCAAGAACATGATCTGTTTGAAAATTAGTATCAAGGAAACAAAAAAAAAAATCTGTGATCTTGCAAGGTTGTCCATGGGTGCAATGCTGGTAGTACTGCACTTTTATGGAGCACTGTAGATTTGTACTGAACTGAAGTGACCACATAACCTTGGTCTTAGGCATTCAGAGAAAATAGCACTTAGAGCTGAAGAGAGACCAACTAATCAGGAAATGGAGCTATCATAAATCCCAAGTTCTGCATGAAGATTGTTAATGATCTCCCCTTCAGCATTTCACAGTTAAAAGTGGAGATGGATACCTATCAGATAAGGTACATCAGTAATCACAGCCCACAAGAGATGATCAGGATGCATGTCTGCCTCTTTTGTTGAAAGCCTTTTGCCGCCAACCCAGAGACCATCCTGGAGCTGATGTAGGGAATGTCCTTCCATTGTAGCTAAAGGTGCAATAAGTCTGCTAAGGAAGCATCCCAGATTGCCTGGGACAGACCTGGGTGTGAGGTGGAGCATGATGCCCATGTCAGCCAATTTTGGTGTTTATTTGGGAAAAAAGACTGCAGCTCTGCTCTAGCATGAAGTTTACATGTTTCATAGTAAATTGAATGTGGTGAAAGCAAGAATAAACTGTAGACATGAAAAAAATAGAGACTTAAGTTTATATACTGCCAAGTGGGCATAAAAGTTTATGTACTGCAAACTGCTCCTGAGACATTCAAAAATCCTTTGTAGATGAGATTTAAACTCAGTAAGGTATCTTAAGGAAAACCAGATAGCCATCTCAATGAGGGACTGAGATAATGTTTTTATTACTATTCCACTCAACACCATCAAAATGGACATTGCAGCGAGAAAAGAAAAAACAATAGGTCAAAATCTTGTGGACATCAGCAGTTAAATCTAGAGGTGTGTTTGACACTGTCCCTGTAATAAATATGCACAAACCCAGCCTAACTGTGTTATAGTTTAAAGATACGTCTTCCCTGCCTCTTAGCAAATCTTGGCTGGCAAAGCCCATTCTGCATCAGTTAGGATGTATTTCAGTTTGAGTCACTTTTTCTGCCATAGCAATGCACAACTGACATGAATGACTTTATTTATGCTATGTAACCAAGTTAATGCTCTTGTAACTCTGCTGCATATCCCACAACACCTTTGCAGGAGGGGTGATTCATCTCAACAGGCTTAGCTAGTGAAACTCTTCAAGTAACTTTACATGAAACATATGGTTCAGGACAGAAAACATTTTGAGACTGGAATAAGGCCAGGAATAGCAGCTGTCACTAATACAGCTAATACAGCTAATATAGTGAGATTTGATTTCTCATACAGGGCAAACCAAAGCAAATTTCATTTCCAAGAACCTTTGAGTTTACAGACTAGTTTAAAAATACAGAACTACAAAGCATGTACTAATTTTAGATTAAAACTGATTTGTCTTTTCTACCATGGTTCAGTGAAAACATTTTGCTTTGTAAGTAGGGCAGTCTCCATGTGTAGGCAGGCAGAGACAGCTGCTGGGAGTTATCTGGAAGATTCAGAAAGGAGGAAAGCTGACAGGGAGCAGCTGAGGTTTGTGTCAGCACATCAGGTTCAGGACTCAGAGGGGCAGCTGGTTACTCTGCTGATTCATTGCTGGGGCTTAGGTTGAAAGTCAAAGCAGCTGAGATGTGTTTGCTTCACTCTATCTACTCCCAGTTTTTGTGCTCTTAACTCCACTTTGAAGAATCCAGTGACATCAGGGAGAGAGATGTGTTTGAATGTAGTAAGAATATTATAAGGAGAAGTATCTAGGTAGGAATAAATCAGATGATAATGTGAATGTAAGAGGAATTACAGTTCTGGTTGAAGAGAATTTATATCTGAGTGTCATGGACTATAAGGAAGAAGCTGTTTCAGAGGCAAGTATTTCCTGGTTCCATCTGTTCTGGGTGAAAATTCTTCTTACATTATTGTGTTCTGTCTATCATCTAAGTGTCTGTGTGATAACCAGACTAGTTGAGAGGTCTTTTGTATTGTGATTATCAACACACACAGTACCTGTCCTTTAGTCTCTTCCTTAGTTTTCCTTCTGTGGAAGGATGAGGTTAATGCTTCATTCCAGCTAATAGGTCAGTGGCTTATGAAGAGCTCACACAAATGCACTGTAATGCTTGGCTATGCTGAAGCTGTCAGAGAAGAAGGAACAGAGCATGTGGCTATTTGTGCTTTTATATGTTTAAAAGGTGATAATGAATGTGGCAGTTATAAGGTCATGGAGGTAGGATTGTCATGTAAGCAATTCTATTTTCCCTTGGGCAGTTTACATTTGCTGGTTTTCTCTGCAAGAGAAATCCTCTTACACAAAAGTGACATTTTGCTTTTTGTATAGAATCAACACTTAGACCATTTTTCATATTTGAATAGACTCGAGCTGTTAAACAGGAAAAACATAGAACATGTCTCCCCAGATTATCTTTCCATCCCAGGTATTTTTCCATGCCACGTCAGTCCTGATCCATAGAACTGGCATGGGAAAATAGAAATGTTAAATGGCATGTTTGTTTCTGGATGATCCCAAGGTTGTCCTAACATATGAGGGCAAACTATTCTTTGTCTCTTGGCTTCCAGGTGTGTATACATCTAGCCAGTAGAAGAGTGACAGTCTCCCTCTGGGGCCATGACTGGAAGAGAAGGCCAAGTCATACCTCAGGTTATACCAACAGGACACAGATGGTGAACCCATCTGATGCAGCTAGCTATGTGCTTGGACCCTTTCTGCTCTTTGACATTGTACAATAATGTTGCATGTTGAAAAGGGAATGAAAGATAGCACTAAAACAATAGTGCATCAAAACAAGCAATTCAAGACTCTAAATACGTGCAGTAAAACTGTATTTTCATTCTTCCATGTTTTTTCTCCCTCATCCATCTATTTTCCTCTTGCTAGTTTTCACATAGATGCAAACATAATACAAAGTCTTCAGTAATGAAGTCATCATACCATAGAACAGTGGTAAGATTTCATTAACACTAACTGAGGTATTGAACTACAGGTTGCCCTTTCAAACAACATCCAGTCTTGATTTAAAAATTCCTAAAGAGGAATTCCTAAATTCCTAATACACTATTAATTTTAACAGCTTTTTCCTGTGTTCATAATGTTTAGCAAAGAAAAAAAAAATCTCTCTATATAGTCTTGCTTCATTTAGTTCCAGTGCCTACCTACTGGACCTAGTCACACATTCATCTGCTGGACTGAAGAACCCATTATCAATTCTTCCTGCCAAAACTATTAAGGATTTAAAAAGAATAGTTTAGCCATAGGTAAAGTAGGTGGGGTTTTTGTCAACATGTCAATCATTCTCTTGACAATTCTTCGAACTTTCTCCAACCTGTAACATCAATTCTGAATTGTACTCACTAGACTGAGTGTAGCAGCAGTCATTCCGTTGCCAGGCACAGAAGTAAAGTTAAAATTCTTCTCCCTATACACATATCCAAGGATTGTATTAGCCTTTTTTATGAGTGGCAACACATGGTGGCTACCATATGATTATTCTTATAGTCTTTACAGGACAAGGCCCAGTGGCATCTCCTGTAATTACCGCTGGAGTTGTATTTCATACATGTATTTTATGCATGGCTGCTCTGTTACAACTGAATGTGGTCACATTCACAGCACCCAGTAGCAGTGATCTGACCTTCACTTTTTATCACTGTCTGTTTCCCTGCAAAATATTTACAGTGTGATACTTCTCACTGTTACTCTAATTGCAATTGTGCTACTCTGTTTCTTTCTGAATGCTTCTACAATACAGATAGAGAAATTCTGTGTTTCAAATGAAGAACAATATGGGGAGGTAGGCAGGGTCTAAAAAGCGCCTTCTAATACAGAGGTAATCTGTGGCACATCAGTGTTAACATTCTTCCCCTTCCTTTTCCAAGAGCCTTTCATTTGTGAGGAGTATCATGTCCCTTTTTTGATCATTTTCTTCTTGAGGCTAAACCACCTCGGTTTGTGCAACTTTTGTCATACTAAATTTCTCATTATCATCAATAATGTTTGAATTCTTAGGTAGTTCATATTCTTCTTGGTGTGCAGTGCCTAAACTATCCACAATATTTTGGATTAAGCCCTACCATTGTTGAGTGCAGCACAGAACAGGCTTATTTCACACATCTTGCAAGGCTCTGCTCTTGGTTAGAAACCTCAGTATTGTGTTTGCTTGTTTCACAACAGCATGCTAGTGTTGACTCCTGCTTAGCTTATGAATCAGTACATTCCATGGACTCTTTTAAGAAAAAATGCCATGAGCCATTTGTTCTCCACTCTATATTTATGCAGCTGATTATTCGTGTCCTAACGTAGAGTTTTACAGTTATCCCTCTTGAATAGTGCCCAGGCAGTGGTGACAGCCCTTTTCATTCTTCCTGTAAGATCTTTGCCAACATTTTTGTGTTTCTTATTGCAAAACCCACAAGATACACAGGACTAGCTATTCTATGGATTTTTTTTTTTTTTTTTGCCTTTGGATTCATACCTTTATTTGTTTAGAAGGCCGAGTGAGTAAGGGTCTTAGATAAGCACCAGCTATGTTAGCAAGTACTTTGTATGTAGACAAGGAGCCAAGAGAAGAAACTTCTCAATTTGTGGGGTAAACTCCATAAATTCTGATTTGTTTAACCAAAGATTAAACCCAGATGTGAAGCAAACAGCATTAAGAAGAAAAAGACAGGAGTTGACGCTGGTTAAACCTTTGTAAAATTCCATGACGTCAAGTGGATGATTAGAATTTCAGTCAGGAGAAAGACCTCCAGCATGTATAGATTTCCTTTGTGTTCTCTTGCAGTGCAATCATGACTTCTGATGCTAAGTAATCAAAGAATTAATTATAAAGAAAAGATCTCTTTTCAGTATTTTGTGGAGATAGGTCTTTATACAGTGTTTAGCTCACACTTAATAAGCAAAATTAAATAAACAACTTGTCAGCAATTTATGCTGGAGCCAAAACTGGTTCTGAGCAGTCCTGAGAATATGGCAGAAATAAGATCATGTGTATAAATAAAAGTATCATTACATGTGAGTTTGAACACTGTTTTTATATCACGAATACTTTTACTGGTAAATATAAGTATTTGGGTTTAGTAGCTGATTAAATTTAGCATGTTCTCTTCAAAATACACAGAGCTCCAGGATTTGTTTTGACCTCACTTCTACAGTTTTGGAATCACAAACTATTATTTATTTAAAATTTTTAAAGCAGAAACTGGGGCAAAATGGGAAAGACATTTGTGTCTTGAGCACTTAAATCAGTCTGAGCCTTGGATTTTGGCCTTGTCTAGATGTGGAGTTTTTGTAACTCATTTCTTCTAGTGTCCCAGAAGCAGACCAAGAATGACTTTGAAGCACCTATATTTTTATTGTTTGCATAATACAGCATTGCTCAAAAAATCTCAGTTACTGATTAAGGCTGTGTAGCAGACTTCAGTGTGGCATTAACTTAGATAATCACATAAATATAAGAAACATGGGCCTAGTCACAGGGTCAGAAAATACAAGTATGGAGAAAAATTCTGTTCTCTCCAAAGGATTATACTTTCAAATTTCCCAATGATCTCTCTGCAAACTGGACTCCTTATAGCATTAATCTCACAAAAACTGAGGGTTTGTTAACAGATTTCTGGAAGGGTAGGCCCTACATCAATATGAGAAGATGCACACACACAGCCCTGAAAGATTCAGTTTGTAGTATGACTGTCTTTTTGAAATTCAGTTTGACTGTAACATCCTGCAAAGAGTTTCCCAGAGCAAGAACTCTGAGCTTCACAGTCCTTGGACAGACAGGTGATGTTGTGCTCTTGCTCTTCTGTTGGCTCTCGTACTGAAAGCAGCCTTGATTTAGTGCTTTCTTACTTCAGGTAAGATCATAAAACACACTCCAACCGAAAGCATGTGGATCTAATTTTTATGTAACCAAAACACATCCAAAAACCCCACAAAATACAAAAATTCCTATGCTGAGAATTAGCAGAAAGTTCCACCTCATTTTAATATGTGATGTCTAAAATGGAATAACCCCTCTTTTGGCTTTTCAGTGTTACCTGAGTGCCTCTTGGCATACATATTGCAAATTTTTATGGAAGTTACACAGGTGTAACTTAATAGTCAACAAGACTTTTTTTAAATTCATCTTTTTCCCCATATAAATAAAAGTTGAGATTTGGATTTTTCCTCCTGACAAATCATTTAAGTAAAATTAATTTGATGGGGAAAAAATAGAGCAGTTTGAACCAGGTAGCAAGATACTTGGAAAAACCATATTTTGAAGAAAAACTTTCCAGAAACTAAAAGTCTTTTATGTCTGCTAGAGTGCTTGACCTCTCCTTCTTCTCTCCACCTCCTGTGGATAAGTGCTTCCTGCCATGATTGTAACATGGTAGCTTTAGCTCTGCAGCCTTTTCAGCTCCAGACACTAATTTCAGTGCCTGCCCCAGCTTCTACTGGAATCGCTTCATTTATTTTATAGGGTTTTGCCTAAATTTTCCACTAGTAAAACTGCAGCCTCTCACAGATCCTGCAGTTGCACAGTTTCTTTTCAGAAAGAGAAGGTAGGCTGGGGGTTTACTTTGGGAGCTGGGTTCAAGCCCCTTAGCCACACACCTCTGCTGTCACTCTGGGCTTTACCTACAAAGGCTGTAGCTTCTGGCAGCAGATAATTCATTTTCTGTGCTGGTTCCGGGCAGACAGGAGCTACTGGGAGTGGACAATGTGGAAGTTGTGGCTTAGCCTCTTCAGGGAGAAGAAGGAATCATAGCAGGGTCTTCCCAGTTCTTTATCCATTGAGTTATAAGGATGCTCCTCTGTGAAGCTCATGACTGGTATCTTGCTCAACAGTTGCCTAACAGGCCAGCTGCCTTGGATGTCAGAAACAAAGGGAACCTTCCTTTAAGGAAGGTTATTTATGTAAGAAGTCCTGACATGGACTGGCCTGCAGACCCATATAGTCTTCAAGGTCTACCTACGCCAGGAGCAGTTCCACCCCTCCATTTCTTGTGACAACCCTCCTCTGCACCAACTCCTGAAAGCTGTCACCTCTCACCAGCCTGCACTGTGTAAAGCATCCTGCTTCGATGCCAAAATCATCTGGATGAGCTGGGCCTTGAAATTAAGCTGCTACATTAACCTACCTTGCTGTACCTGTAGCAATAATGGTTCACACTGGTGAGCAAAGTTCATCCACACAGCCATTCTTCAGCTGATTCAAGAAATTTTTTCTCAACAAAATTCACTGGAAGGGGCGAGTTACCCAAATAGCAGTAATGGCTGCAGCCACCTCATTTAAACTGCTGCTCCAGACCTGACAGAGGCTTAGAAGGCTGAGTGACTGAGGCACAGCCAAATTTTGTGGGTTCAACATAGGCTGAATTACAATAGCAGAACAACTATGAATTCTCATACAAGTTTGTTACATGGCAGCTGAGGGCATATTATCTGTAATTTTCAATAATCTTGGAACCTGTGCCCAGGTTCTGCAAACACAGAAGGCCTGTTCCCTTTCCAAAAAGAGAATGGGAACAAAGTCAGCTTGTATGAGGATGGCTGGGAAGAGCTGAGGGTTAAACCAAATCCAGCTGCCTTCTAGGGAAATGCAGTTTCTCCTGAGGCCTCTCTTGACAGTTCTGACAGGTTTATAGCAGAGCCAATATAATTTCAAATAGCAAAATCATCTTCATAACCCCTGCAATGCTTGGGTTACCCTGACAGTCTAGACAGCACAGATGTGTCTGCACCAGGCTGGTGATTCTGCCCTCACCTGCAGCACAGCAGCTGGTCTTTCTATCGATGGCTCTTTTATTTCATAGCTGCTGGAAAATGAGTTAAACTTCCTCAGCCAGTCAGCATTCAAATATGCAGCTCACATCTCTAACTGATTTTTAATTTTTGAGCACAGATGTAGCATTTCTGGGGAGAAGGGTCAGACAGAGACCATACTCCTATCCATCACTTGACATGAAGTTTTTAAGTTCTCAGAGTAAGGGCCAAGTTGCCTTGTGAAGTAGTGCCAGCACCAAGAATAGAATTTCTTTATTTGCCATGTCTGCCTTTCAGCACCATTCTGTGTGTTTTTTTCCACTGACAGGGTTCACATTTTGCTCAGGAAAAGGCTATATCCACCCTCCATCTGTGAGCATGTGTTTCTTTCTCATAAGTTCTCTTTGTAAGCTAATGGGTGTAATAATTGCCTTAGTGAGATCACACTGAGGCTCAGGCTTTCCAGGCAGCCACAGGCAGGCTCATGGTTGCAGCTGCTTTGGTGGAAGCACTGATATGCATGCTTAGCCCCCTGGCTCACTCCTTCCCCTCTCCTCACCCACTGGTTAGCTGACCTAAAGATTTCCTTGGAAATCCATTTGTCAGGCTGTAAAGTCTCTGCTCTGTTTTTGCAAATGAGAAATAAATTTTAGGTCTACCAGGCATGTCTTGGTCAACAGCATCAAGGACCATGCAGTCAATAGCATTATAACATAAAGCAGGCTAGGGCTGAAGGTCTGATTAAGATCCAGACCATGCTGTTATACACAGAAAGAAAATGAAGCCAGGGTCTTGAAATATTTGCAAAAATAAACACCATCAGCCAAGCCCACCCTGCAACAAATCATAAGCAGCCTCATAAAGGCCCTTTACAGTCCATGATGGACATGATGTCAGTGCTGAGTGGCCTGAACAGCCCCTCCTCAGTCCCTGCCTGCCTGCTCTGGAAGCGCCATGTGTACCCAGGCAGGCACACTCCCTCCCTCCTGAGGCTCTGCCACTGCAGGGGAAAGGCCAGTGCTGCTTTTTGAACTCTGGCATTGTCTCTTGCTCTGTGTTCTTCAAAACCCACCTGGATTGCACTGCTACAGTTGTGTGCTATAGGAACATTACAGTCACAAGAGAGGCACCACATGAAATACAGGAGGCAGGGAGTGATACTTTCTGGGGAGAACCCTTAAGGGCATTACTAATTTCATTAAAGTTATATTCATGTCCCCCTAAACTAGGGTCAGAACATTATTTATTATAGGACCTAACTGCCCTTGCATGTTGTGGCCTGCATAGGAACAAGTAGTGGCTAACTGACACTCCTAAGAAGCAATCTGAAATCACCGGGTGAGAAAAGTGGGTAGAGCTGACATTACAAAGCAATAAAGCACCTTAGGAAAGCTAAAGAAATGAGGTAGATATTTGTAGGCAGAACCCTGGTTTTGGTTCCTTTTTTTTTTTTTTTTTTAATTCATCTCCCTCTTACAGGTTGATTCAAAACTATGAAAAAAAGGGGCTATTTTAACATCTATGAGATTTGTCTCAAAATCTTTCTGGAACAGTGGTTCTTGAGGGAAGTATGTATGCCATTACAAGTTTTGTATATAGGTTGCACTGTAACATATATGAAATTGCATTTTTCAATCACCCTCAGGGATCCCTCAGAGGTTTTCACTAGAAACCCTCCCAATCTCCCCCCCTCCACTTCATAGTGCATAAGTTAGAACACTGGCTTTCAAAAGATGTTTTTGTCCTGCTTAGGTCTTTTTGTTTTTTCCCTATATTTTCTCTACAGGCTTCTTGAAAGAAGAATAGAGGAGGGCAATTTGATGCCGAAGGTTATGTTCTGTCCTATTATCTCATTTGCTGTATCTTACCTAAACAAAGCAACTAATTTGCAGCAGAGGATACCATCTGTCAGTGTGTTTAAAATATTAAAACATTTTTATCCTGAAACTACCACCATCTGGAAATAGTTTGCATGGGAAAACATAAAAAGCCCATCTAAGTTGACAGGAGTTGTTGCCTTGAACAAGATTAGTATTCCTATTCGTTTATTTACTCTACCAAAACATAATGTTAAGTCATTTTTAAATCCAAACTGTTTGGAAAGCTCCTGCTGTTGCTTATGTGTGCTAAAGCCCAAGGTGAGGTTATCATGTTTGCCTTGCAGCAACAAATGGCAATTTGCACTCCATAAAGCATTGTGCACAGGTTGTAGCTGTGATTGTAGATGGCTGTAGGACATACCTCCCTCAAGGACCACTGCTCCAGAAAGGACCTCATACCACTCTAATATTCAGTATCCTTCAGGTTGATTTGGTTTATATTTGAAAATGAGGCACAGTGCTTGGTCCCACACAGGGGTGAGAGTGTGGGACCCAACCTAACAAGTTAGTTTAGCAGACCATGTACATCCATAAGTACTTTAAAGCCAGAGCACTGAGCATCTTCTGGAATATAGCTGGTAGTCTGTGGAAGAAACAGAAGTATCCTCAGAATGTTTTCTGTTCTCTGGTGGATATCTTTGATATTAATGAACACAAGTCCACATAATGAAAATACTTTAAAAAAAAATGGCATCTCTGCCTTCTCTTTTTACATTAGTGGCACATTTGAAAGAAGTATAAAGTCTGCTTACCACAGTATTGTGTCCTTCACTGAAAAAAAAAAGTACCTGTTTCTAATCAATAAGTATTTGCTCGAGCAAATATTAGCTCTTCAAAGAGCAGCTACTTTGGAAGTAGCTGCAGTTATCTGTTGCATATGTCAGTCAGAGAAAAGCTTTTCTGTTTGCTTCTTTTCTAATCCTTGTTCTTTGTACTTCAAGAGAGAATAGGTTAAATTCAAACCTTCTAATCACACCAAAGCAATTCCACAAGCAGGACAACAGAATTATTTGGGCATGTAACTGCTAGTTTATTATTTTAAGACTTTTTGAAGACTGTCTTTAATAGTTAATATCATATCTTCTTCAACATCTGGTAGAAGGACAAGTCTATTACTATTACCCAGTGATGCTTTCCCAGTTCACAGGACTTCTTTCTAGGTTCATCAGGCCAGTTTAAACAAGTTAATAATGATGCTCATTACCTGCAACTGACCTTCTCCTTGTGCAACTTTTTTGGCTGGATCTGTGACTCAGCCTGTAGACACCATAGCCTAATGTTAATAAATGCTGGAGGGATCAACACTTACACCTCAGCCACTACCTTACAAACCAAAGTTAGTTGGCTGTCAGAATTGTTCCAGCCAAGAAACTGTCGCGCTTCTCTCTTTATGTACCAAGTATCACACAAGACAGGAAGACAGAGGAGCCATTGAAGCAAAATATTGGCCCAGTGCTAGACTGGCAAGAGAGCTTGAACACAGAAAGTCTCCCCTTGCTCCTCCCACCCCAAGGTTCCCACAGCTGTTGAACATTTCTGTGCAGTGCTCCTGCCAAGCAGGTGTCTCTGCTTCCCTGAGGGCTGGTAACAAATGACTATTCGAGTTCAATTTGTGCAATGGAAACTGTTTCCATTACAAGCATAAGTGAAATATATCCAAGCAACTGATTCTGGGATCCCAAAGCCCACGTTTTCATAACCTATACCAATACAGCCTTATCCTTTCCACAGGTCAATTCAATGATTTCTTTGTTCTTCAGCTCATGAAACATAGGTTGGCAAACACCACCTTCACTAAGGCAGGTACTCCTCTAAATCCCCTGGTTTAGAGGCTCAAACTCAGGTCTGCTCAGAGCTTCACGTTCAAAAGATTATTAAAGCAAGAGAACCACTGCAAAAAGCTTACACACACATTCCTTCCTTATGCATGACTTAAATACTGTCAACACTTCTTTCTTTGCAGTCTAGTAATTCCTACATTAATCATTCTGCACTTTAGTACCAAACAGAAGAATTGAATCATATTCTAACAATTTGACCAATCCTAAATTAAGGCTGCCAAAGGCTGATTAATAAGCTGCAAACTGTGAGTTGTTTAAATTACCTGGTGTTTTTAGTTGATCACGAATGATCGGAGCATTTCCAACTTTCCAATACATTCTTCACATACAAGGAAGACAGCTTGAGCTATACTTGACTACAGCTCATGTCAAGTGTTCCTTTAATACATGTTTATAGGAACCAAGCCTGTATATTAAGGTGAATTACCATTTTACTACATGATATTTTTGATATTTTCAGCATTTTCCAGAAACACTGGAATATCTCTTAATCAGAAGGTCCATGACTTGGCTCTATTGAGAGAAGGATCGCTGAAGTCCTTCAGGGAACCTGACAGGCAGGTGCCTGTAGGGGATGGATATAACAGTATCTAGAGTAACCAGGCAAGCAAAATTCAGCAGCAAGAAAATAACACTTGAAACTTGAGTAGTCTTCAAGTTCTGCTATCTGCATTTCAGTTATGCTGACTAGCAATCAGTTTGTTTATTTAAACAAATAGTTATCTATACCATAGACAGTGTTTTCTGTAACAGCTAACAGTTTATTCAGGTGTTAAACTTAACTGCTCTGGCACTACTACTTAATCTCACAGCCCAGATACCTACCTTAATGAACCTTTCATAGGTATGGTTTTGCTCATGGGTGACATGACTTAAGCTCTCATATTCCATTCAAAAATTCAGAATAGCTGTGCAAGTTACAGGGTTTCCCCAGATTAAAACTAACATTCAACTCAATACTTAAAAGGTTCTTTATTTTACTCTTGGACTTGGGCTTTCAGGATACCTTAAAAATCAGTTACACAACAAAGACTGATATTGGAAAAAAGTGGAGGTGCAGTTCAAAAGAAAAAAAAATCCAAACCCATAGTGTCTTCAAATATAAAAATATATATCCAAATTATTATCTAGGGAAAGTGTACCACCATTCTGCCTTAAGCTGGTCCTGCCAGCTTTTGGGTCATAACTCCCCACTACAGAGCTCAAGAGCTCACGCTGGAAGGAGCATCTCCAAGGTTCATGTCACAGGCATGATTCAGAGCAAACTGCTTTGCTGCAGAACCCAATCTTAAGTTTCCTGAAAGCATTCCATAGTTTTCCCTTGGGCAGTGGGTAATAAGCATCCAAACATCTCCTGGGAAGCATAAGTCATATACACAAAGCCATCTTCATCTTTATAGTCCCTGTACACTTCTGCCATTGTCAAGGACATACTGGCTAGGCTTTTGTTGTTCACCAGCAGGTAGAAAGCTTGTGTAGCTGTCAGAGCCATCCTGCTTCTAATTGAAAAAGAGAGAAAAAGAGGATTAAGCATCAGCAAGTTGAATATGGTTTCAGCTTCAGTCTATGACATGCTTTTAGCAGAGCAGTCAGATGAACTAGGTACAAGAAATGCTGTGTAAAGTCATTATGTGGTTTAACACGTCCATCAGCAGGAAGTTAACTGTATTTGTGGAAGCTCAAGGGCCTATGCTCTGAGGAAAGGCTTACATGGTTACTCCAAAGGTGCTACTGAGCATGGGCTTGGAGTTCCCAGTTACCAGGGAAAAGTGGGAATAGAAACCAAAAGCTTCTGCAGTGCAGATTTTGTAAAGGATTCAGCTCCAGACTGTTACACTTACTATAAAGTCTACCTTCAAAAAAAAAAAANATAAAAAAGCTCCCAAAAAAAAAAAAAAAAAAAAAAAAAAAGTCCTTTTCAGAGACATTACATACAAGGATTAGGATCTAAATTGTCCAAGAGCATCTTTTACAGGAGTTATAATCTAGAAAGATCTTTTTCTATACTTTAGTAAGTGTGCTGAAAAACATAGCTTTCATATGTTATCAGAAAATATTTTGGGAGACTTCTTTGCTGTAATGTTTCATAAAGAACAATTTAGAAGCACATTTCATTTCACTCACATTCAAGAGCTGCCTTGAACTTGAGCAAATTCAGCTAGGCGCAGTAAGAGAGTAAGGCAGTGACAGTCATAAGCAGAACAAGATCACAGAGCCCCAATACCCAGTCCATCAGGTAGGAAGAAAGCAGAACAAGAGTCTTATATAGTTCTTTTCCACTACAGTTAAGGAGAAGAGGACTATGAATTTTTAAAAAAGACCGCATTTTTGCCCCAAATGCATCTGTGAAAACACCTGTTGATTTTCTTTAAATACTGGCAAGAGAGGGAAGTCATTACATTACTAACACCTTTATCGTCCTCCCCATGAAAGGAAGCAAGATGTCCCCAGCAGCACACTAGGAAATACCTTCTTGGGGAACAGCAGCCAAGCCCAGCTGCAGCTCCAACCCACCAGTATCCACCACGTACCTGATGATGGTTATGAACTGCGCCATGGTCAGCTCCTCGGGAACCAGAAATTTGGTTTTGTCCAAGAGAGGAAGGTATTTCTCCTTATGGTATCTCTCAACAATTACCTGGTTTAATTAGAGTCACACTTAGCAAAACCTAAAATATCCACGTTCCTTCCCCTCCCCTCACACGCTTCTTTTCTTAAATAACGGCAGCGACCTCCGATAAGACAGAGATTTACCGGGATTTTTGTCGGGAACTTCGCTCGGATCCCTGCTACTTCTTCCCGCCGAGTGGCTGCGGGGCAGAGGACAGAAAAGTTACGTGTGCGCGCAGCCCCTCCGCGCCCCGGGCAGCCCCTCCGCGCCCCGGCGCCCCTACCGAGACTCTTCCTGAGCTTGAAGGGCCGGTCCAGCTGCGCCCCGGGCGCCGCCCGCATCCTCCCACCACGGGACCGCCGCTGCGCCCGCCGTGCCCGCGCCTCGCATGGACCGGGACCGCGACCGGGACCGCCCCGCCCCGTCCGGCAGCCAACAAGAGACGCCCCTCTTCTGAGCCCGCCTCTCCCGGCTGTCCCACAGCTCCTTTCTGTGCACTGCCGTCCGTGATGCGAATTATCCGCCCTGCGAGGTACTCTGCGTACGGGACAGTGCGATGCTTTGTGAGGGGTCTTTGACTACCCTGCCCAGTGGCTGAGGGGTGCAGCTCAAGGCTGGACTGGCGCCAGCTGCCTTCCCTTTCCACATGGCCAGCTTTCTTCATACCAACAAACAGCTTTCAAACTATTTCTTTGTTTTTAAAAGAAAACCAGACAACCTACCCCATGCACACAAGACGACCGCCCCTACCCAAAAAAACCCAAAAAAAGGCAAAAAAATCCACCCCCCCACAAAAAATCCATCCACTCACCCCTGTCATTTTTCATCTCCTCAGGCTACCAGGCTGCTTGTTTTCTGAGTGACTTGAGAGCTGAGTTTTAACTCTGGTTTTGTCTCTGAGGCACGGTTGTGATTTTAAGGAGTTTCAGGCAGACTTCAAGTCCCTTTATTTGCTAAACATGATGAGATAGATTTCTCGCCTTTTGGATTGCTGGTTCATCTGCTTTTACTTCAGCTGTCAAGATGGCTTTGCAGCCAAATATGGCTCAGCAAGGAGTAAAGTTGACTCCAGGCTGGTGGATGTGTTTATAAGTCATCTCAGTGGGAGTCTGGAACTGATCCTCATTACTTGATTGCTTTACTTATCCCTTTAAAATATAGGAATTTTCATTTTATTTGACCTATCATTCTGATCATGATATAGTTGATGCAGCACTCAGGGACATGGTTTAGTGAATTTGACAGTGCTAGTTAACGGATGGGCTCAAGGATCTTACAGGTTTATTCCAATTTAAATTTTATTTACCAGGCTAAGGGCAACTGGAAGTTGCTAATTTTTATGAGTTACAGCTTATAAACTATGGGTTTGGCTGCTTTGTCAAGGCAAAGTCAATGACTGTCACCTAAGATCATTTTGAAAAGGAACATCTTTAATAACGTGTGTGCTCTATGTATACATGTGTCAGGCTTTTCAACCAGCCTCTCCAAAACAGAGTTTCCAGTGGCTGCAGTCCTTAATGCTGTTGAGATATCCCTTTCTCTTGATCTGGAAGTGATGAGCTTTAGCCATACCACAAGCTCCCCCACGTGGCAGCACAAATTCTATTGTGCAGAGAAGACACTTGGCTTAGAGGGATTCATAAGCAAGAGCTCTGAACTTTGAGAAAGGCCTCGGGCTTATGCTGGAATGGTTTGGATACAGCTCATCCCTAAGATTTGACCTTTGCATCAGGGCAGGTAAGCCTCGGGGTTTGCTTAAGTAGCTGGGTCTAGCTTAAGCTCTTTTGAGTAGGGGTGAGGTGACTGGGGAAGTGTGAGTGAAGGAGGATGTGCCACAGAACTAGCATAGTGCCATAACTCAGTATGGAGAGTTGTATTGAAGAAGATGATGGAAAAGAGGAATAATTTGAAGGGTAAAGAAACAGCATGGACAGCACCAGGAGGATATGGGGAGATCACAGAGTGTTTCTTTGGAACTGTGGTCAAGTGAGGGCTTTCCAAAGCTGTTCAGGAAGTGTACCGGTTCTTCCACACACCCCTGCTGGTTTCTGCCCTGTGATTCAGTAGAAAGATCTGTGACCCTCTTTGTGTAGAGAAGAGGGAACCTGCCACACCAGTCCTCTGCTTCCTGTGTCACCTCTCACTGCAGATGAAGTACAAAAAGCATGGCTCCATCCAGGTATCAGCAGCTCTGCTTGCAGGGAAAAGTGGGTTTTTTTCATGATCATAAACTCCTACAGCAGCACTAGAGAGGAAAGTGAATAACTGATAAGAAGATGAGCCAAAGAAGATGAATTCCCAGCAAGCCTAGTGATCAGTTACAGCTCTGATGTCTGTGAGAGCTAAGAGTGAGCACAAACGCAGGCTTTAGTTAGCATGTGCTAATAATGTAAATGTGTCACATTTTCTGGAGGCAGAGAGAATGGGATCACTGATGTGTGTCTGCATGGCACCTGCATTTGCTCTTGTAGTGAAATACCTGGTTTCAGACCTAAATGTGGAATCTATTCCTTCTACTACCTTTCCCTTGGAAGTTTTTCTTACATGTGCATAGTTAATGAACTGATAGAGAAATTTTGTGCAGAGAATGGAGTACTCAGAGGATCCTATTGATACAGAAATGGAAGGACTGAAGGGAATTATTATTCTATTTCTACCTGCTTAAATGTCCAAAGCCAATGCTTCTGGCATCCTGTAAGTCCCTGAACATTAAAGCACAAACCCAGATCTTGTCTTTCCACATCTTATCTAGTCCAGTTTCACTGCCACATTCACAAACTCTTCCAAAGCTCCAGGTTTGCAGTTGTGTTAACTGAATTCTCATGTATCCATTGTCTCCACAGTGTAGTGATCTGCTCTGCAAGTGCTCTCAAACCCTCCAGCGTGTCCCAGGGACACAACATCATAGCCAAAAGCAGGCATCTAATTTTCACCGTGAGACTTGCACTGCTTTTAGGTGGATCTGTGAGCTATTGTGGAGGTGAGGATCAAGAGCTGCCCACATTAGCCATGGGACCAAGGTGGTTTGAGCAGCGTGCTCAAGGAGCGTGGGTGAGTGCTCTGAGACCTTAGCCAAGATTTTACTTGTTGTAGGAAGCATACAGCTTCCTGGTAACTGCACTGCATTCCACCTTCAGAAGCCTCCCAGTGTTCTCTGATGCTCCTGTACCATCATGGTTAAAATCCCTGTGAGGGCTCCCAGCCTGAAGGTGGGCTGAAGCTTTTTAGTCTGTTCTGCCAAGTAGCTGAACAGTGCAACACCCAGTAAAGGAAAACCCAAAGTTCAGACTTAGTCAAGAGAAAAACTCAATAAATATAAAAATGTGAATGGCATTAGAAGTGACTCAAGTTCCAATGAAAGAGATTCACTCCACCGTTACATAGTGGAAAGCACTCTAATATGCCATGAACTGAGATAAGCTTTCCTCCATAAGTCAGTACACAGGCTCTACTGAGTTAATTCCAGTACAGCAAAATTTGGAGGACAAATGGGGCTTGCTCTGACTGTAAATTCCATCCAGCACTTAATAATCCTGAATGCAAATGGATATGTAAGCAAGAGAGGCTGAGGAATTAAGTGAAGAAGGCAGAAAACAGTTATATGTAGACTAACAATTTAAATATGAACGGTACAGTGCTACAGGGACTGAGATTTATTTATTTAAGCAGCCTAACTGCATAGGAAGAGAAATGGCAGCATGATGTTCTAGGGAAAAAATGTGACTTGGCAAAATGAAGGCTTATTTGTCACACTGCAAAAGCCTGTGAAGTTCTACAGTATTATGCATAGTTATCTTAAATTCATGCTTTCAGGAGGGTTGTCAGTAAGTGAAAATAGTCAGGAGGGTTTGAAGAGCCTTCAAGCACTCAGGTTCAGCCAGCCAATTTAATGGGTTTTAAAAGAGCCATCCTAAATATTTGCATGCTCCCTGAACATGGGTAGTTACAGATAGGGAGTCCTTTGCTTCCTTCTTCCCTTCTGCAACTGTGAATCTGTCTATATCGTCTCCTGTGACACAGAAGCAAACCCACTCTTGTGGATAAGCCTGAACTAATTGTGTGCCAGTGACTAAATCTCTGAATTCGTAAGTCTTTATACCAAGAAGCTAGCTGGAGTATTATTATGTTTAAGGGAATGCTTCATAGTGTATCTCTGATTTTGGTCCAAGCTTACCCACTAATAAGACTTAGATCATAAACCTAGCTCAAAATGCTGAGATAAGTTCAAAAGTCAGCAGTGGTATTTCTCGGTTGATTGGCTAGAGTTTGTATGTAATTTTGGTTATTTTTCTTTGTCTCTTGATTTTTTAACCCTTATATTGAACCTAGATCATAACTCTGATGATTTTTTGGTGTAGCCACAAGGATTAGAAATTACTTGTTACTTTTAAATCAGAGATATCAGAGATTACATGACTTTTTTACCAGAGCTTGAGATTTTGATCTTAAAATGTCTCTTCCATAAAAGAAGCTTCAGTTAGACTCAATTAATCTCTCTTTCTTACCTTTAACTGTATGCCTGGTGTTCAGCTCATTGTGATAAAGTAGTTTCTTTATGCTAGTATTTGGGTTCAAGTGCACCAGCTGTACTTTTCTTGAGTGTTCCATCTTTCATTTCAGGATATTTAAAATTGCTCTCAATATTAATTTGTTACATTTTCATCCATATTTAAAGAGCAGAGCTATAGTGAGGTATCCTCAGTAGTGTTAAAGCTCTTCCACATGGTAAATGCTCCTGGTTTAGCATTTTAAATTTTGCAAGAATTTGAGACCTAAATTCTCAGTATTTTTTCCACAATGGTTGATCAAATTGTTGATTCTGACTAGATGTAAAGCCAAAAATAAATCAGTGACTCTTTCTGAGAAAAACTGGTGTAAGCTAGCAACCTCTTGGCCAAGGTCCCTATAAGTACATATTTAACCTTCTGTTTCCTGCTGTACCAGTGGTTCCCCCGCTTTCTGTCCTACAGGGGCTGAGCTCAAAGTCTAGGAAATTGTTAATAAGGGAAAAACATTATTGGATCTTCCTATCATCTGCTCTCTTTTTATCATTGCTAAGATGCAATGTATTATGTTTTCTGTCTAGAGAAGGAACAGATGTTGTTGTTACTAGGCAATTTCCTTGATCATCTCTTTGAGAAACCACAGCAATGTTCTTCTTGTGGACTAGAATCGTGGGACACAATTGCTTTCTGATCTTATTGTGTCTGCTCTTTGACTTGGTAGAACATTTGCAGTCTGGTTTGCTGGTTTTGGTAGTGCTCCTACTACGAGTACAGATCTTGGTTCTGGTGCTGGTGAGAAGTAACAGCATCGCTTGCTCTGCAAAAATGGATATAAAAGTTACTCTTTGTCCAAGTATGAACACAGTATTGTTTGAAGTGGTTTTCCTTCCACAGGGGGCTTTAAAGTATTTTGTCGAGTGTAGTTCAATTCTTTTCAAATAGGATGTCTTTGGCTTTATGTCCAGCCTTTTCCTGGCCTCCCTGTGTTGAGACTCCCAGGAATGTGTCAGACAATGCCAAAAGTATCTGTTGGGTTTTGGTGTGTAGATACTGGAAACTGGTTTCTATTTTAACCTACAAAAAGGGTGTTATAACTGACAGAGAGTAGAGGACTTTAAAAATAGCTCCAACATGTCTCTGTGAAGCTGGCAGCTTTGTTGTTTGACCCTTCTGACAGAAGGGTCAAGAAAGTCGAGCTCTCTTTCAGGGTTGAAAGCCTCACCAGGAGAGCAGTGCCAGAGTTTCCAAGAGTGACTGGGACCCCTTGGATACCTCTTTTCTCAGGTGCATGTTTAAGAGGCCTGATCCCTCCTGGGAAATTGTTCTGCCCTTAATGAAAATCTGGACTCTTAAGGTATCCACATTTAGGTACTCAGAAACTGTGGCTCTCAGGACTTGAAGTCCTTTTAAATGATTTCAGCAGAAATGTCTAAGGCTTAGGTCTAAATCCAAACACTATAGAAAAAAAAGTCTAAGTATAAAGGAGAAATTAGATTCCTCCTCTACAGTGTCAAGACTGTTACTTTGTTTCAGGAATCTTTTTTTAGGGAATTTTCTAAGATGTTAGGAAAAATGCCAAGGTTAATGTATGTAAAAGAGAGGGATGTTGCTCAACTATTTTAGAAGAGGAACTCCTAGATAACTATTCTTGGTGGCTCTGCTGAGTTCTGTGATCTTAAACAAGTCCTGGGATGCTGGCCAAGCCCCTAAGCCATATCACATACTTGGCTGCATAACAAATGCCGTGCAGAGCTCAGTTCACACTCATGTGCTATGAACAGAGCTCTGGAGAAATGCTAACAATTTATTGGACATAAAAATGTTGACAAGTGCTGTGGACTGATATGGGATTACTGCAAATCATAGCCCAAAGGTGTACATTAGCAGATACTCAAAACTGTCTACTTCAGGAATCTAACTAGGGATGATGAGGTCCAGAGTCCTGTTTTCTTAGGTGCTGTGTATGGCCAATGGAGAAATGAAGAGAGAAACTCCTGCAGAGTTTGGAAATCGGGTGACTTTCACTCTCTGTATGCTTTCAGGTTCCCTATCCTCTTTCAAACTGTATCTTGAGAAGCAATGCAATACCAGTTTCACAGTGCAGCCGACAAGAGCTGAAGTCAAGAACAGATTTGTAATTTTCACTGTTGGTGACTGTGGCCAGACAGTGGCTGCCAGCACAAGAGAATAGCCTTTGCCCTGATACCTCAGTGTTTGTTAGGGAGACTCAGAACAATAAGAATCCTGCATGGGAAATACTGCTCACGAGGATTTTTTTCCATGTTTTAAATTAAAGATCAGGTAAAGCAGATCTGAGACCTGATGGAAATCTCACCCTATTAAAAGATGAGGGTAGATGTGATAGATGGCAATTGTGGAATACTGCATGGCTCCTGTTGATTACCTCAGGGAGCCCATACGTAAGGATCAAATGACTCAGAGTATTGGTGTCTGGGTGGTTCAGTGCTAGGTTTCTGATATGGCTCCTTCATATTGTCAGTATCTCATATCAATTTGTCTGTGACAAAGACCTTTGGAATGAATGCATAGGATAGTGTCATTTTAGTTTCTACTGTGCAGTTCCCCAAGTAGCATTATTTTTAATAGACGACAAGCACCTAGTGTAAATTTCCGTTTAGTTTTAAAAAGGATCTCTCATACACAAGGTTGAATCACACTTAGAAAATAATAATCCACAGGGAACTGCTGGAGTTGCCCACAAGCGGTTGTGGGCAAGCATCAGGTCCATGGACCCTTCTGGTGAATGTAAATCCTCTCTGCTCACATGCACACCCGGCTGTTTGCAGCAGCATGATGGATGTTTTATGCCCAATAAATCCATTTGGCTCAGTAGTCAGAGGTGTTCATGTCTAAAACTATCTCTGCTTGTAGGCTGGGGGTTTTCATTGAAACCAAACAACTCCAAGAAGGCTGTGATCAGACTGCAGAAGGAAACATTAAACTTCTAGACAGAAAAACAAGAGTTGCCCCCCTTATTCTGTTTCAGTACTTCCTTAAATATTTCATTGGGCGCTTTTCTGAATTTACAGAATTCTCTCCTGTGAACAGCTTTTCCTTTTCCATTAGTTCTTCATATACTGGCTTTCTTACATCGATCTGAGTGAACAGTGTCTTGCTACACTGAATTATGTTGAATATTATCCTGATGTGTATTTCCATGTATCACTAAGAGCCTATTGGGAAACTGAGTTAGTTTTGTAACAGCTGAAGCATTCATTTGCATCATCTTTTAACTGTGGAAAATCAAACCAAATTACTCAGACTTACTCTTGTCCCAGTCCCATATGTAGCACTGACTCCATGCAAATGTTAAGTGCAAAATCTGAAAATAAATATTTTATTAACATAAGAACTCTTCATGCCTTTGAAATTTCAGTATCCCCTGTGACCTGAGTTAATTCTCTTCTTGTAATTTCTTTATTGTAAGATGAGAAGCTGTAATTGCATCAGACATTTCAGGTTTTTTTCTGTGCATACTTGTATATATAAATATGTATTATTATATATAATTCTAAGAATATACTTATCCACACAGAAACAGATAGATAGAGATGTAGATATAAAGATATAGATATAGATATAGATTATTTCTTCTTTTCTGCTGAAGGTATGTAGTCAGATACACACAGTGGATTAAATAAATTGTTGTGGAAGTAAACGATACTAAATGATTAAACAGTCTATGCTCAAATGCAGCATCTCACCAAACACTTCTCCAAAATAAAAATTCTTCCAAGGAATGATTTATATTTTAGACCTGTAAAAGGTTTCCTGGATAGCATTTGTTTCCCATGTGTAATGCAGTTTTAAATCTACTTTCTGATCCAACTTTCTGCAGTTGTCTCTGAAATGGGCACGGTGATGGATGGTAGCAAACCACCTGAAGATGAGTAGATATCTTGCCTCTAAAACACGTCTGCAGAGTAGTGAGTTAGTGTCCGGCATGGTAATGTCACAAAGAAGAGGAAGTGGGGTGAGAGAGCTGAGAGAGTTGCTAATCAAAAATTACTTAAGGTGGACTCACAGAAGAAGAGCTAGGCAGCCAGCTGCCTAGACTGAATCCTCTTCTTCCATGAAGACTTAAATCACTTTTCAGGAAAGATTTTGTACAAGGAAAACTTCTTTTGAGGTTGTTTTTTTTTATTTACCTGAAGCAGAATCCATGTCCTAGGCGTAGTTAAGCCCCATTCATGCAGATACGTGAAACTCTCTCCCTGCTCTTAGGCCAGCACAGCCTCCAATGCAATGCAGTTTGGTAACTCCTAGTGAAGCTGTTCTTACCATTAAACTCCACTGAACTGGGCATCTTGCCACTTTTGTGTGGCTGTTTTAGTTTCCCATAACTGCAAGTACAGGAAACTCACCTGGGCTGGCTCCAGCCCGCTGTGAGCTGCCTATAGCACTGTGGCACCAGGCAGTGATCATTATAAAATGATAGTTTTTCTACCAATGAAGAATTACCACAAGAAGGGTTTGCCTTATGTGAAGGCTGAACTCTGAGACTCTGGATTAACTTCCTACCTGTGTCACAGCCATCCTGGGTGCTTTCAGAGCCTCTTTCACTTCTGATAGGATTTTCAACAATATCTGCAAAAGAGAGGTGCCAAATTTCTCATTTGTACTTAGTGCAGTGATTAGCACAGCCCTACTTCGTCCTCATTTGAAATGCACTTGATATCTTGAAATCCAAAGAGAAAGAAGTGGATACTATTATTTACTATGCTCAGAATTTGGGATATCCTATGAATATTCTCTCTAGAAAAAGGATTTTGAGAAGTTAATTTCTCCATTAACAGCTACAGTTGCATATTGTGAGTTATGCATGCAGTTTTACATTATGGACTAGGTAATTTTTGTCAGATTGCTTTGAATAATGAACAAATTCAAGGAGACTGAATTTCAGACATCTAGTAATGATGCAAGAGCAAAATACATCAAGGTAAAGGTTTACCATGTGTTATTTTTTGTGTTTCAACCCAATGTTTCATTTACCCCCCTGACTACCAGAGTGTCTTCCACTGTGATCTGAGAACTGTGTAGATTGCACACACCAGTGAGGCTCCTGGCTGACCTACAGTCTCTTCAGGGCAGATGCCATGTTGGTGTCTCTCTCCCCCTCCTCTCCCTCAGGTGTCTTGCTGGTGGCAGCAGTGACCTTCATGCAGCACGACTGACATCTCAGTTCAGTTCCCTTCCCGTGATGCTGGCTGTGGCCAGTATCAGTGGCCACATGTAGCCAGTATCAGTGCACTGCGTTTGAACCATGCCTTCAGTACCAACCAAAGGTGAGAACACACTACAGGACTAAATGGACCTTTGGTCCGACCCAGACTTTTTTTTCCTAACATTACTAAAATGTCTAAGGGAGCATATCAGAATGTGAAATTATACTTGCCCACCCTCTGCCATTTGAAGTGCAATAATTTCCCGAGCCAAGGATAGCCCTCAATACCCCCAGATGTCTTTCTGTGACTCTGTCCAGTAGTCTTTTTAATTCATGCTGACATAAACTTAAGTATTTGCAAAAACCTGTTAGCTGTGATTCCTACAGCTTAGCTACACATGATGTAAGGAACCACCTCCATTTGTTTATTCTGAACCTTCTGGTAGTTAGTAGTTTAATCCAATTGATCCTTCATTCTGGTACCTAAGGAAAGGACAATTATCCCCTGTTCACTCAGTCTGACATACCACTCATCTTTAAATGTTCCTGCAGTGTGAAAACAAAACACTGTTTTTCTTCTCAGAAATAACAGTTGAAACCAAATATTTTTTATCTTGGATGAGCAAATGAAGCAGCAAGCAGTGGCCTGCCTTTACACAGTTTTCCCTGCTCTTTTGCAGTTTCCAGATAAGACTGTTGATTTAGGTACAAGTTGTTGTCCCTGTTTTCTAAATTTGCGTGTCCAAATTATAAGGTTTTTGCATACTGTTTGATTGGCCTTTCAGGGTTATTTAAAGAAAAAGAAAATGGAAGCTTGGGGTTTCCACAATCAGTGCTGACTCAGGCACGCAAGAAGCGAGTTTGCAGAGGGAGAAGGTGGAGTTTTTCGTATAAGATGTTTTCTCACTTTAACCACACTGTGACAGACTGAAATGAAAACTCAAAGAAGTCCAGTTAGCCTCTGGCTCTGTGCAAATCTACAGGGGACATCTGTGTTTGCCTGATAGGCAGAAAACCATTTAGAGGTTGGGAGTTTATTCCCTGTGGTCATTGAACTTCCAAAAAGATATGAACATAATGTGAGTGTGTTCCAGAATGATTTGGGCTTCAAGCATGCAGTGAGTAATATCTTTTTCTACCAGATGGCAGTAGAAAGTAGGGCTGTAAAAGGTCAGCCTATGTGAAGGTCTTTAAGAAACACAAAACAATTTTTGCTCAATACAGCACGTCAGATGCAAGTTCAAACAATCCAGGATGCATGTGCTGCAGCCCTATGTTCAGGCATAGTTTATTTAGGATAATTGCCCATCAGGGTAGTTGTCCTTTTCTGGAGTGCACAGGAAAGTCTAAAAGTACTAGAAGTATCATCTTGCAATATTTTTGGGTACCTCTGTCAAGATTACAAGTACCTTAAATTTTCCCCAGCTTCATAGTCAACAATCTGCAAGACCTCATTCTCATACCAATGACTCTTACCACAGAGCAGCTGGACTGATAATTAAACAAAAAAATCCCTTATATCTCCAAAATAATATACCTGAATAACCACTTGGTAGAGAACTATAATGGTTTTAATGGATGTGGAGGGGTGTTATTTGTATTTTCTTATTGTTTGTATTTTCTCAGTATCAGCTGAAACTTAACTTACCCACTTGTGCTGGGTGCAAAACACACCCTGTACTAAAGGAGCATCTTGCCATGGTTTCCACCCTGCAATGGAGAAGCTGCTTGTGTTTGTAAGGGGCAAAAGAAACAGTAAGATGTCTCTGAGCACTCTCTCATATGCAACAGCGGCTTTGGAGTGCAGCCAGCTGAAGCTCAGCCACTCTAAACATCACGCTTGAAGAGAGACCAGAAAAAGGTTCCTGACACTCAAGTATGTTGCGGGAGTTTCCATAAATTGAAACTTCAGTTCCCATTGTTCTTAGTGCTATCATGACTGCACAAATGGTTCTGTATCCACTGCCTTTGTGTTATGAAAACTCATGCCTTACACTGAGCTTCCAGATGAAAAGATTAGGTTTGAAGTTTCCTCATGGAACAAATTTTATTTGATGGATTCTGTGTTTTAGAGACTAACATTTCTTGCACTTGGTGAACTTTTACTGAATGTCCAGAGTCCTGAAGTAACCCTACAGCCATCCCCTGGGAGACTGGCCAAGGAGTCAGGGCGTCTGGGAAGCCCCAGCCTTCTGATACCTGGCTTTACTGTTGGTATTAGGACAGAGGCAACTTAACTGAGCCGTTCCAGTGTCTGAGCAGCTTCCTGCTGACTGGAGAACTGGGAAGAATAAAAATATTTAATCTAATGCAAACTGAAATAAAATTCTGAAAAAATGAAGTTTCCTGTTAGCAGGAAACACCCTTTCCTGGCTGTCCTCAGTTCTGGATAACTTCGTCCTCTCATCTAAACTCAGGATGCTTGTGCTTCTTGACTTGTGGAGTTTCAGTCCACAAAGGAAATACATAGTGGATTATAATGATTGATGTTCACGAGAAGCACAGAAGAGAATTATCTACATTTAAAGTCCTAATGTGTTTCCTAACACTATTTCTCTCTAAACAACTGGGTAAATCAGACTAGGTTCTAACAGATGGTGTTATATATAGTTACAGAAACAAATAATCTGACTACTGTAGCTGGAAGGGAATTTACTCTGTCAAAGTCTAGATAGGTTTTTAAGTCAACAAATCTATAGTTGTAAATCTATAAAATATGTAGGCCAGAAGCAAAGGTTAGGTCTTTCTCTGTCACATCACATGTAATACAGGCAATAGATTTTCACCTGGTTTCTCCCACGTTTATACCAGCCATTTTTAGAGCATGAGACTCCTGCAAAGTGGTGAGGGTGGTGGTTCCTGTGGGAGAAGACAGAGGCCTTCCACACAGCAAGTGAGGAGGAACTGGAGAAGGTGGAAGCAGCTTGGCCCCTGGCCAAAAGGGGGAACTCAGAAGCTGCAATGGTTGATAAGTTCAGCAACTTTATCATCATGTGATTGAAAATGAAGGACTCTTCTCCCAGGATGCTTGTTAGAGCTCCCAACAAAGGTACATGAGTGCATTTGCCATCAGCTCCTATGTATTTTGGTAATGGGACTGAGCCAAAGGATTTTGATTGAAGCACACTACCATCCACTAAAATTAATAATCACACTGAATACCAAAATCAGGTAAACAATCCAGGCATTGGTTTTGTGTTACATTGTAATTTCTGAATCGTCATTTGTATGTGCTGTTCACAATACCTTGAAATTCTTTCTCCACTATCTCCACGTTCCACAGTCTTTTAGGATCTGTAATTCTCTTGTCCTCTGGACATAACCTACTTACCTTTTTTCTCTTGCTCCACCAACCTTTTCTCTTTGAACACTATGTATTGAATAGCAGATGTATTATGTATTTCATTATGTCCTTACCAATTATTCTTCCATATCATTTGATGTTGGAATATGATGCTTTTTTTCCTCTAGATATTCCAGTTCCTTTGATAATAGCTATTGTTCTTCTTGTAAATCATGTCTTGCATGTAAAACAAAACATTTTGTACAGGTGTTCCCTTTAGCCAGGGGCACTTGGATTTGAAAGGTCCTCCATCAAGATTCAATAAATGTAGGTTAATCCCACTGCCATGACCTCTACATGAACTTAATTTTCATGAAAGAAACCAGAGCAAGATAGAAATGAGGAGCAACAACTTAAAGAAGATGTAGCATCTTTTTATTGCTTGAACGACTCTACATGCAAAGAACACAGTCTGTATGAAATGGCAGAATGTAACAAAATGCATGTAATCAGCAAAGAAAAAGACATGGCAGCAGAAAATATGGAAAAGCAGTCACAATAACAGTTCAGGTTAATGAGAACTACTAATAACACTGGTGTAACTGAAACTTCTTAATAGCAGTCCAGCAAATGGAAGCATTTCTGTAAAACAGCCAAACAAGAAATATATCCCCATGTATTTGATCCTATTTGATTTCTGCAACACATGTTAAAAAATTATCATATGTATAGATGCAGAAACACCATAAAAATTTGATTATCCTAAGAGTGGGCCTTGGCATATTTACTGGGAAGGGAATTTTAGGCGAAATGATAGCCAATACTGATTTTCTTACTTTCAGTACTGGCACAAGGGAAAGAAAAAACCCTAACCCAGGAATTGTACTTGTGTGTTTTTAATATATTCTTTGGAGAGTTTTGCTCTGCCTGACCTCAAAATATTTCACAAAAAGATATAGTATATTTTCATGAATGCTGTGGGTACACCAATGATGTTCCCATTCAGAGACAACAAAAATAGACCATTCTCAAAGGTCTGGGAAAGGCTGAGTGATGATGGCTTAAAATCCAGTTGACAGAAATGGAAGTTTAGTGCTGAATATAATAAACAGATCAAGGAGAAATGCTGATTTATTGTTGATCACAAATTTATCTGCAGAATAACAATTTGGACGAAGGTTTACTGAAATGATACAGGATTCTGGAAATCCTTGTCCAACCTACCTGCTGAAAAAATCTTAAGAGTTTTGTTGTAGAAAAATACAAAATAGATACAAGAGGTGAATATGAACTGAGAGTTTGAAAATGTCAGGGATTAGAGAAAGCAAACACCTATTCACCAGAGGCTCTGGCAATATCAGGCAAAACTGCCAAATAATACTTCTAAGCAAGGCCATGGGGAAAGACTGTCTCAAAAGCAGGTCAATGACTATAAACATGTGGCTTGTGCTTCTGGGCACCTTCACTTGAAATGAATAGCAATGCTCAAACCAAAAAGAGCCCAGCACGGGTATGAGGAGCTTCCTGTTTCTGCCTGCGAGACACATGTTGGCACAGACAGACTGCAAACCATTGCTATCAGTAGGAGGTTAGCAGGCACTTTTTCTACTTTCAGATGCAGTTGTATGAGTGCAGAGAAGGCAGAGTCAGAAAAGACTTCAGCAGTAGCTGGCATTCTATCTGCAGTTTTTGGAGGAAGTGCTG
Organism: Rhipidura dahli; assembly: GCA_013399225.1. Classification (NCBI taxonomy): domain Eukaryota; kingdom Metazoa; phylum Chordata; class Aves; order Passeriformes; family Rhipiduridae; genus Rhipidura; species Rhipidura dahli. Next base: position 1,033,441 of record VXAC01008839.1, read on the forward strand.
GGTGACGGGGAAGCACCAGATCCTAACATTGTAGAAGTTGCTGTGGTGATGTTCTCTAACAGAAAATGCTTTATGTTATGGGGTTAAATGCTCAAAAATTCTGAAAATTATATAATGCTGTGTAATATATACTTCAAGGTGAAGTATATTTCATATCTGTACACAGAGAGGGAAGTATGTGTGGCACTTCCCCTCAGTTCTCTGTCCTAATAGTTACCTTTCTTTTTAAGTGCAGAAGCTTTGACAGTCAACTTCCTAAACTCAGAGGGACTTAGCCTGTTGAGAACAACTCTTACACCTTTAACAAGACCAAATTTCTTTCTCATTTCCTTGTCCTTATCCTGGCGTGCTTCTTCATTATTTCTTTTTTGTAAGCCTTCTTTGGATGGGAATGCAGTCTTGTTGAGGAACTGAAATGGGAAAGAGTAGAATTTGACTATCGGGAAGTGTGTGTTGACTAGTCATTTTCCTCTCACCCCAGTTTATTTTCACAGCTTTTTTTCTACATTCTCACATACCTTGGGGATGTAGCTTTGCAAGAAGAATTTAATTCAGGAGGGATCTTGCAAGCCAGCCCTTCTCTATTCTTCCATTGTTACTTTAAAAAATTACCATGATGGCACTCATCATCTGTTTTCAGAAACCCAGTCTTCTCCCTTGGGAAATATCTTGCCATTATATTAAATTTTGCCCTGCTGTTCTCTAAATAGCAATAGACTGAAATGCTTTGGTCCTGTTCAAATACTAGAAAAACCTTGGTATATCTCAAGATGTATTTTTTTATCAGTATTATGTAACTATATATATATTTAACAGTAAAGTCCTATAGGCCTTCAAGCCTTAATTTGATTTCCTCTACAGTGATTGTATCCACTGGATTTCTGTTTAGCTTTCCTACAAAAGCATGACCAAAACCAGGTCACTCATCTTTCACAGCCCTTGCCCTGTTACCAATATTCTGAATAGTGCACTTTACGTTCAGCTATGTCTAAGAGGAGAGCAATCTGCTGTCCATACACAGACACTCACCTGATCATCATAGGTTACCACCTGCTGCCTCTTCCCAGCAAGACAGGAGCAGTTCTTGGGCTGAGAGATGGTAGTCATCCTGTGTGAAGAGAAATGTGTTTTATTTGATGTTTTCTTTTGGTGTGTGAGGGTAGCACAGGTTGTAAGACATTTTATGTTCTGTTTCACAGCATCCTCTCTCAACAGCAGTGGATGTGAAACTTGGAATGTTAGTTTACGGACAGAACGACATGTAATGAGCCAAACAATGGTCTTCATAAACAGCATATGGTGGCTAGCTATTTTCATTTCTGCTGCCAGATCTTCATGCCTCATTACATATAGAAGGTGGACTTGACCATTATAGATCATTAGAGCATTTCCCTTAAAGAGAGGAATTTCCAGTTGCTCTTCAATAGGATTAATAGATGAAAGTGTTAACATATTCTCATAATCCTTATTCTTGATACTGGTGAGTGACTTTAAAATTTCTGAAACGACACTGTTAGATGACTTTACAATAAGAGGATAGGATCTTGCTGTCCTTTCACCTGGCTCTTTTTGTGCAAGCTCTTTCACTGGGGTTATTTGGGAACATTTCTCATCTTCAGTTACACCAGGACTAGAACAGTGCCTTGTTAAGTCTGGGCTGCTTGGTATTAAAGACTTTGAAAAACTGTGCCAGAAGGATCTGGAACTCTCTTGCATCCTTATTATTGGCCATATGTAAATTACAGATTGTGTTTCTGTAGTTTGTCTTACTTCAGAGACCCTTCTTGCTGCGGCTAACAGTAGTTGCTGTAGTTTAGATGGGAAGAAAGATAGTGGTATTGATGCGATTTTGGCGTGATGTGGTATCTCAAGATCAGCTTTTAAAATCTGTGCCTGAGGTTCTTCAGTAACTTTAAGAGGATCAGAGATTTCAGAAATGGGTACTTTGTCTTCTTGGTTAGCATGAGTTAATAAGAAGCCTCTTTGCAGGGAGTGCTTTGCAGCTGAGGTTTCATTACTCTGAAACTTAAAATCACTTGAGAGCTTTCCTCTGCCAGCAGAGGTCATGCCACTATATTCTAGCATGTTGAAATCTTCCTTGCTGCTCATTTGCAGATCCTCTCCCACCAGAGCAGACGCAGCCCTGGTATCCACCTCCTAACAAGTGTTGTGGTTTGACTTAATGGATTCTGTTTAGACAGATGAGCTTTTGTGAAGGGGCAGTTGCACACATTAGAAAGGCTTCTGGAGGAAAGAGACTGCAAAAGGAGTTTCAGCAGATCTCATCTATTTTCACCTCTTTCCTGAAGGGCTTCACTTGTGCAGCCTGACATGCTTACAAAAAATGTGAACAGAAAGTAAAATGCAATTACATGTTTGTAAATGCACATGGAAATTTTTCTTTGTTACCTCAAAGAAAATTAATAAACAGAAATATATTTGCCATTTAAGTATTAACTACAGTTCATCTAGCCAATAGAGTTTTTCTGCAATAGTAATTTGCTGTGAGATACTTCCAGTCTTGACTTAAATTGGGAGTGGGTTTCTGCTTGCTTCCATAGGAAGTTCCCCAGTACTGCAAGCTGCTGTGAACAGGATCTATTGTGTTTAGATGTCACACTCCCTCATGTAAGAAGATACAATCTTTTTAGACACAACACTGTCAAAAACAATGCATATTTTTAACAAAAACAGTCTTAACCAAAGACTTTTACAATCAGTTTTGTACTTTGCTTGCAGAATGATTTCACTTCAGCAATCAGCCTCAGCCTACACTACTCTCTGCTGTGGCAGAATCAGACCCAGTAGCTTTGTCGTGGCTTTTAATAAAGATGTACAAAAATTAAAAAAAAGTTCAGATGTTTATCTGTTACATATTACAATTTTCTAAGCACCAGTGTAATTGAAAAATGCTAACCAATCATAGTTGAAATTACAGTAGAAGGAAACATGAAATTTAAATTTGTATCCTGACAGAAATTAACAAATTAACTTTGAATTAACTGCTGGTTCTCCAGTGATTATATTCTCCTAAGAGTAACCTACTCATCTTAGCACTACAGACATGATTTTGTAGAAAGCAAACATACACACTCACATTACTTGTATGTCAATCACACAACTCTAAGGTGTCTTTTAGTCTTCCTAAATATTAAAAAACACAGTGAGTTTCACCTCCATAACTGAAGAGGTTCTACTACTTAACTTAAAAAAGAAATGTAATAAAGACAAGTTTAGCAAGCCTCTGTTTAGGATCATGAAAATTAAATTTTCTGAGTCCTTTTATCTAGTAAAAATGAATAAACTGAAAAAATAAAATGACATTTTGTCATCATCTAAGCTGTATCTCCTGCATTTATGATGCATACATCAAGATGTAATCACCCAGTTCCAGGACTCTAATCAAGAATAATTAGAAATAATTAAATCAATTGTCAGCAAGTTATTTGAATAATTAATTGTACATACAGGAGGAGTGAAGTGCTTTTGTAGAAGCAGACTGTAAATCAATTTTTTTCCTTTGCTTTATCTGATGAGCTGGGGGTTTTTTTGTTCTGCTTTTTCACTCCTGGTTTTAGGGGGGTTTAGTACATCCAGCATTGCAGTATGATAAAGCTAGGGCCAGTCTTCTGACCTAGGAAGTCTATTAGCATCTTAAAGACCAGAAAGTCTCAGAAACCTAGAGACATAGCAGTTGAACTAAAATTAAAGAAAAAAAAAAGTAAGAGATAGGGTTTCTATTTTTGAGATAGAGAAATCCTGGTTAACTGTGAAGCCAGGTGAAAAACAGGCAGACACCACTGCAGAAGAGAAAGTCTCTGATTCTCAGAAGTCATAGCTTGACTGTGAAAGCTCCAAACTATTGATCTAGTGATGGGTCTTGTCTGGTGTAGCCTCCAACTTTGATGATTAATGCACTGTACTGTACCTTACAGTGCACATCTTAATGTACAGTAGTGACCTTGGTTGTGTCCTTCTGTCAGCCCTTGAGTTTAAGAGATTACCCTTTGTGTCATGGGTCTCAAGGTTCTCAAGAAAACTGAAAAAAAGAATGACTATATTTACATGCCTTAAAATGTCCTTATTTGCACCAAAAAAAAAAAAAAATCTGAAAGAAATCCTTCTTTCTTCTTCCACCTTAAAACTTGTAGATTGCAAAGCAGAAGCTCACACTTAGGAACTGAGTAGCACAGATTTCTCTATTACTTAGATTTCATGGATATAAGTATTTTCCCTCTGAACTGGTCTCACGATCTCATTTTTATGGCTGTGTCTCACCACTGCCCTCTCTTCACCAGAGATAAGGACAGCAAAGAGTCTTAAGAGAACTCACAGAAAATGACTAAAATTCATATTTCAAGTTTCCTTATTCTTGATAAAAATGTGTCATGCACATGCAATGGTCCTTCTAGCCCAGTCCCTGCCTCTGATGGTGGCCAGAAGTGAAGGCCCAGCAATAATTTGAGTAGAGGCCATGCACATGGTGGCAATTTCCTGGATGCCCCCCTGCCTCTGAGCCTGGGAGGCACTGGGCCCTGCCGAGCCAGCCAGGCTTTCTCTGTGGGTTTCCTGCTGGCACCAGGCCCTGCTGTGTAACACCCTCAGCTTCCCCATCAGGTTCAACCCCACGGTGGTGCCTACGGGGCTGCGTATGGCCGGAACACCTCCTGAGGCTCCTGGTTTGGGGGTCAAGCCCCAGCCTCAGCAGTAGAGCCAGTGCGGGCTGGGGGAATGGAACGAGGGGGTGAGGTTTAGTTACCATTACAGCCAGAGCACGGGCACCGTGCTGGGAGCGCAGCCTTCAACTGCAGCAGCAGCTGCTGTGGCAACGGCCAGAGCGGCAGGGAGCCTTCCAGAACCTTCCAGCGGCTGCTGGGCACCGGCAGCTCCAACAACTGCTCCGGGTGGCACCGGCCGCTCCCGGCTGCACAGCCGCTGCCTGCAGGCCCTGGGCTGTGCCCGCACGGCCACGCTGCCCCCAGCCTGGCCGGCTGTGCCCCGGGGCCCGCCCCCCATGAAGGGCACCCCTGGGTGCCATGCGGCTTCGATCCCTGTACGGACCGTTCACTGGAAGAGTCAGAGTCAGGGATCCTTCTGGGTCCCTTCCAACACAGATGGATCTGTGACCTGTACCGTGGAGCCAACCCTTGTGTCCCTCTCCCTTTCTGGCCCTTTGGCCTCTGCAGGGCTGCAGTGTCCGGGACCCCAGGGGCCAGGGATGGCAGCTCTCCCTGTGGCTCACCGAGCACCTTTCCTTGGGGAGCCCTGGAGGCCCTGCCTGAGCCCTCCCCTTTGCACAGCCTGGCCACAGTTCCTCGCTGCCCCTTCAGTTCTCCTTGTCCTCCAGACAGGACTTTGCTGGCTCTGGAAGGGAAGGCATTAGCATGCTCAAGCCTCCCTCCTGGTGTTTCCTGAGCACTGTTTCCCTTTTTTCCCTTGCATTGCCAGGCAGTGCTCAGGAGCGGGGGCAAAAACAAGCCCTTTGGCCAAAGTGAGAAATGAAACCTCTGCCCCTCGTACATTTCTGCTGGCCCATGCCATGCCATCCCATGCCATCCCATGCCGTCCCATCCTTCCCTGCTGTGACCCAGCTCAACCCAGCCCTCCAGGAACCTGGGTGATAGCCCATCTCCTGTGCTCTGCTGGAAAGGAGGTGAGGAGACTCCAAACTAGTAGGTTGTGTTCCTTACCTGCTTACATCTTGGAAAGAGCAGAGGTTTCAGTATCAACCCTCTATGTGTCTTTTTCACACTGATTTGGGAATGTGACACAGCATGTCACAGAAAATGAGTAAACGTTAGACTTTGTATTGACTTGTTCTTTTTTTTTTTTTGCCTGCACAACAGCTTTCTTTAAATGCCTAGGGAAAAACGTCAAATTTCAGTGGGTTCTGGACCAAGTCCTAGCATATCAAACACTTGCTCATAAGCTATGTTTATTTATTTGTTTCAGGTGCTGAGCTGTGACATATAAATACGATATACTGATTTTGAAAAGAGGTCGCCTCCTTGAGCTTGTAACAAATCCTGTTTGAAAACAATGCATAGCCTCCAAGGGGAAACTTGAAGAATAGGAAAAGGCAAGCACCCCTATACAGCTTGAGAGAGTAAGCTATGACCACGTGCAGCACCAGAACAAAGAACACGACACAGACATGCTTGTGGGCCTGCAAGGCACCAGCCAAAGTCTGCACATGCCTCAGAAAAATACGGATTTGGAGTGTTCCCTACAAGCGACTATGCCCTGCCAGCGTGCTGCAGAGCGCAGCTCAGGCACTGGGATGCAGCAGCTGTGTTGCATGTGAGCTCTGTGGATGCGAGATGCCCTGCACAGCTCATCAGTGTGTCAGCACATCCTCCCGTACCTCTGCTGTCAGGATTCTTCACCACCCTGGGCACCCAAGCACCTGAGGTGCCCATTTCAACTACAAGCTGATGGTGTCCCTGTTCTTGTAATTTGTGGCTCTTAACAGCATGTGGCAAAAGAGACTGAGGGGACTGTCTGCACGTCTTGAGCAAGTTTCTGGGGGCCTTGCAGCAACCTAGAAGGGCACTAAGCAAAGCAGATGCTGGGGAAGCTCTATCCAGTGAACCAGAATTAACTTGATCTCATTGCTTCTATGCACCTTCCATAGCTGAACAGATTGATTACACTTAAAAATCTTCATTTTTAAATTATTCCAGTTATTTCACTCCTGAGCTGATGCCTGCTCCTTGTTGATTTTACAGTGGCTAGTGAGCCAGATGCTTCATGATCACCAGCTGTGTGATGAAGATGGGGGATTTATATCTCTCAGTGGCAGACCCTTGCGTCTCTGTATGGCCCTGAACTGCTGGGACACAGGAGTTATCACCAGGTTTTCATAATTGTAAGTCCAGCTTCTTGTTCTGGGGAGCAAGAGTTCAGTATGACGCAGTAGCACACAAGAGCATGGACTGAGCTAAGGACTGCCCCGGGAGATGGTGCATTNTGCTGGAGACCACGGTGGGCGACCTGGTCATCGACCTGTACACGGAGGAGCGGCCCCGCGGTACGAGCCGAGCCCGCCGGCACCGGCTTTCCCCTGGCCGCCGCCGGCACCGGGCTCGCCCCTGCCCCTTCACCTCCTCCATTACCCCGCCCTTCCCCATCCCCCGGCAGCGGGTTTCCTTTTGCGCGGGCGGGTGGCGGCCTCGAGCGGGCCAGAGGCTGGGGGGCTGCAGTCAGCGCTTGCGGGACAGATATAATATCTCCTAAACCGAAGGGCTGCCGTGATCTGCTTTCTCAAGTTTCTTTTCTTTGAAAAGAAATGGGGGATGGGAGCGGAGTATGTTTATAACGAGCCGTGTTTAGGGTTCTTTGAATCGCGAGAGATGATTTGTAGGAAGGGAGGAAATGTTACTTCTCCTTTGAGCATTTCTCTCACCGTTTATAGGTTGTACTCGGAAAAGTTTCGACACAGCCTGCTCCAAAACCACTTTCCTACACATTAAACTAGGTATCTGTTATATCTGTTCTTATTGTGTCTAGAGCTTCCTTTTGTAAATGCTGGAATAATTTCTTACAGCTTGTCTGAATTTCCTGAAGCTCTGCAAAGTCAAGTACTACAACTATTGTCTTATTTATAATGTACAGGTGAGTATTCTCAATTCCTTATTTTTGGTTGGTTTAAAATGATAAACAGGAAAGCAATATCTTACGTATTCTCCTTTGTGACAGAGGGATTTTATTATACAAACTGGTGACCCTATGGGAACTGGCCGTGGAGGGGAATCCATATTTTGGTAAGTATTTGGTAAGTATTTATGTATAAAAATGATACACATNGTGAGCCAGTTAGCTCTCAGCTTGGACTCCATCTCAGAGGGAGGTCTTTTCCAACCTAATCGATTCTGTGTGAAAGTATACAAGGATCTTACATATCAAAGAACATCCTGCCTTAGTGTTGACACATTCCACGTTTCCCACCACCTGCGCTCTCAGNCCATATTTTGGTAAGTATTTGGTAAGTATTTATGTATAAAAATGATACACATATACATATGTATATGTGTATATGTGTGTGTGTGTATATCTATCTCAGCAGAGAATTTGTGTAAGGGAGTAGGAGTTCCAGTTAGATTGTCGTGGGCTCTCTTGGGGCAGAATTACTGGTGGGAAATAAAAATGTTGGTGCATAAGCTTCTTTGGTTGTCATACTTAGATACCTTTTAAATTTCTGTGCTGCTTTTGGCCATTCACTGTTTTTTTCCTGGACACTGTTCTGTCTCTGACCGGAGAAGTGAAGTTAAAAATAACAACCTGTACATACATTTCTGTCTGTTTAAAATCTGGCAAATAACTATGTGTTTGGTAAGAGAAGTATCATAACTGAGTGCTCTCTAGAAGACAGAATCAGTTAGCATTGTTAATACATTTATTTTTATAACAAAACGTACTAAATTGATCATGAGCAGAACATAAAGGCTCTACCTGATTTCCTCTGTGTCTAGGAAAGTGATTCCCTTACTTATTTTAGTCATGTTGGATATTTATAAGGAAATCAGTTTTATTACTTATTTGTCCAAGACATTTTCAGTGGTCATTCAGACAAGGGTTGAAGAAACCATTCAAACAGCTCGGATGGACCAAAGTGCACATGTTCTATATGATTCCTTTGAAACAGTTGTTAAAAGTAGAATCAAAATTACAGAGCAGAACTAATTACTGGGGAGGTGCAGGGGAACACAATATACAGTGATAAAGAGTTCAGCTGGAACAGAGACAGTGTTGCTAGATCAGTGTTGGCTTTTGTAAGTCAGTCTGTCAGAGCCTCTTAAACACAAAACCTGAAACTCATGGAAACTGCTAAGCAAATGCAAGTCTGGGTTGGTAAATTTGCCAGACTTGAGCTGTCTCTGCACACAAGTAGATTAAGTTTATTTTGGTATTCTGCTCTTTTATAAGTCATCCGAGACTTACTGATATGGCAAATAGGGAACTACAGTGTGATGAGAGGGTATCAGATCCTGTCTGGCACTAGCTTGGAGTAGGTTAGTTCATCTCTTGTACCTGTTTGCTACTGCTGCAGTCCGTGAAAATGGAATTTCTGTTTTTGCAAGCAAAGTTTAATTTGAGTCCTCTCTTCATAAAGGCTAACACCTGCTTAGCAAAATGAGTTTAAACACAACACTGTCCTTAAATTTGGGCATATATGGGTATTGAGCATGCCTCTGTCAGTTTATGGAGTGAGACGAAATAAGTGATATCAGGGTTAGACTTAAAAAATTAAAAGCAATGCAACGATTTGCTATATCCTGTATAGCCCAAATTACTGTGTGTAGTCCTGTCTGTATGATGAACTGATTTTCCACGTAGATTTGTCGGTTTTGTGTTTATCTTGGAAGATAAATTTTTTGACATAAATGACTGTATATTTACAGTGTGGGAGAGCTTAATTTTTACAGAACCTACTTGAAATGTGTTATCGCTTCATGCCTCAGACAAATGTAATACACTGCATTTAAAAACATGTAAATATACCCCCCATCCCTCCCATCCCCAAAAAAGCCTCTGTGAAATGTCCAGAGAAAAATTTGTTGTTCCCTGTAATATAAACTGTGTAAGTGTACAGGTCCATAAATATGTGCATGGGTGCAGTGTAAATTCTAAGTTAATTGAAGGCCAATGTAAAAATTTTTTGAGATGTCATTTATGCTTTTACAATATTTGATTAGCTCGCTTTTAAAAATTCCTGTTTCTTATAACATATTTGTTACATGTTTTTTTCAGTCAACTGTATGGTGATCAAGCTAGATTTTTTGAGGCAGAAAAAGTGCCGAGAATCAAGCACAAGAAGAAGGGAACTGTGTCCATGGTGAACAATGGCAGTGATCAACATGGATCACAGGTCAGCATATGGTATTGGTACAAGTCTAAGTAACTGAAATAAAAATTTCATGAGTTTACAAAAGCACAGCAATGACAGTGTCATGTCAATAGCATCATCTTGTAATACAGTCAAAAGGCATGTAAGAAACCAGATGTAGCTAAATATTTTGCATAGCATTCCAGGTGCCAATGGGTATTTGGTTACAGATAGAGAAATTAAAATGCTCAGATTCAAATCCTGTCCTACATTAATTTTATTTGCTAGAACTCAGTCCTGTGGTTTTTTTCTTTATTTCTTCCTTTATGTTAATACCTTGATGTGATTTTGCTAATGTATAAAATGGTCAGGAAAAAAAATTCTGTAGTTAAATAGAATTGAAGATTAAGGAAACTGAGTTTTGAAATAACATTGGAATTTTCTGGTTATGACTTTGTGTTAGTTTGGAAACTGAAATCATATCATGGTTTCTCCTGTATGGTTACATGAAAGTATGCATTAATAATGTAAGTTTACAGTTTTATCCCAGTGCTGATATGAAATAGTTTTTGAAAGTGGTCTTTTCCCCGTTGCTGTTCATGCACACAATGTTTTTGCTGTGGGTAATTCTTTTTACATATTTAGTAAGGTTTTTTTTACATTTAAAGCTCACAGAATGCTATTATTTCTAAATTATTATTTTAGGTGCATTGTCACTTCTATGAATTAAAATGCCTCACTTGTAATATCCATCTATTTTAATTTTTAAAAAGAGAGATTTTTAATAATCAAAGAACACTTTAAAAAAAAGGTAGAATTTTATTCTAGTTAGAGCTTGTAATATGTGCAGATAATTTTGCTGCTTCCCTGCAATGTGTATATTAAGTTGCATGATTGGGGGATACAGGAAAAAGAGATGACATTTGTATTTATATTTAAAATGCAGCCTGTTAGTATGCGGGCACATGGGAATGAATGCTGTTCCCAAGAACATTATTGCAGCTTCTTCCTTGGGAAAGAAAAATTCCAGGGAGGAATTACATGGAGTTGCCTTACAATGATAGTGTAGCTTAGTGTAACCTATACCAAATACTAACCTGTCTTAAGTGTGTTGTAGAGAGAATGAGATGTGGGATGTTACCAGTCAGACTGTAACGTGTGGGTGCAATGGTTTTGATCTGTTATTTGTGCACATCTGCCTCTTCCTCCCTCCTTCATTACCAAGTGCCCTCTATGTTTGTTACCAAGTGCTCAGCTGGTATTGATTTTTGTAGTTGCAGTTATGCCTTAAAGTGAAAGATCTGATTTGTGATAAGGTACTTTCCAGTGCCAGTTCAAGTTGATCTAGGTCAGTATGGGCTAGTTCTTCTCTCAGTGCTACTGCATCCTGGTTTTCAGGAGACAAGGGTTTGTGGAAGAAAGGAAAAAGGTCTGGGTAGAATTAGATAAAGATTGTACTATGGGAGGTTTTTCCAAATTTATGAAAAAGTACCTGCCAGATGCTGCTTGGCGAACAGGTCATTTGAGCTCAGCTCCTAAGGGGTAGCCAAAAAAACCCCACAGTCTGAATTTTTCTATTTACTGTTCCTTGTTTTGTATCTTCTTTTGTAGTTTCTCATTACCACAGGGGAAAACCTGGATTACCTTGATGGTGTACATACAGTATTTGGAGAAGTGACAGAAGGCATGGATGTACTGAAGACAATTAATGAAACCTTTGTAGATAAGGATTTTATCCCATATCAAGATATCAGGTGTGACTCCTTTTAACTTTACTTTTTGAGGAATACATTATAACTCAGTGAATTTACTTCTTTTTGGAACTAGATGAATATCATGTCAGGTGACCTGTACATGGTATCTCAAATACTTTTTTACACCAGTATTATTGGTGAAATAAGTACTAAATAAAAAAGTATATATGAAAATATTCAGCTATTTTGCCCTTACAGAAGTATCAGTGCTAGAATTTGCAAGCACACAATCAGGGTATTTGGCTGTTTGGGACACAGCTGAGAATTAATGGGGCTGGTTTGCTGTTAGTTGAGTAAACCAAGTTTTACTTGCATGTAGCCAATGCTGATCTTGATTTTGTTTTCTCTAAGGATAAATCACACAGTAATTTTAGATGATCCCTTTGATGATCCACCTGGTTTGTGTGTTCCTGATCGCTCTCCAGAACCTACAAAGGAGCAGCTTGATGTGAGTGTTCATGACAGGAAAAAAAGTTGGAAGAAATAATTAAATAATTTTATCTCAATTAGTGTCCAGCACAGATTTGGCCAAAATAAGAAACCAGTCTTTAAGATTTTGTCTCTCAAGTCTATGTCCTGATAGAACTACACGATTTTTCACACAGGAGGTGTTCTGCTGTGCCAGCTTGAGTTCTGATATGTCAAATGCTTGTCAGTTATTTGGAGCTACTGCTGTGTTTAATCAAATACAGCTGCTTAACCTTTCAAGAGAAGGATAAAAGCATGACTTGGATGCTCTCTCCTGTGGCTCTGGTGGAGTTATGTTTGAAAGCTGTATTTTAGGTTTCTATTTACAGTGTAGATAAGCAGAATGTTCAGAATATTCAATGTTGGTATTACTGGTTTTCTGCATACTCTGGTAGAAGACCAAATATAACTCATTTATTAATATTAAAATGGTTACTGCTGTTTTCCTTTTAAATGTGAATGGTCTGTGTTTCAGTGGAAATAATCTTGGTCATTCTTTGAGTTATATGTGCAGGCACACATGCTATTTTGGGCTGTTTGTTCAAACAGAAGGAATTTTCTAGAAAATAATTGCAATTATTAATAATTTCCTCACATTATGCAATTGCAGAAGTTATATGTGAGAATATTTCCTTGTATGGAAACAGTTGTTTCAAGCAATTAGTTAATTAACTAGACAGAATATTGTTTATTTTTAAGCTTAATAGATACAAGATTGAAATTAGGGTTTTATGTGTGCACTGTGATCAATCTCTGGTGTATCTTCAGATGTGTTAAGAACAAGGTATTTAATAGCTCACTGCCAGCTGCATAGAGATGTGAAGACTTGTACTGAGTTCTCTTCCCTTGTAGCCTGTCTGAAGATACCCCTTTTGGCATAGAAATGTCTTTAAAAAAAGGCATCTCTATTCTAGAGATGCTGGTGAGGAGAAAAAATTAAACCTCAAGTCCTGCCTAGGTTTAGATGTGTAAAAACAGAATTATTATGTGATATATTCTATTTAATGTCTTGTTAGACACAAGAGATATTTGCAGGGTTCCTTACCTTTATTTCTGGCAGGAGCTATCTGGATTAGAAATGAGTTGACACTTGCGGTGAGATGTTGACTATTAGGTGGGCTTATAAAAGAATTCAGAATTTAGATCACTGAACATGGTTCAGACTGGTCATGAAAGTTCAGAAATAGTCCACAGTGCCTGAAATACGAGGATAACATCATCTCTTTTTTTCGTTTTTTTCTAATCTAACTGGGAAGAACAGAATGAAAGCCCAGTTCTGTAAACATACAGTGCTAAAGCATTTTTCATGTCTTGTGGGGTGGTGGGACAGGTCATCCGAGGAATAGTTGGAAAGAGAATTTTTGGTCCTGGCTTGGTAATAAATAGCTTTTTCCTTCATTTTTCAGAGTGGCAGAATAGGAGCAGATGAAGAAATTGATGACATGAAAGGACGGTCTGCAGATGAAATAGAAGAAGTTCAGGCAGAAAAAGAAGCAAAAACACGTGCCATTCTTCTGGAAATGGTGAACATCTTTCTTTACTTGCCTTTTACATCTTATTCCAGTTGCATGTTATTAATTCTAGGGGGGTGTGTACTGCTTATGTTGCAATTACTTATTTGATGATGATGTCTTGTTTCAGAATCTGCTATTAAGTATCTGTTGTACAATGAAGGGATTGAGCATGAGCACTTATGTGGTTTTCTGATAAAGCCTTCGTTGTCAAAGTGGGCCAGTGGAGGCTTTCTAAAAACTTGCTAGAAATGCATCCAATTAAAAAAGGTAACATACATAGTGCACTGCTGAATACCTTCAGTCCTGGAAGAGGTTTAGCACGTGTGGGAGAGAGCTGAGCTAATTTGTGACAAACTCCAGAAAACAATACAAACCATGGAAGGATAAGTGAATCCATCTCATGTCTTTACAACTACCAAATTTAAATTTATGGTGAATAGTTTGCAGCAAAGACTAATTCCAAGGTCAAGCCAGATCTGGCCCCAAGGTTGCAGAAGATTTGTAGGGACAAAAAGGATGCACTTCCACCTTTTAGAACTGTCTGTTTGTTAGGTTAAGAACAGGAAAAGCAAAGTTGAATGTATTTGTGAACTTCCATGAAGTCCAGCAGTGGAATTGCAAATAAGTAATAAATTTTAGGTGCTATAGAAAACACATTTTTTTGGGACACCGAGTAGGAAAAATATTTTATTAAGTTTTGATTTTGTGATAGGAATGTGAGATCATGCAAAAGATGTGTTCCCAGTGTGCTGTGCTGCCTGTAGAGAGCTTTAGGCAGAAGTGGTGAATGTCTTTTGTCTGTATCCCAGGTGGGAGACTTACCAGATGCAGACATCAAGCCACCAGAAAATGTGCTGTTTGTTTGTAAACTGAATCCTGTGACCACAGGTGAAGACCTGGAGATCATATTTTCACGATTTGGTCCCATTAAAAGGTAATTGTGATGAAAGAGAAAACCTTTGTTGAAACTCAGCTTGCTTCCTCCCAGTCTGTTTAGGTTTGGCAGTTACAGAGTAGTCTGGTGTCTCAGGAGATTTATGCTCTGTTTGGATAGAGACCACAACAATGGGGATACAAAGACAGATCTAGCTAGATGAGTATCCTGTCCCAGCAGTGGTTTTAAGGGAAAGCCTAGGGAAGTGTAGGAACCAAGAAAGCATATGACACTCCTCCCTGCCCCCTGTCCTCTCCCCGTTTCAGCATTTTTTATATCAGATACTCAATGAGCTGGATACAGTCTCTGCGTATTTCTTTCCTGTGGTAGTATGGGATAAAGCAGCAAACATCTGTGGCATCTGATACACTCCTTGGAAGGTGTTCTTCATTCCTGCTGCCCTTCTCAGTTTTGACCTTGGCTTCTAGTAGTTTCATCTGATTCCTCCTTGTACTGCTATCAAAAGACAAGATGGGCAGTGAAATCTGCTTTCCTACACTCCTGTCCTATGCCCCAAAGTTACTTTTTTCCCTGCTAAGAGCACTAGCCTACGTATTCATGCTTCTTTGTAGTAGTGACTTCCTTACCTTGTTTTGCTTTTCTTGACATTTTCCTGTTCTTTTCATCTCAAGATGAGAGAACTGCACATGGTTTTGAAGAAATTACAGATTTATAGTGGAACAGTTGTGTTCTCTGTATTACTCTCATATCCTTTTCTTGTGAGTGCTGAAGCTTGTTTTTTCATTTGAGGTTTGTTTGTTTGTTTGTTTTTGGGGGTTTTTTACAATATACAGTTAGGGTTCCATCCATGCTTATCTTGCATTTATTTACATCTTATTAAAGTCATTTGCTGTTTTGTTGGTCTTGTAAGGACTTTCTGCAATTTCTTCAGTCTTTATTTTTGCTACCTTTAACAATTTGGTATCATCAGCACAATTTAGTACCATCAGCAAACTTCGAATTAGTTTACTTTTACCTGCTCATTTGCACGTTTATCAATGCAGAGCTGTTCCTTATGCCCTTGCTGCTTACTTTCCCCAAAAGCCTTTGGTACAGGAGTTTATTAGAATTTGCAGAGGGATTTCAAAAGACTGCATGGAGTGGATCATCATCATCATCACACATAAGCATATTGACTCTATACGGGCACTTCACTTAAGTTCAGGTGGTCCGGAGTAGGTCCTGTGTATTCACATGGATGCTGACTCTGTTCTGCTTGTAGTTTCTAGAAGTTTGTGCAGTACTGGCACACAGGCCTGCTGGCAAAAAGCTAATAACATATAGTAATGTTGGAAAATATATTTTGTTTCATCGATTAGAAATTCATCTCTAGTTCCACACTTCATGGTAACCACTTGTGAGTTTACTACAGTTGCTCAAATTTATATCTCATGCATTTTTTCTTGCAGGTGCCCCTAGATCAATTGGTTGTCTCAGAATCAAGTGTTCACCTTCAAGGTGTTTTGGTTTTGTGGGTTGGGGTTTTTGTTGGAGTTTTTTTTAACTTTTACTCTCCCTTTTAAGCAGTGCTGTCCTATCTTACATTTTTTGCTCCAGCAGCATTGACATTTTAATTTCGTATCAATTTTTCAGCTGTGAAGTGATCCGAGACTGGAAGACTGGTGAATCTCTTTGTTATGCTTTCATTGAGTTTGAAAAGGTATGGGTTTTCAGTATAAACTGTATGTAGATTCTGTGTGTAAACCCCCTTTTTGGTATACTTCCTTTAACAAAAAACACTGACATCTTCAAGTGTGGGGTAGCTAATATTTACTCTTACTGACTTAGTTATACAAGTGGTAGGTCCTAAATGAGGCAAACATTTAAGTCTTTCTCTGCTTGAGCAGGCAGTACAAAAATGTTCTTAGGTTGTCTTGAAACCAGTGCGAGGGGATGAGGCCCTTCTTTTCTCCAGAGCACATTAAGACTTTGAAGAGTTAAAGAAGGGAATGCCGGGAGCATGTAGCATAAAGAGAGGAGGGTGTATGGAATAAGATAGATCAGTGTGTACAGTAGTGTTCTCTTCTGGGCTTGTAAATGATGCTTGTGGTATCAACACACTGCTATAACTGTGAGATTGATGGTGAATGTTCTCTTGGTGGTGCATAGCTTTGTATGTGCTGCTATCTCTCATCTGTGAGGAAAACACTGGAAAAGTGTTCTCACTTTTCTTTGGCCTACTTAGGTAGTTAAAATGGAGCATTTATTAGTTGTCCTGTTTTCCTTTTTTTTCCTGAATGTATTACATAAGCCAAATGTGTAGCTAGCTGGATTGGCAAATTTGTTAAATAGTGAAATGGTCTGAAGAACTGGGATTTGAAATGCTGATATTCAGACAAAGCATAACTATTTCTTTTGAAATGGTACCATGCAAGAACTGCAATGCTTTAGTTAATTTCAGAAAGAAATGTATGCCACTGAGCTGTTGAATTTGTGTTTGAGCTCTTCAGTGAATATTTCTATGAAATAATTGTGACTCAAGATTTTCCTGGTTAATATCAGGAGGAAGACTGTGAGAAAGCCTACTTCAAAATGGACAATGTGCTGATAGATGACAGACGGATACACGTGGATTTTAGCCAGTCTGTTGCAAAGATTAAATGGAAGGGAAAAGGTAGGTGCATTTGCAATTCTTTGATCCTCATAACTTAATAAGCCATGACTTCTAAACTAAGCATTATATAAAGAGTTAGGAGTTTAAATCATCTCATCTTCAGGGCTATCAATTTCCCTGGTGCTGTACTAAATAGTGCAACACAGTTGTTACCTCTTCCCTTCATTTGTTTAATGAGAAAAAGTAGAAGGGTTTCCTACTGTTACATTAACATTGGATTGCCACTGATTACCTTTTTAGTCAGTTTATTTTTGCCACTAAAACATTTATTTATCTCAAACTTGAGACATGACTTTTTATATTACTTATTTACAAAATAATATGACAGTAATTATTTTCTAGTTTCTTTATTCACTGTATGATAATCAGGTGTATACAAGAAAAAGTCAGTATTCAGGCCAGGGATTTCTGCTCTTCATTTCCTGTTGGTCAAACATACTGAATGGCAGGCAGGTTGTATATTACAGAAACTCAGTTTCAGGTGTTGGAGGATGTTCTGGGAGAAAAAGGATGGTGGAAGAGGTAGATGCAGTGGTTGATTACTGGGGGCATGAGGAAAACACTGGACTTGGAGAGGTGTCTGTGCATTGCATTGGTGACATTCTTATGTGTGGTCTTCTAAAAATGCAGTCAGCCCTCAGTTGCTGGCATGCAACTCCAGGTGGGGTTCTGGTCCTGAACACTGGGGTACTGGAACTTGTCCTGCACAGAGCTGAGATGACTCTGCAGTCTGTCTGTACCAGGTGCTGCAGTGCATCCTGTATTGACTGCCTGTGTGGGAAGCTCTGTCTGAGGTCTAAATTGTCCAAAATACTGGACAGCTGACTATAATGTCGTCTTGTGCTTATGGGACCCAAAAAATTACCTTCCACCCTCGGCAGTGGTTTCTGGCCTAGCCAGTGAGTGTTGCAGTTCTAAGCGTGGCCGCGAGAGGGCAGCGCGTTGCTGTAGTTTGTGCGCTGGTACTTCAGTGAGGGAATGGAAACTGAAATCTGTCGTGTCCCTCTTTAAATCTAGACATGAACAACTATTTTTTCTTAGTATTCTGTTTGAATTCTTAAGCTGTAGCTGTCCCAGAGGTTTCCCTCAGTGCAGACCAGAGCAAAAAGTCACTTAATAATGAGAACAGTCTGTGGGCTTGCACAGTAACAGAATTTTAAGTAGTGTGATATAGGACCTGTAATAAAAATGGGCCTCAGCCAGTTGCTGAATCTTGCTTTGTGATCCTCTTCATGTGCTGGACATGAATGAGGAGAAACCTACATGTTATTTAGTGGGGTCTGCAAGCAAGAGGAGGACAGAACATCACAATTTGTTCTGCTCTCTTCTACTCTGTTACACAGATGTCAGTGTTGTTTCTGGAACTGTATCCCTCTATGGCCCTCTGCATGGTTATAAAGAGCTGCTAAATCACAATCAGAACTTAATGATAGTTGTGTTAGTGGTTAGAGTAAAATGAATATATTTTTCTGTGGACAGGTGGGAGGTATACCAAGGAAGATTTCAAGGACTATGAGAAGGAACGTGACAAGCCTTCAAAACTTGCTCTGAAAGAAAAGGTAAAACCAAAGCAAGAGTATCCTTTTCTGCTCAAAAGTACTTTTTGAATTAAGTAGAGTTTATGAAGACAGCCTGGAAAAAAATTGCTTATTTTTAAAGCCTGCCAAATTGATGTTTCCCTGCTACTTCATATAAACATGTGGTGTTTGAGATGTAATTAAGCATTTTTGTTTCTCACATACGCTTTGATGAATTTAGTCAAATCAGAATATGCTGTTTCATTTCCATGTTGTGTGCAGGTAAATAATGTTTTGAGTCTGAAATAGGTGTTAAGTCTTGATAAAGTCTTGTCAGATAAACAGGGATTAGTTTGCTTCCTGGGCTGTTGTGTTCTGCTCCTTACTAATATTGGGTAACAGATCTGTCCTTAACCAACACCATCAGTGCCAAGTATGACCTTTTGCTGGATGAGGATGAAGAAGAGTCTCACGCAAGTCAGTCACACTTGGCTAAAAAACAAAAGAAGAAAAAGCACCACCACTCTGAAGATGAAGATGACGACAAGAGGACCAAAAAATCTAAGGTACTTGCCTCTTCATGCATTGACTTCTTCCCTGTTCATTGTTTTCGTCATAAAAGAAGCCAGGAAAAAGAAGTCTGATATTGAATAAGGATATGGTGTGCAAAGTCCCGTGTAAAATACAGAAGTTGTAAACCTACAACTGAAGGTTGATGTTAATATTTGATTATAAAACAGGGTTTCCAAATCCTCCTGGACTTTTGAAGCTTGGCATGTCTAGATGGCTTTTTGCCAAAACATCCTGAAGGGGTAATGTAGCCTCTCGTAAAGTAGGGGATCTTCAGCACTTTGAACCTGTTGTGCACATATTCCCAGTCATAAATGAGTAGTTAGTCATATTTCATGACTGTAGACTATTTCTCGTTTTCTTGCCAGACCATCATATGTTGGGTTTTCCCTATTTGGAGTTGGGAACACAGTCTCTTTACATTATCTTTTTGTATTTGTCCTTAACTGTTTTGGAAGTGTTTGTGTAAAATCTGTGTGTGGGTTTGCTTGCATCTGTAATGTGCAAGCATATGGTGCTGTGAGGCTGGGGCTGTGGAGGAGAGGACCGGGAGTCAGTTGTTCTGTCATTCATTAGTTCCACTGCAGCCTGTCATTTCTGTGAACTTGGGGTAGTCAAGATGTGGTGTTTTGTGGAAACAAAGTCAGCAGTGAGAAGGTGGAGGGTTAACCACCACTAAAGTGAGCGTTAGGAAGAATTGAGCTAAGCTAAAAAAGAGAAAACCTAAACCCCACTATTTTAACAGTGCAAGTTTTATGAGTGAGAACAAAGCTGTCTTCCGGCAACTTTGCAGAAAGTAAAAGTTTCAGCCACAGCAAATAAGGCCAATGTCCCATCCTGAGTTTTGAGTACTGCTGTAAGCTCTGTGTACACAGAGCAGTCATGACTCTGTTCTTATACATCACTTCTTGCTGGGATGCTTAAAAGTAATTTTTCTCATGAACATCAGCAGTTAAATTCTTTCAGTGGCAGCAGTGAGCCCTATTGCTCATTCATGGACACAGTCTTTTTGTCTCTGTACTACTTCAGTCAGGGTCCTTTGAGTGGAGGGCAGAGGCTTTTTCAGATCAGTAAAGTCTTGACTGGAGCATGTGCATGCAAGAGGTGTGGACTGCTGTTGGTTTAGACTTCCTCCTGACTTTTTCGATGATTGAAACTGTTGCTTTAGCCTTCTTGAAACAGGTATTTTTGGTGGTAATCTTTGTTCCTGGTGGTTCAGGATTTACACCCATGGAACTGACTGGTCATGCATTATCAGCAGAGAACATTTTAAAATCATTTAGAAGTCTTCACCCCTGCAGGTGGCACAACAAGTGCTGGCAGCAGTAGGTTGTCAACATCTGTTCTAATTGTCGCAAAGGGATTGTGAGACTTCATAGCACAAAAACACAAATGAGGACAGAGGGATTCCTGGTGCTATTTTCAGGTTCTGGAATAGAATATATTCTAGTGCTTGACTATGTTATCTCCTCTGTGTTTATGTGTATCTTTTTGTGATTTAGTGATTTTGTGATGGCAAGCATCATAGTTCCCTCTTAAATCTGTGAAAATTAATTTCTAGGAAGAATTTCTCTCTCTGGATTTGAATATTCTCATTAGTGTGTACGGTACGATACTCACACACTGAGCAGTATGTACTCAGTCTCACACAGACACAATACTTTGGGCATGGCTTCTTCAGTGAAATCTGCAGCCAGCGTAGATGGCAAATCCTGTTTAGTATATACAAAATTTTAATTTTGTTTTATTTTTTACTATTCATACTTTGGGCATAATATGTGGAACTCAGGGGAAGCAAGCATGTTTCTGAGGTGGAGTATGTTCAGTGTGAATAGTGAGTCCAGCACAAAGCATAGCAGCATGGAAACTTTTTAGTGAATGGTAGCATTTTTAGTATAGGCAAACAAAGCATTCTCCCATAACCCTATTTTGTAAATCACTGAATGTATTTGAGGTAAGAACTTTAAAATAAAACAGCAGCAGACCTTCCATAACTCATGAGCCAAAGACCACAGTAGTCATGCTTCATACAGAAACTTCCACCCTGCATCTGCAGTGTGGCAGAGATTTTAATTAAGAGAGATCAGGGGCTTATAATGGGAAGTTCTGGCAACTGGAACTGCAGTTTGTGCTATCAACTCTAGCTATGACTTGAGGGGGTTTTATTTTCTCAATAGTTTCCATGATGTTGAATTGTTTTTCTGTTCTCTTGCTGGTGTTATGGTTTTTTCTTTAGTAGATTTTGAGTCATCGTTTTCTTGGTCTGACACCCGTTTCCTGAATCTTAGGCCTCTGTGTTGATGTTTCAAGAATATATTTTTCAGTCTTGTGCTGTTTGACTGGATTCCAGTGGGTAGAAGAGGTAGGGGGCTGTGGCTTGCTTTTAGTAAGTAACAGGATGTGGGTCTGGGTCAGGAGGGTGGGCTGCCATGTGAGTTTGTGACTAGGATTCGGCAGAGTTTTTTTGAGTACAGGTCATGCCTCCGCCTGAGATCTATATTATGACTTTGTTCCCCTTCCGTTTTTTTCTGTTTATTTTCTCTTGGATTTTATTTTTTTAAGATAACTTGCTCTGTGAAGTAGTATAGCCTATCCAATAGATTTTTGTGAGACATAGGGACTTCCCGATTTCAGATTTCTGTAGTGCATGGTTTTGACAGAGGTACTGATTTTTCTGGTTTTAATTTCCTGCTTTTACTGCTTATTGGACACTGTTCCCTTTATATTCAGGATCAAGTTTTATCAAAATCTCCCCCTAAAAAGGCATTCTCTGTTTTGTTTGCTCCTTTTAACCTTTAGCTAGTGTATGTAAGAGGTGGCATATGCATTCTGCTTTTGTGGCCATGATATTTATAGTTATTTCCCCTGCATCTGCTGTTTATCAACTTAGTACTTACGGCAAAATCAGCCATGAACTTCCAGAGCAGTGTCTTTCCCTCTTTCATTACTTCCTTCCTCTCGTGTGTTGCAACACAGTGCTGGGTTAAGAATTGGGGTGATCATCACTTATTCATTGACTGATGAGAAGCTGTGATCCTGCATTGAGAAATACATGTTCCAGCAGTAAGAGAGAGCCTGTTTTTAAGTAGGGATCTTTTTCTTCTTCTTCCAAAACAGCATGTTTTTGAGTTTCTGGCATAAAAATTTGATTTCAAAATATCATTGCTTTTAGTAATTTAGTGTGTTTTAAGAAATTGACCTTTTTCTATGCCTAAGACTTTAAAATGAAAAATCTTATTTAAGGGGAAACGTAACTTATGCTGGCAAGAAGTTAAGATACAATTCATTCTATAAATTGAAATGACACTTTTTTTTTTCCTTTACATTGTGATCATATTAGCTACTGTGGCAACTTTTTTGTGTTACTGTCAGACTTGTCCTGTACACCTGTACCTGAAATGCTTTTGTGAAGGTTACTGTGCTTGTCTAACTCAATGCTTATATGACTTCTAATCCTTTCAGCAAGCTGTCCTTTTCTATGGCATTCAGTGTGGGCTGTTTGTCTGTAACTTGAAGTGTTCACTAACCTGGTCCTGCCCCCACTTAGCCAGTAGCCTGTCTCCAGTGTTTACTTGGTAGATTGTTCAACTGAGTGCAGTCCTGCTTTTCTCCTGTTTCTCCCATGTGCTGGGAGGAATTTCCAGCAACAAACCTGTTAGGAGGCAGCCATACACCAAGCCCACCATTTGGTTTTCTGGCCAGTATTTTTTGTCTTGTTCCTGTCTTGCCTTCCACCAGCATGTCCATCGTCTGATGTTTACTCAGGCCTTGTCACAGATAGGCTTGAAACCTATCGGGCTTCTTCAAACATGGGAAGAGTGAGGCTTTTGAGTACAAGACTAATTAATGGATGTTCATCATTTTGAGAATGAATGGACAAAGCTCTTCTAAGTAGCTGGAAGCAGCACTGACTCTTTTTGACAGATCCAGATTTTAAAATCTGTAGTGAAATGAAGTTTGACATTAAAGATGTGGAATAGACATTTGGCAACCACTGAGATTACTGTACCCAGCAGTAGCAGATTTTTTTGTTACAGAAAAAACCCGTGGTTATTTGTGTGTCTGTTTATCCAGGAGGTTTATGTTGCTTATTGTAACCCTAGTATTTCAGTATTATCGATGTCATTCTAAAGGTGGTGTTTGCTCTAGGAACCACCCCAGTCAATGGCTTTCTGCATAAAATCTCTGTTTGAAGTAGAGTTTTTTCACTTTTAAATAAATGAAGTTTGCTTGTTTGTACATGGAGTGTAGGTTTTAGCCATACAGTTGTAAACATTGCTGTCATGGTACATACTTAGAAAAATAATATCTGAAATGAGGAAAGAAATACTGTGTGATTTAATGCAGACATTTTTCTTAATTCATATTGATCTGTGCTTAACAGTGTTGTTATTAAAGTCCCATAAAATTATATCTCTCTATTAGCACATACAGTGCTAATAAATAATAAACTAATAAACTAATAAACTGTCAGGTTGTTCATTTCGCTGAAGCCTAGAATTTAGGCCATTAAGAATTATTACAGGCAGGTCTTAAAAAATGTTATGCAAAACTTACAGAAATACTTGGATTGCTTAGGTAAAAAATCCAAAATCCAAATGTGGCTTACAGACTTGTTTGATGCATGTGAAGAGTTTGGTAATACCCATGTGACTGGAATAGGCAGTACAAGAAGCACATCTGACAGCCATACTTTTTTTCCATAAACACTGACAGAAACTTAATTGTAAACTTACCTTCTTCAGATGGTTTCAGTGGGGTATTTTTGAGTGTTACCTTTTTTCAAATCATCGAGGATGTGAATCTCTTTCAGGCAGTATCAGCCATATCTAAGGAACCCGCCGTGCTCAACTTTTCTCTGGTTCTCTTTGTGCCTTTGTATGTTTTCCCCGTCCTGTTTGTAACTGCATTTCTGTGCAATTCCTTTGACAGGATTCTGACAGGAAGCACGAAGAACGCTGCAGGGAGAGGACCAAGAGTGAGAAGAAAGACCGGCATCGGAGCCGCAGCCGTTCTCAGGAGAGAGATTACAGCAAGCAAAAGGACAAATACAGAGAAGATGTCCGAGTAAGAGACTGGGATAAAAAAGCAGACAGAAGCAGAAGTCCTAAGAAATCAAAAGACAAAGAGAGGTCCAAGTACAGATGAAGGACAAGGAAAAGACACAGGGGAACTGAAATAATAAATTTAACTTTTTTCTTTTGTGATAGTGGTTTTTTTCTAATTCTTGCTGGAGTGTCTGACTGCAATATGCAGTAAGATTTTATGGCTTGACACCCCTCATTGGAACATGATCTGCTAATTCTAAAATTCAAGATGAATCACTGCAAATTGCTCTGCCCTGGAATGCCAGTAGCAGTGCCTGGCTAGACCATTTCAATGGACTGTGCAGAAAGAGAACTTCTTATTAAGATGATTCCTTGGGAAGGCTGGTATTTAAGGAACAAAAGCAGCTGAAACCACCCCATGGCAGAAAATTCTGACTAAGCAGGCCAGGGCAGATGACCATAATCTCCAGACCTAAGCTGAGTGGGGATACTGAGGTTATTTAATACAGGAATGTGCTTTCCATTAGCATCTGCTCTGTCTTTGCTTTGTTAAAAACAAAGCTGGAGTCCAACATCTTTGGTGCTTGTGGTAGTTCAGAAACAGGATAAAAAACCCCCACCTTCTTCTGTAATGTTGAGAATAACATTGAAAATATCACAGCAGAAACATCAGCTTCTTCACTTTGACATAGCTGAGGCCTGTTTGAAGGGGTACTCTTCATTCTTTAGGGTCTTCATTAGTTGAAGGCTTAGAAACCACCTCTTCACAGTGTTCTGTAGGATTCCTTTACAGCTGAAAAATGTGACGTAGATTCTAAACTGTTTTATTCTGTATATTTGAGTAAATTTGAGATTTATTTTGATGTCATGCATTACAGTTCCTTTAGTTCTCAGTAGTCTTGAGCTTGACTCCAAGACTTAAAGTGGGCTTGACTAAATATACAAAGTGTACTTGTCCAGGCAGCTGCCTTTTGATTAATCTCTAACTTTTGTGTCCTGCAAAGCATGGAGCTAGAAATACAGGGCTTCCATAACTGTCTCCTGGCAAAACATTTCTAAACCCCTGAGACCCTGCAGGGGCCGGTGCCATCCTTGCAGAGTCTGAGCGAGAGCCCTCTGTCCCAGAGGAGAGGTAAACAGGAAGCCTGTTCCTGGAGGTCTCAGGAAATCTGGGGCTGAGGACTGATCACTGTTCTGTCAAGAGAGTTTCTGCCTTGAGTCTGGGCATAAGGAGATTCCAAGGAACTGTACTAGGTCAGGATATGGTGCATTCAGAGTACTGCTGCAGAGGCAGTAGATTGTCTTGAGCTCTTCCTCCTCTTGGCCTGCTCTGTCGAAGAAACAAAGTTTGTGCTGTCATCCTGTTCTCAGTCCTGCTGTCCTTCTTTTCTACATGACATTTTTAACTTGCAGAAAGCAGTGCCCAGATTTGACAAGCATGTGGAGATTGTAAAGCAGTTGTGTTCTTGCTTTCTTATGATATGGCGGTCATAGAAACAAACAAAAAAAAGCTTCCAGTGGGGGAGAATGCTGAATTCTTGCTGAACACCAGAGGTCCTCTTATTGGAGAGTTGTGACTTAACATCACAAAGAGTTTCAGCAGCCATTCCTAGGCTTCAGCTAGCTCTCAGCCATCTGTGGGACATACAAAAGTTATCAATGTTTAGCAAAAACACCTTATTTCAGGTGAATTGCTCACTTTTCTGCAGCAAAAATGGCTTTTGTTTTCTTTGAAACAGGTAAATGCTTAAGAACTGAAAGTTTAAATGAGTAGTGTATGGAAATAAATTGTCCGTTTGCATTGTTGGCCAAAGTCTTCAGAATAAAGGGTTAAAAAAATCAGTGTATCCAAAAGGTTTTGGGTTTCTGATTTTCAGTGTGCCCTGGTGCTTTTAAAAATACCCACAGTATCTTCAGATGGGCAAAACTACCTGTTTCTATTTTAACAGGAAGCTTTCACGTGTGAACGTTCAAAAATAAGGTGATATTAATAGGTGATCGAATGACAGCATAAAAGCTCCCAGTTTGGAGGCAAGTACTTAATTTTGGGGGCTGCTGGTTATTCTGCTGATGCTGGAGGGATCGCTGTTCACCTGGCACATGCACAGACAGCCGAGCACTCTGGGGTAGATGGGATTTACTGGAAATTGCAGTTGTGTGCATGTGGTCCTTTTGGAAATGGCACGAACAAGCTGTATGGTCAGCTGAAACCACAGACATTTCCTGCTGTTCCTGTCCAGCCAGAGGTGTTGGAGTGGACAGGACTCTATTACCTGGGAGTCGAAGAATTGGCTTGTTTTAATCTAATGGGAATTCACACTTCCCTGTCATTTCCTTTTCATCGATGCTATCTCCAGCCTCAGTTTCAGTATTGACCTTTGGTGCTTGTGGTAGTTAAAAAACAGAACCAAAAACCCCACCCTCCTCTATAATGCTGAAAATAGCATTGAAAATGTTGTAGCAGAAACATCAACTTCCTCACTTTGACATAGCTGAGGACTGTTTCAAGGGGGACTCCTCATGATTTAGGCTCTTTGTTCATTAGTTGAAGGCTTGGAAACCATCTCCTCAGAGTTTTCCTTTACCTGCAACAGCTTAAAAATATGATGTAGACTAAACTGTTGTGTTCCATGGGTTAGAGGACGTTTGAGACCTGTTTTGATGTCCTTTGTTGTAGTCCCTATACATCTCTATAGATCTCTTGAGCTTGAGTCCAAGACCTGGAGTGGTCTTGCCAAAACAATGTTGTGAGTAGGACTTGGTTGCAGAGCACTAAAGGCAAGTGGGAGAGGGGTAGGTTGCAACAGAGCTCTCTCTCTAATCCCATGGACATCACACAAGTCAGGAGAAGATGTATAAATGTTGCATCCATGTGGTTGGTGTTGCAGGGTGGGAATTACCCAAACCCAGTCATGGTAACCCTGCACTCTCTGGAGGTAAAGCTGTACCTGCTTCCTTCCACTTGTCAAAAGAGCACCCAACCCTAACAACCACGCAAACAAACCTAAACAAAACAAATTCTCTCCTTCCTCCCCTCATCTATTAGTTATTTGGACAAGCATTTTAAAATTTTCAAGAAGTTTTGAACAATTTCTGGTTCTTTTGCTGCTCTTACCTTTGTCCATCTCACCTTCCTGTAGCCTGATTTTTTCATGCAAAATTTGTACATTGCTGACAACAGGATTACAGGTTTTGCTTTTGTGCTTCCTGGAGCATGGGTGATGTCTCTCCTGTCAATCACTACTTGCATACAGGGGTAGCACAAGCAATTTGAAAAATGTTAAATTACAGGAAGATTTATGTAAATACTTGCTACATGGCTGTATTTTTGTGTAAAATTCTTGGTCTGGTCACTGATGGAATATGCTTTTTCTCAGTGAGCAAGCCACTATCACCTTGGTTAAACGTGGTAGCTGTGTTAAAAGGTACCAGCAAACCATATGTAGGGTTAGGTCTTAAGAGCTTACAATAAATCATTGAAGCTGAAAGACAGTTCTAAGAACCTTCTGAAATTTCAGCCTGAACAGCAGCAAACTTTGGAACTTGAAACTTGTTTGGGACATCCTGATTGTAAAAGGTACTTTTTTATTTTATGCCCAGTGGAAAAAAGCTTGAGTCATAGCAATATCTTGTTATATAAAAGAAGGAAAAATAGGTATTTTAGGCAAAACGAAGTAGGGATCCTGCTGCATCCGGCCTTATGGATGGGGTTGAAATTTTCCAAGAAGTTACCATTGTCTACATTATTGAAATAGGTTTTCCTGTTTTTTGTTCTCCCTGTTCTGAGGTCAGATGGAGTGCTTGCTACAGCTGCATAGTTTTGGGAAAGTAGGAAAGGTGGTCATTTAGGCAAGCGTGTAGAAATACCTCTTCTAAAGGTAATGGCTTTCTGCCACTCTGAATACAGGACAGTATTCTGTCAGTAACTGAGCTGATGGTACTCCAGTAGTACCTACTAAGTTAGTGATGTGGGCTTTTGGGGTGAACACCTGTCTCAAAGTCAGAATTTTCAGTGTCTCCAACAGGGACAGGATTTCACTGGCAGAAAACATCCACATTTTGCCTAATAGGGTATAAAAAACCATAATTAAAATCAGGAGTATGTCTTGTACTGTTGAGAGAGCTTGGCTTGAGGGTCTGACCTGGGCCTTTCTGAAGAGAGTAGGGAAATACTCTCACTTGAGGGAGGATGGAGAATGTATTAGTTCCAGAACTATTAAAAATATTGCTGAAAATAGACCTACATTTGATTTACCACTTGCTTTATCCTGACTTCTTTCTGCTGGTTAGGGGCTAAAGAATTTTCACTGTGTTACTCTGGGCACATATGCTTGTTAGGGATTCACAGCAGGTGAACTTTTCAGATGAGGCAGAGGGTGATAAAGCTTTTCTCTTGTGTTGATGCAATAATGACTGTTTCTTTTAGCAAAGCAAATGCCTTACTGGAGTGTGTAGACCAAAACACCTGAGGTGTTCCACAATGCCAGTTTAAAGAGAATGTTTTTTCCATGAAGAAGTCTAACCATCAGGAAAGTGGTTTTGCACAGGGAGCCTCCATGAAAGTCATGCTTGGTCATCTCCATAGCCTCCAGGAGCTGCCACAACAAGGCTGCCCCACTTTGAGGTTGGCAGTGATTCTTTCTGGTGAAGGTCTAGTGTTTCAGAAACCAGTAAATCCTCAGTCCTCAGCTCAGCATTGGAACATCCATTAGTGGGGAGATCTTCCCTTATGAAAACTTCTACTGCAGCAGCTCTTTCTCTCTTGAACATAACAATGGCCTTGAGCAACAGTAAATTTGTGCTGGGAAAACTCAGTGTGCTTGTCAGCAGAAGGCAGCACAGCAGAGAAAGGAAATGTCTATGAAACCACAGCCTTGGGTGCTCAAATGTGTGTCTGTGCTGGTGAGTGAAAGGGTGTGAGGCCATCTGAGAAGTTAAATATGCTCCTTTATTTCTCATGGTCTTCTCTCTGGTAACTGGTGATCACCTAGGTAAAGGCTTTTAGCAGGTTTCAGGAATTGGTGAAGGGTCTTCCTGTCTGCCTACAATTTGAATGATGTCAAAGTCTTTTGCTCGTGGCTTTTTACAGTAGATGGGCTTAGTCATTTCAACAGAAATTAAAATTCTCTTATCTAATTGACTTCTCTTTTCTTTTTATAGAATCCCTTTTGTTCCTATTTATGTAGTAAAAACCCCGTTTTACTGACAAGTAGGGGTTGCAACAATGTAGTGTGCTTTGCTCTGCTGCCTGCCTGGGTTATAAATAATGCAGCAACTTTCCTTTCCTTTCCAATAGTGCTGCTACGTGGTGGTCTTGTGATGAGGTGTGTGGCACTGTGAAAGCTTAAATGGAGCAGAGAAGATGCCTCCTCTCCAGGGATGTTTGGAGTTTAGGTTGGACTTGATCATCTCAGAGGTCTTTTCCAACCTGGTTCATTCTGTGATTTCTGTGGTTCTGAGTCAAAGGAGTGAGGAGTCAAAGGCTGTGGCTGTTGCGCTCTCACAGCTGTTCTGGGCAGCAGGGAGCCAACATGTTCCTTTTGTTGTGATCTTAGGAGCCTGCTCCTGTTTCTGTAGCGTTACCCTGCCCAGCCAGAGCTTAGTGGAACAGAGGAAGTGTTGTGCCAGCGGTAGGACAGAGGAGGCTGTGTGCTGCCCCTTCATCCTGTGACTGCCCGGGCACTGCTTTATACAGCAACAGGGCATCCTGGATCCCAAAGAGTTTCCAGGAGTCTGGGTGTGATGCAAAGGTGTAATTGTCACCTGGAAACACCCAGGAAGTGACGGTGAGGCTTGCAGCAGCCAGCAACCACTCTTTGGATTAAACAGGATATCACCACAAGGGGTTTGGCCACCCTGCTTCCTCCCACAAAGTATGCAAGAAGTGGGATCTCTGGCTGGGAAAGGTCAGCCCTGCTCTGGTGTGTTGCCTTGGCAGAGGTGCTCTCCTTCCACAGTGGGCCACCCCAACCCTCCCTCAGGGCACTGAGGGCACTGCACCTGCAAGAGCTGTCTGAAACATCCAAAAGGTCCCAGAGGTCAAGCCCTCCTTGAGTCTCCAACCATTCCTGCTGCCTAACATTGGATTTGGGGCACATTTCTTTTGCTGTGAGGTAAGGAAAAAACAGAAGCAAACCTCAGGTTTCCATGGAGGACTGACATGCCAGTCAGTCTTTGCTGTGGACAGGCTGAGTGCCTCTGAAGCAGACTTTCAGCAGCCTGGAAGGGGTTGTTTGGTTTTGGTCTTTCATTGTACTGTCCCAGAGCAGGAGGTGTTTGAATGAGGCTTTGCAATACTGGGTGCTAAGCAAAATGTTGATTTTTTTAAATACATTTTTCCATGTACCCCTGAAGGCCAGGAATTTGCCAGATTCATGGGAATGAGGATATGCTAACTTGATACAGCAACCCTGGTGGAAAACTTTTCACTTGACCCAGAATTCATATGCTATGTCCTCACTGCCCAATGTTCTGGATCCCTGCCAGAGTGAGTTTGACTAATCTTTTTGCCTGTGACTCAGAATGGAGATGTGTTGGGAAGCTCTTTTGTTTTCCTTTTGGAAAATGAAGTGAAAGTTTATCAAACTACAGTTATATGAGATCTTGGCCAGCCAAATGAGGAAGTAAAACCTTCCTATAAAATGAGTTCTGCCCACTGCACTTATTTGCTCTCAGCTGACATCAGCCTTACCTTTAAATACAAGCTGGTGACTTCCTTGTGAGCCTGGTGCTGCTCTGAATCCAGCTTCTGGCCGGAGCATGGTGGGACGACACTGCTGGGACACAGAAAGAGCAGCTGCCAGGTAAGGTGCAGAGCAAGTGGGGTTGCCTGTGAACACCGCTCACTCCCTGGGAAGTTTGGCTTTACTATTTTCAGCAAATGGAGCAGTGAAGGTAGGGAAGAAAAAG
The DNA here is from genome assembly GCA_013399225.1 of Rhipidura dahli. Lineage (NCBI taxonomy): Eukaryota > Metazoa > Chordata > Aves > Passeriformes > Rhipiduridae > Rhipidura > Rhipidura dahli. The sequence goes on from VXAC01008839.1 coordinate 1,064,595, forward strand.
GCAAATCTTTTCTTAGTCATCAAGAAAATAAATTACTGGTCTTGTTATGAAGAGTTTATGTGCATCTCTCATTTGTGAAAATAAAAATTCTTATTTTTCTGAAGACAGAGCAGCCCATCTGCTTTTGGAGAAAGACCTCATGGCAGGCCTCAAATGAGCTGCAGCCATAGGTGGTTTGCAGTATTATTCTCAGTGGTGAAGGAGGAAGAATAAGTAGTCCAGACCTGAGGTGTGAGGGGGAGCGCTGTGGTGGCAGGGAGATGCAGCTGTGCTCCTTGTGCTGCTCAGCATACACAAGCACTCCAGAGAACACCTAAACCTGCTCTGCCTTGACCAATGCCAGGTCTGTCTGGGGCTGTGTCCCCTCTGCTTCTGCTTGGGCAGAACGGGGCTCTGGGGGAGGCTCTGAGGAGCCCTAACTCCCTCTGAGTCTAACTTGTCCTTATTGTACATCTGAGGCTGCTGGAGGTGCTGCTCTCACTGGTCCCAAGTGGAGCAAACAGCTGGTGGAAGGACAGGGAGAAATTATTCTCTAAAGTCATTCAAGATGTAGTAGTTAGCACCACTTTTTTTGGAAGTTTTTTTCAATTATAATTTTCTAATCTTAAAAACCTGTCAAAACATACCAAAGGCAGAAAACTGTAAGAGGTCTTTTGATTTTTTGATCAGAAGTACTCATTAAAATATTAACATTCTAAAATGTTTTGGAAACCTGACTGAAGCCATTTCTTCTCTCTCTCTCTCTCTCTCTCTGTGTGTGTGTGTGTGTAAGAGGAGTCACAACACCACAGAGAGAGTGCTTTTTAAGCTAGAACATAGGATGGGCATACCATTATATATGGATAAATTTATCTGGGATAGGAGAAGACTTTGACTTTCAATGGAGTGAAAACAAAAACAGCTTCCTGTGGGATCTGCTGAGATGAAGGGAGGAAAGTGGCAGGAGGAAATCTAAGTAGTTTGCAAATGAAGGTCATAAAGTTTATAAATGGAATTTCACAACCTGTTTGTGATAGCAAAACCTGGACTCTGTGATGCACAATTTCTCCTCTTGTCATATGCTTTTTGTCCTGGTTATAAGCAGACAACTGACCTGCTGGACTTGGGCATGCTCCTGAGTGTTTATGGATGTGTAAGCCAGGGATTTTATTGCCCTTTAATTCCCCCTTGGGAAGGGTGACTTCAGTGTTGTCTGTGACCAAGGCATCCACCTCAGTTTTTCAAAATTGTTCTCTCTGAGGTGAAAACCCTGCAATGACTCTATCACCCATTTTTAACGTTTGGCCACAGTGCAGCAGAAATCCAGTGGTTAACTTTGCAGAATTACCATCTTGCTGGTGATGGCTGATACTGCATCACATCAACCCCAGGCAGCCATCCAGAGCTCAGTTTCCTGTGCTTACCAAGCCAAAGGGATTTGCTGCTTGTGCAGAAGGACCAAGCTTTGCAAAAGGAAGCAAAGGGTGCACACTTGGACGATGGGCTTGGTGCTGCCTGGGATGAAGCATTAGAGTAGACAAAAGTACAGTGAAAATAATAGTAATGGCTATTAAAATATGTGTTAAATATTTTCTTTTCAACCTGAAGATAGATATTAACTAAAGGTTTTAATTAACAATAATTTATTAAAGTAATCTAGGCATTTTTAAAAAGTCAAGTAGTACACATGAAGTGTTTGGAGCCACTGACCTCATTCTGGAAGCAGGTTTAACTGTGGTGCTAGGCCAGATGTGACTGGTCCTGCTTTATTTGGTTACATCAATGTATTTCAGCTCAGAGAGTAGCTGTTTCAAAGATGAGAAAACATTTCTATGATGAAAAAGCAGGCAAATACATTTTCATCTTTAGTCAATGAATTAAAAACGAGGATTAGATGTAAAAATGGTTACAGAGTGCATTGTGAGGAAAAACAGTCACTGACTAAAATAAGCAATGCTTTAGTTTAGATGGGAAAATACACACGGTAACTGCTTTCCCCTTAAAAATATGATATATTTAAGGTATTTTTTACTTTATTGATGCTGCTTGTCACCTTTAATTGAGAACCAGATTTGTCCCACAGAATACCTGAAATTTGTAAAGCTACACAGAGAAGTAAAGGTCAAAATTTTACGAGGTAGGGTTATAACTAATTATCATGCTTTCCTGCTGAACCAAACAGTTTTAAATTAACTGAACCCAGTGTGGATTTCTTCCCCACGGCCCAAGATGGCTCTTATGCCTTGGGGAGGATCTTCACTCTGCATCCTCTCCCAGCTCCTTGTTTCCAGTACCTCCATGCCTTCTTCCACAAGGCTTCAGCTTGTGGCTCCTGGGGAGGCCCACAGCTGGGCAGGGAGTGGCTGGCAGGCCAGGAAGGGGAGCTGGTGTGTGGGATGTGGTTCTGGTTCTGGGCTCAGCATGGAGGTGGCTGTTTGGCCAGTTAATTCTGCATCTGACCACAATCAGCAGAGGGAAGAGGGCCACCCTTACATCCCACACATGGGTGGAAGAACCAGCCACAGCTTTTAACCAGGTAGCACCAATAATTGCAGAAATGTGGCAAGAGATGCTTCAGTGCAAGCAAGCCAGAGGTGACTGAAGGTGTTTGGCTTGGCAGATGGGTGGTCACCGTTTGTGCTCTTCTGTGTCACGCTTGTTGGGCTGAAGCAGCTCTGGGTATCCCTGACTATGCTGCCCATCACCTTCATTCACTGGGTAGAAATTCACGTGATGCAGTTCTGGAGAACAGGAAGCAGCTTTTTGCTACTTTTGCACACTCATTTCTGAATGACCAGTTTGTCTTGACAGTAAACATAAGTGAAATTGAAACCGCTTTCTGGATCACCTGCTTCCGAGCACTGTCCTAGTGGCTTTCAAAAAAACAAGCTGCTTCTCTGAACTTAAAAGCCCTCACTGAAATAGCAAATAACAGGAAAAGAGTAGTCAGGCATCATCAGAACTGATGAGTGACAGAATTTCAGAATTTATGTCTGTGTATACACAGACAGACACATAGCAGGAAAGACAAAACTTTAAAAAAACCTGAGTATCCAGATGCTTTGCAAACAGCATGTTTCCTTAAAACACTGGATGAAATTCGCTGTACTTGTTAAGTTGCTATGGCACCTGAGCCCATCCAGTAAAATTTGACAGATATTTATCTCAGGCTGGCAAACCACAGAGCAAGTTGAAAATCCCCTTTGTGTCATTTCCTGTGAGATAAGTCTGAAGAACGAGCTCACGCATGCAGCCTGTCTGTGTACAGGCAGCCTGGCACAGCTCACCACGCAAGGTGACACCTGTCTGACATCATGTTTGGAGAGTGACAAACATTGTATGGGACATGCTGGTGCTTTTATAATTAAGAGCAAACCAGAAAAATACATTAATGCTGAGAGAAGACTGGACAGTCTTCTCAGAGAGAAGACAGCTGATCTGGTGGTCTCTGCTGTGCACTGGGCAAATAACTGAGACAATTGCATGTTCTTCCTCAAGTCTTGCATTTTGCTGTTTCTAATCTTTCCCTCACAGAAGCTGATGCCTGTGGGACACAGTTGGGAAGACAGGAGCACTGAGTTTAAAGAAACATAAATACCTGCTAAAATGGCACTGGCCAGTTCAACTTCTAGCAAAGCGGTACCACCACGCTCCAGAAAAGTTTCTGCAGCAGGGGTGGAAGTGCACCAGAGCAAGCTGGACTTTTTCTGCAAGCTGGGCTATGGTAAGCAGGACATCTGCAAAGTGCTGGAGAACCTGGGCCAAGAGGCCCTGGAGGATGATGTGCTGAAAGAGCTGATTCGGATGGGGAGCAAACCTCAAGCTCTGGAGAACCAGGCTCAACCTTCCCAGCTAAAGCTTGTTGCTCGTGGATCTTGTAGCACCACACCGGGGCTGAAGTGGCTTGGGGAAGATGAAAGTGATGCTTCCAGCTCCTTGAGACCCATTGTGATTGATGGCAGCAATGTTGCAATGAGGTAAGCTCCTGAAAGGCATCTCTCTTCCTCTCAGGCTTTTGGATTTTAAAACTGATGGCCTGAAGGGTGTTTTTCCTTCAGCTGAGAGATGTGTTGATGCATCTGACGTAGGAACAATTGCTTATCCCTGTTCTTTGGCTGATGCTTCTAAGGAGCTTCTCCCTTGATGCCCACAAGATGCCCGTCACGTGCAGCTGCCGGCTCTCTCTGCATTCTGACCTTTTGTAAGGCAACCTCTGCCCCACCACTACTGTTTGTGGCAGTGTCTCTCCCTTTGAGCTCACCTTTAAATTACTTTTTCAAATGGGCACCTAGGATTTCCAAACCGATATGCTGAGGTTTTTCCAGGAAAATCTGATTTAGGCAGACCACCCAAATAATCTAAGAAGGGAAATAAAATCAGGTGGCTGTGGTTTCTAACAATATCACAGTTGCACTACTTTGACTTGCAAGCAAACCCCAAAAATGTTCCCAGCTTGTATAATTTTGTTGGTTTCCAATTTGGCTTCCGTTTCAGGGAAGTATCAGGGAATTGATAGTTGCCTTGTATTGAATAGACTCATCTCCTCCTTAGCCATTCTGTTTCCAGGAAATGTCCCATCAGCCCATCCTGGCCAGTTACATTTCCTGAGCAGTGCCCCGGCACTGTGGAAACACCCTTTACAGATGGGGAGCCTGGCATGTCCCTGTGGATGGGATGTCCAAAGACAGCCATGGGTTGGCCTCTGTTTATCCAGGCAATATGGAGCAAAGAGTCCAGGATGCACTGGCTATCCATTTCTCTGTTAACTTCCCTGTCCACTCAGCAGGGCCAAGCCCATCCCTGCAGGCTGGGACAAGGAAAGGGAAGGCTTCCTCCTTCAGTCAGCTGTCCTGTGAGGTGAGATGAGGCCACATTGCCTCTGGTTAGTGAGAAAAGTGGACAAGCTCATCCAGAGCAACTGGAGACTAGGCGAATTATGCCATCTTGTGGGTGAAGGGAGAAATCCCAGCCAAAACCAAGAGGTTTTGCTCAAGGCAGCTCCGGAGGAGTGGGAAATACACAACAGAACAAACTTGCTTGGCCTTGTCTGGGCTATGAGTTTGGTAGCCAGGTGTTAGGATCTCCTGCCCTGCTTTGCCTCTTCACCCAAGCCCCTCCTCAGGGTGTCTTTCTTGCCTCCACAGAAGAACTGAGCACCCACTCAGGCAGAGTGGCAGGGCTGGTCACCCCCCCTTTCATTGTGCCAGGGTCAGTATCGCCCCTGACGGGCCACGGGCTGTTCTCAGCTCTCCTGACACAGCAGGAGAGTTTTGGAAAGGCAAAGGTTTTACAGCTCTTCTCAGATGTCCCAACCTTTGTCTTGATAAAAACTGTGTGGATGATGGAGGAGACTACTGAGCTTGTCAGTTCAGTTGGTACTGAGAGGGTGCAGCCAGGAAGGAGCTGCTTTCCTCTCCTGGATGCCTTTCCAAGTGGTGCTGAACGGAATTTGCTTTGGCTGATGGGGTAGGCTGATGGGCTGGTGAGTGCTTTCAGTATCCTTGCTTTAATTTTTCTGGTTTGCCACTATCAGGCAGAGAAGGACTGTTGGCAGATGTCAGGGGAAAGGGATATTAGGTTCCCTTGCTGGGGAAAACTCCATCATCAGCAGCACCAACAACCATAAAAGTGCAGCAGAAGCAGCAATTTAGGGATGAAACAATCAAGAAGTTAGAGCTTCAAGTGGCAGTTGTCTGTGAGGAGAAAAATATCTCTAGCATTTGTATTTATATCTTAGGACAGGTGTTTCTGGAGCATTTTGGAGATGGCATTGAGGGCCCACTGCAGAGTGCAAGGTTTTGAAAAGGGATGTGTATGCCCCAGGATAATAAAGCAACTGGTCAGTCTTCAATCATCAGTCAGCCCACCCAGAGAAGCTGAATGGAAAATAACCCTGCCTTCAGCCAGTCTCACTCATCAAACATCCCAGCACACTCTGTGTTTCCACCTGATGTAATGAGAAACTCAGCTGCCTGCCAGCCTGTCCATGGGAAGTTTAGCAAGGCTGGTGGAAAGAATAATGGAGTTGTGTTAATAGGAGAAGGGAACTGTCATAACCCTGTTCACTGCACGCTGCTATCTCCTCTAGAACTTGCACCTACAGCTGCTTTTAAGCTGTGGTAGCTACAGAGGCCTTTCCCTAGGACTTTCTGACAAAGCTGTGGCTGATGCTGTGTCATGACCAGGTGGACATGGGGCCATTTGCAGTTTTCAAAAGAAGTTGGTTTGCCTGGACTTCCTCTCAAAGGAGTTGGAATGGCACAATTAAAACAGGACTTGCTGAGTGCTAATGATGGATTGACTGCTGGAGTGGCAAAGATGCCAAATTTCTGCTTCATTTTCTGAGAGATGGGCCCTGCTGGTCTGTGACCAAGGTGCAGGGCATCCTGCTGCTGGCAGGGGACAGGGATGACACTGAGTTAAAGCAGATTGTGGCTGGGTTATGGTCCATGGACTCCGGGGTTGCCTGGCAAAGGGGATTAACAGGAGCCAGTCTGTGCCCAAGCAGGGAAGATGGGAAGCTCCGAGGGCCCTGCTCCATTGCACAGCAGTCCCTGGTGTTCAGTGGGGACACCACGGGCCCCCACACGGGTTCAGGCTGGTTCAGATGGCCTGAGGTCTGGCTGTAGCACTGTGGCAGCAGCTGGATTAAGTGATAAGGCTGAGGAACTGTTCCAGGTGCCTCCTCTTGCTTGTTCCACTCAGCCTTTTGGCCGACCCAAAAGGTTGTGCTTCAGTGCTTTACTTTCTGCACTGGAATACACCTAGAATTGCCTTCCTAAAGCTCCCAGGAGTACATGTACAAGTAGTCAGTATAAAAGAAAGCTGTTGATGGACTTTGTTTGAGTTATGGCATCAAAGATGTCTGGACTGCCTTTTAAAGGCAACTATCTGAAGAAGTAACCCAAATTTCCAATTCACCTGTCCAGATGTTGTTATGAGTATCCTCAGTAGATCCTATCCTTTAAAACTAAACAAAGCAGCTGTTCTGGAATGGATATTAGGTAGGTCAAGCACTTGAGACCAGTTATTACTGCTAATGGTTTTATATGACTTTCTATTGCCTTGGTACCTCTAAATAGGCAGCCAGGTTTCTTCCTCCAAATGGTGCTGTTTTTCATTTGTGGCCACCGTTTCAGGACAGAAACTTTTAATGGCTGTAAAATGGAGCTCTGGTTATGAGGCTGGTGTAGGCAGAGCCTAGAGATGGATCCCTGGGAGGTGGTGGTGGGAGACTCATTGAAGACTTTAGCATCGATCTGCCTGCCCTGTGACTGCAGTGGGTGTGGCAGCCAAGAGAGTCATTCCCAGGGGCTTTTTGCAGAGGTGAAAGCCTGAGTGAGACTGGCAGTGTTAATGCAGGAAGGTCAAAGTAGAAGGATGAGCATTCTGTCGATACTGTGAGGGTGTTTATCCATTTAGGACTTCGTGTACAGCTTATTTTAGTTTCTTTGTGCAGAGGTAGTTAACAAACAGCCTTCCTTTACACATGCACTGCACTCTGACTTTGACACTGTAGTCAAATTTTAGATAAGCAAATGCCAAGCAGTAGAAACTTTCAGGGAAGGTAAGAAATTTAGAAGGATGTCACCCTGGTTGTTTTCCTTGAGTTTATTTTCTGTCTCATGCTACACTTTGAATTGTTCAGAACCCACCTTGCTGGCGCCTCTAGAGTCTGAGATCTTTCCCACCTCTCTGTGCAATGAAGAAAAAATCCACCAACTTGGGCAAGATAAAAGTGGGTCTGAGGTGCCTTTGGCCATCTCCACTGGTGTCTTGTCCTTTTTTCGGTGTCTTGGGTTAGGTTCTCTATATTTCCCATCCTGCCTCTTACAGTTTTCCTTCCCCCACGCACTGTCTCATGTTTCCAAAAAAGATCGTCAGTGGAGTGCCCTGTGATCACACCTGCAGCCACTTCAGCCATTAAAATCTCTAAAGCCCTGTTACCACAGAAGAAATTCCCACATTTTGTTTCTCACAGGAAAGCCTCATTGGTTTCTGCTTGTGCAGGAAGAAACTCTCACTGCTCTAACCTTTTTCAGACAAGGTACACAAAGGGTTTGACAAGGCCAAAGATCTTGCTTGTACATTAGGACTTAAGTCTATCCAGACACAGACAGAAGGAAAAGGCTTGGGTCACAGAAATGGGGGATAGGATACCTCTGTTTTTAAGTATCCAAACTGTTTCAGATCAATCTTTTTGGCTCTACTGGAGGAGGTGTTTGGATTTGAACCACCAGGACACCCTGCCAGGTTCTTTTCTTGGAAACTGGTGAATGACACAAAAGCTGTTTGTTTTGCCTTTTCATTACTGGCTCAGTTAAAGAGAACTTCAAGCTTCATAAAAGCTTTGCCTCATCATCCTCTCTTTTTTTTATAGTCATGGAAACAAAGAGGTATTCTCCTGCTGGGGGATCCAGCTGGCAGTGGATTGGTTTCTAGAGAGGGGGCACACTTACATCAAGGTGTTTGTCCCACTCTGGAGAAAGGAGCCCCCTCGACAAGACAGCCCCATTGCAGGTAGGTCACCATCCTGGGTGTAATTTGGCAACCATAAGGTGCAGTTTGGAGGCAGAGGGGGTGTAAAGAACCCAGTACAGGTTTTTTCCCCTGTAAAGACAAGCACAATGCAAGTTGTGTATCAGACTTGCCTCACTTAAATGAGTCATTAATTCATTGCCCCATTCAGTGCTCCTGGCTAGCAGCTAAAACTGCTTACAAGGCCTTGTTGCACTGCTTTGAATCCACTGCTTAACAAGCACCAGGTGCTGCCAGCTGAATTAAAGAAGGAGTTTGTCAGCTTTCAGTGAGTCTGCAGAGCTTTTGAGGCCCTCCAGGAGACAGGGATGTTCATTGCTACGACTGTGATCTGTTAGCCTGCTACCCAGCACAGAGGGTGCACGGGTCCCCCTTCCAGGAGAAGAAAAGGCATCAGCAGAAGTCTGGGGAGGGGAGTGAGACTCAGTCTGTCTGGAAATAGGTCTGCGAGATCTGTGCCAGCAGCTTGGTGTCTTGTAGAGCAGGCAGATCCACCTTCCTGCAGAGAAGGAATGGCAAGAGGTCAGAGTGTCCTCAAAAAAGCAGCAAAATAAGTTTATTTATGTATTTTATCTCACACATTTTATCTCCAGGTAAAGCCTACATCAGGACTGGTTATGAGCCTTCTAGCACCTAGCAGGGTAAAAAGGGCTCTGCAGGGATTCAGTATCAGACTCTGGTGCAGAAGTCAAGGCATTCTTTTGCAGATAAGACTTAAAAATCTAAAAAGGGCATCTCAAAATTTACATAAAAGACCTAATTTTCAAGTTGCCAAATAACCACCAGATATCTCTGCATCTGAAAATTGCAGCTCTGTGCATTTCCTAAAGTGCTGAAATATCTTTAGATTCCTGTAGGTTTCTAGCAGATCATTGAGAGCTGGTCATTTTAAATTAATTAATTCCTCTTTTTTTTTTTTTTTTCTTCCCTTATCTGCTTCTGCCAACCACCCCCCCAGATCAGCACATTCTTGAAGAGCTTGAAAAGCAATCGATCCTGGTCTACACACCCTCTCGGAAGGTGAAAGGCAAGAGGGTGGTTTGCTACGATGATCGCTACATAGTGAAAGTTGCTTACGAGAAGGACGGAATCATTGTTTCCAATGACCACTACCGGGACCTCCAGAACGAAAACCCCGAGTGGAAATGGTTCATTGAGCAAAGACTGCTCATGTACTCTTTTGTCAGTAACAGGTAAGAGATGGATGGTGTCAGAGAATCCAGAATTTAAATATTATGGGCCAAGTCAGCTCCAGCCTCAGAGTACCTCCCACCAGTAGCAGAATGAATACGGAGCCTTTTCATGAAAGAGATTTCCTGCAGCTTTTCTTATCTCGTTTCTTGAGATCCTACTCCCTCAGCTTTGGTCTTAAAACCTCCCATGTCACTCTTCTATGAACTTTTCTGTTTGAATGGCAGCATTAGTGACCAGCTTTCCTTCTTTCCAGTCCAATTTGTGATGTTAAACCAAGGCTTGGTATCTTCCAATTTCTATTTCCTATAAGAAACAAAATTAAATCCATGAGAGGAGGCTGGTTGGCAGTGTTTTTAGTTCCCCTACACAACAAAACAGGACTCTTCCCTGTGTTTCTGCAATCATAGCTTGCTGGGAGAGACAAGAAGCTGGTTTCTGGCCCTTCACCATCCCTGCTGGGGGAGGGTTTTCATTAAGGCACTTGCACCATGCCCGTGAGGCTGAGCTGAGTGCTCCTCAGTCTGTTCGTACCAACCTCTCTCCTGAGTTTCCAAACAGCTGAGGTGTGCAGGGGAAAGGCACTTCACTGAGACATCCAGTGTGCACAGACACGTGCTTACATCCCTGACTCTTTTTTACTTTTCCAGGTTTATGCCTCCTGATGATCCATTAGGCCGGCACGGACCCACCCTTAGCAACTTCCTCAGCAAAAAGCCAGTGCTTCCTGAAAAACAATGGCAGCTTTGCCCCTATGGTTGGTTTCTCCCCATGCTGTGGACTGCCCCATGCTTCCCAGCAGTGTCCCTTAGCTAAGGGCCACTGCCACGTGCTTCCTGCTTCCTGTGGAAGGGACTTGGGTGGGGGTTGCTCAAAGGTGTGATGCTTTTTTCCTCTCCTGCTCTCCTCAGCCTCAGCAAAGGCAGCAGATGTTCCTGGCTCCTCCATCCTTGGCAGCACACAGCTCCTGTGGCCGTGCTGACCATCCTGCTGCACACACTTTGGGGAGTGGATTGTCCTGTGGCTCTTGGGAATGGCCATCCAAAGCCTTTCCTTCTTTCCTCTCCCAGCAGCCCCCTAGAAATGTGCAGGTTTCTCAGAGGTAAATCCCTGTGCCATTTTTTAAAGCAACCTTTTGTAGCAACAGGCCTCCCAGCCCACCGCGTGCAGGAACTGAAACATGAATATCAGACACTTCCAAAATAGCAGAAACTTCCTTTCACTGCTGCTTCACCCTGCTATTTATATCAGCAGTATTTAAATCTGGAGACAACAGCACTGAGTTTGAAAATAGTACTTCCCCTTTTTTCTGTGCTCATCACACCCAGTGCTGGGGAGAAATGATTAGTGCATTAACTGGTGTTGGGGTTAGTGACAACTTCCTGTCTGATTTTTTTTTTCCTTTTTTTCTTTCAGGTAAAAAATGCACCTATGGCAATAAATGCAAATTTTACCATCCGGAGAGACCATATCCAGCTCAGCTTTCAGTTGCTGATGAGCTCAGGGCCAAAACAAAGGTCCCGTTGGTGCCGGGGAAAGAGGAGGAGAGGTGTCAGTGCTTCCCGTACCCGGCCAGAGAGCCTGCACCCTGCGATGCCTGCACAGAAACTCTGCGGGGAGCCCGAAGCTGCTCGGGGCCCTCCTGCTGCCCGGGCAGGTGCCAGGGGAGCTGTTCTGAGCAGACATCCCGTGCCCTGGGGCCGGAGCAGCGCTCGCCGCTCCTGGAGGCGCTGGCAGCGGTGTCCATCGGCGGCGGCTCCCCCGGCACAGGGTCCTGCCGGGACAGGGGGGCCGCGGAGAGCCCGCAGCGCTGCGCTCACCTCAGGCACAAGCTGTTCTCGCTTCATCCCCCGCACGGCTTGGACCGCACCAGCTCGCCCAGGTGCCCTTCCCAGCAAAGGGTGCTCCCAGCTTTTGGGAGGGGCGGGACGGGCTCGGAGCACAGCCGGGCTCAGGAGTGCCGGGATGTGCATGGAACAGGCCACGGGAGCCTCCCCATCCCTCGGGCTGCTCAGCACAGAGCGGCCCTGCAGAGCCAGCACCACGCTGTGCTGCAGCCCACAGCTCCGGTCCCTGGCCGGTGTCCCCTGTACAGCCCGCAGCAGCGGCAGCGCTGTTTCCCCAGCCAGCCCCCAGGGCAGCCCTTTCAGTCAGATCCCAGCCACGGAATGGGCTCGTTCCAGAAAGGCCATGGGCTCCCCAGTGCCTCTTACAGGGACTACTGGCCCAGCCCGGCTGCAAGCCCCTGGCAGGTAACCATGCACAGGGAGCTGTGCTTCCCTCATCCCTACAGGGAGGTGAGCCAGGTCACCAATTTGTACCCCAGTGTCGAGGACCAGGGGACTGGAGCACACCCCCTCTGAAGACAGGCTGGGAAAGTCAGGGCTGTTCAACCTGGAGAAGAGAAGGTTGCATGGGGACCTCATAGAAACTCTCCAGTACCTGAAGGGGGCCTACAAGGAAGCTGGAGAGGGACACTTAATCAGGAACTCTGGTGATAGGACACAGGCAGATGGCTTCAAACTGAGAAGGGGTAGCTTTAGATTTTAGGATGAAATTCTTAATTATGAGGGTGGGGAGGCACTGGAACAGGTTGCTCTGAGAAGCTGTGGATGCCCCCTCCCTGGAAGTGTTAAAGGCCAGGTTGGGTGGGGCTCTGAGCAATCTGGTCTAGTGAAAGAGGTCCCTGCCCATGGCAGGGGGGTTGGAATTAGATGATCTTTTAGGTCCCTTCCAACCCAAACCATTCTGTTATTCTGTGATAGTGCCTGCTTGAGTTTAATGATTCAAAGACTCAGAAACTTGTGAAACCTCCAGAGCAAACCTTTCCCAGTAAGCACAAGTCCTAGGGCAAGAAGATGCTGTTCTGAGGCTTAACTAAGTGTAATTAGAGTGCATCACGGCAAGGATTACAGCTGCTCCAGGAGCACCAGTGTAAGCACCAGCCAGCTTTGTTGCACAGGGCATCGAGTCAAGGCAAAGGCTGTCATCCTTTGGGATGCATTCATCCCAGTGGGATTCGTGGGGAATCCAGTGGGATTGGGTTCCACCTCACCTGAAAGGGAACAGGAGGGCTCAGGGTTCCTGGGCTGTCAGTAGAACATTGTCAGTAGAACATTGTCATTGGAACCTCACTGGTGACTGGATTCAGGATGGCACAGATTTTCATTGAAGCCCTGAAGCACTGGACAAGTTTTTAGAGTCCCAAAATATTGCTCAACTTCTGTAAAAGCACTGTGCCCCCCAGTCCCCAGTGAAGGGCACTCCCATGCCCTCCCTGTCACTTGCTCAGCCAGCACAGAAGATGATTTGCCCTGTTCCCCCAGCACAGGCTGTGCTTTTGGCCAGAAGGCAGCTTACCTGCTGCTGTTACCTGATACGAGCCCAACCCACTGTCAGTGAGCTTTCAAAGGTACATCTTGTGCTTCTGAAGCAGTGCTGAGGACACACAGAACCACCAGAGCACCTGAAGGAAGCCATAGGTACATTGCTCAGAAAAGGGACACACACAACATAAATCAGGGAAGTCATCTTCAGTGCAAGTCCTGGTGTGGATTGAGGGCTCGGGGTTGGTAATTAAAAAAATCCGGAAGTTGAGATTATGCCAAAGAGAAAAAAAAGAAAATCTTGAAAGTGTCTCCTGTGTTGAACAAGAAATCTATTGCTGACTTACCCCTTAATTACCAGATGTGGCCCCATAATGCAATTATACAGCTGATTTATGATTACAAACATTTGAACTATGTTCTGTTAGGACATGTTTGATTTTCAGTAAGCTGTAAAGCTGCTAATCTCTGCATTATTCCACTGAATTCTTCATCTTTTAATTCAAATACTAAGGTTGATCCTGAAGGTTTTTGGCATTATACCAAAGTTTAATGTATGTCAGTATGACATGTTTTAAAAATGCTTTAACACATTATAAAATGTTCATCTATAACACTTTGTTTTGAATAATGTCTTGTTTATTTTCTGAGGTTTGCATAGGTTGTTTTTTTGTTTGTTTGTTTTGTTTTGTTTTGTTTTGTTTAGTTTTTGGTTTTGTTTGGTTTTTTCCCCAGTCCTCTTAGCACTGATGCTTCAACATTCTGGTGGAATTTTCAAACTGACCCTGCAGTATCTAATTTCTCTGAAGTGCAGTTTAATTCCAGACAGGAATTAAACATGGTCCTCACTGAGAAGCTGGAATTCTGTTGCTTTCAAAAAGGTAGCTATAATTTACCCTAAGTGACATTATCACATGATGCATTTTTTGAAAGTGGTGACAGTCTGACCTGCTGCCCTCTGGAAACCACCACCCCCTCTTTTCTTTTTTTTTTTTTTCTTTTCTTGAAATAAGTCTTCTTTTCTGTTTTTCTCACATATTTGTTTCCTCCCCACCACTTTCTTCCTTACNTTTGAAGAATCTTTAGAAAATAAATATACTGTATCTGTTCAATTTCTTATGCTCATGTGGTTGGCTCCAAGAAATTGCAATTTGGATTTTGGAGGTATGACTTATGTTCACAGAACATGACAGGGTTTTTTTTTCCATATGTCCTATGGGTTGTGGGAATGGCTTATAAATTTACCCACTACATATTACGTAAGGATTAGAAATTGTCTTCAAACAAGATTGTGGAGAGAACTCTCTGTGAATTGCCTCGGGAAGTACTGGAGTTCTACAGGTTGCCCTGAAGCACCCCCAGCCCACACCCACACTGCAGGAACGGGGACATTTCAGGGGTCAAACGCAGCCTGGGCCACTCCTCCCCCAGCTCTGCTGCACACACACAGACACTTGGAGGAGACAACAACCTGGGATGCCAGGTGGAAAAATACCTTCCACCCACTGAAACAAGGCAAGTCCCAAAGGGAAGCATTTGGAAAGCACACACACAGCAATGGAGCAGGATGGAACTGTTCATGCCAATGCTAATTCTCATGTCTGGCATGCACATTACATATTTCAATACACAAAGCATTTAAAAATCCATAGGAAAATTGGCACGCTGCCTTTATACGGTGCCCGTGGCTTGCTGGAGACATGCATTAACTTTCCTCTTTTTCCTCTGAGGATGCACAGGAATTTTGGTGGTTGCTCAAAACCCTCTCAATGCTTAACAATTTTTTTTTCTTTTAATTTCTGTCATATTTACTGAGAAATCTTTTTGTAAAATACATACAATGTGCACTCTGCTGAGAAAGTGTCTGAGAAAATAAATCAGACTTTGGTGCTAAACAGAACTTAATTTCTCTTGGCTCTTGTGCTCACCAGAGGGTTTTTTCTCATGGAGATTTTGCTGGAAGGGCAGCTCAGAGGCAGCGCTGTGTCACTGCCTGAGAGGAATTCTGCTGCTGGCCAGGAGCCCTCAGAAAGCAGGGACTGTTCCCCTGTTCCACCACAGCACAGCTCATGGGGCTCAAGAGTTCCTACTGCAGGCCTTTTGCACTTTCCAAAGCAGGGATTTGTATTTGCCTTTGTCAGCCCCTGGAGCAAGGGAAAGGGCTGTGAACAGAAAGCCCAGGCAGCTCTTGGACAGAGGGATAAGAGGCTGTTGCTATTTGGTGTCTCTGCTGAGATGCATTTGAGGCCAGCTCTCGCTGCCAAGTTGAAAATGAACCCATAAATCTTAACAGGCTCAGAAAGCCCTTGATGTTCTTTGCTTTTTGGTTGTCAAGCCTCTTTTAGAAGAAGCTGGAAGCACTGGGAGCAATCTTCCAAGAGATGGGCTGCTTTCCCAAGGGAGATTTACAGAGTTGCCAAGTTCATTTTAAGATTAAAAAAAAAAAAAAGTCAGAAAAGAGAATCCTCTTCCTTTCTTTACACTCACCCCTTCCCAAAAAGCCACAGACACCCTCCATTGCAAGGGGCTAGGAAAACTATACACAAATATTTCACTGAAAAGTCTTAAGTCACACCTGCAGCAGCTCTTCCTCAGAGGGGGGGAAAGAGGGTGGTCCTTGCACCCCATGCAGTCCTGGGCAGCTCACAGTACTTCTCTCCACCTCTTCTTACATATGGAAATCTCTGCTTCTCAGAATATGGTTGACAAGCCCACTGATGGGGTGAGCTGAGATACCATAAGAATTAATGCCATGAAAAAGTCTATAAAGCAGATAATCTTGCTGGGTATCAAACACTTGTGTTTGCCAATTATTCTGAGAAGTTTTGATAATGTTTTAACTCAGTTCTCTCAAGAGCTGGCACAATTTATAAGCAAACATTTGAACTAATCACAAAAACGAAATAGAACACGAGTTCTCTCTGCCTTAAAAAATGTTGGACTGCTAGGAAAGAACAAGGCCTGTACTTCACCAAGTGTGACAGACCTCTGCACTCACTCATGGATACACAAGACTGCCATAGGACCTACCTCCCAGGCACTGGTGGGACTGGGATGCTTTGAACTCTTGAGAGGAGTTTAACATTACAGCACCATGAGCATTATAGAGAAAGTGCTATGACTCAAAATTGATAGCAAAGGGATTTTTTATAGTATTTTAGCCACATCCCTCTTCCACCCCCAGCTGGGCTCACTGCCTTGAAGTCTTGCAGCAGGCTCAGAGAAGCTCTTTAGTGAGATGTGCTGATGTGCTGACTTGGCAAATGCAATCCAAGCAGACATGCAAGAGGAGCAGAGCAGTGCAGGAACACAGCCATTTGTGGGGACAGCACGGACAAGGCTGTGAGCCAGAGAGTCAGGACAACACTGCAGGGCTGACAGGGCTTTGAGCAGTCAGGAAATTGGATGATGTGTGTCTGCCAATGAATGGTGGCATCAGGATTGCTCACCCTAACCACACTGGAGCTCCTCCTCTTTCCCTGAGTCAAACTGTTTCCTCTCTTCTCTTTCTTCTCCCATTCCTGTTGGGCTCAGGATTTCCATTGCACTCTTTATGGAGTGGGATACAAGTTACAAAACACTTCGCCAGGCCAACCCCTCACCCTCCACCTCCAGAAAACCCCACGTCCCCAGACACTGCCACCCCGACCCTTGCTTTGAGCTCCCTTCACTTCCCTGCTCCCCCCTGCATGCTGACCTCCTGCCTTGCTGTCCCACACACTCCTCCTGCTCAAGCCCAGATAGCACCTTGTGTCTCCCTTTTCCTCCACCCTCCAGCTGAAGGGATTTTTAGGGGCTTCTTATCCTTTTTTCCTTTTTAATTTATATTGCTTGATTTGGGTTTTGTTGTTGCTATTAAAACCACATCAGAGATGTTTCTGGCCTGGCAGAGATGCCACATGCTCAGGCTGTTTCCCCATTGCACCTTGAAGCAAAAAGGGTTTGGGGAAGGAAAAAAAGTTACATTCACAGCTGCTTGTGCTGGCTTCATGCAGCTCTTCTCTTCTCTAAGGATCAAAGGGGTCGCTCACAGAAACTCAGCCCCCAGGTGCTCTCAACTACCTTAAATCCTTCCGTAAAAGCCACATTCCTCCTTCACCTCCCATTCCCTAGGTCGGGCATTGAAGGGAATGACTGACACTACTGGTTCCATACAGAAGACAAAAGGGCATCAGCACACTTAATGGCAGAAGAAAAACATAAACTAGGAGCAGGCAGCAAAACAGGGATGGCATAAAAACATCAAGCTGGACAAACAGGTAGATTTTCTCAAGAAAAGAACAAAAAAACCCTTTTAAATGCAATTAGTGAATGGCAGAGCTTGAAGAAGCAAATACTGAATGTCACATATGGTAGGATGAACCTTGGAAAGAAACTGCTGTGCAAAGTAACACTGAAAAAGGGATCTGCCACCCATCTGCACACTTGCAAGAGTGAGCAAAGCAGGCCCAGCTCTCCTGTGACTCTCAGCTTGCTGAATTTAGAATCTGTAATTTAATATCTGCAGAGACTCCAAACAACTGAATAAAGTGCTAAATAAGAAGCAGCATCAACTGTAGTAACCAAATGAGCTGCAGCACTGAACACAAAGTCAAGACATCAACTTCACTGTCTGTTGATTTGGTTTCCAGATTAGATTTCATTTTACTACAGGAATTGAAGTTCTCCTGGCACAGTCAGGAGGAGAGCTGTGCAGAGACCAGAACTGTCTAAGAGGACTAAAGAACAACCAAGGTATGCCAAGGGGGGCAGCAGGAGAATCCCAGAGGAATGTGATGGCTTTTACTACTTGAAATGGTAAATGGCAAAATGCACCTCATAAATAAAACCACATTCTCCAGCTAGAGGGAAATCAAAATCATAAGAAGTGCCATGATGCCCTGGCAAAGGTTGCAGTCCATCCCCCCACACCACTTCAAAAGTGGTGCTAAGGAAATTTTTAGCAGGGAAGCAAACTTGACTATGATTTTTTGTTGCCAAAATATACACAGCCATTGGCAGACAATTGTAAGTGTTACTCAAAACCATCATCAGAATGAGAAATACTGAATTCTCCCCACAGGAGGTCCTGTTAGGAAGAGGCTGAAGTGAATACAGAAGCTTGTAAAAATGTTATTTCCAGCAGGGAAACATTCTCGGAGAACTTCAGCATCTGCATATCCTTTTGTTCATAACGTAATGTATGACATGTGGTGGATTTGGAGCCCTGGCTTCACTTAAAGAAGCAGATGGAAGATCTTTAAATCTTCCGAGCATCTTCCTTAAGTCATGTTTAAGCCTTGTAGAAGGTGAAAAAAGGAGAGTCTCAATTTGAGTTGAAGCCAAATAAACAATATTATAGAAAAAACAATCCATTTTTCTACATCAGTAGGAAAGCAAAAATATTCTCGAGAGGTTATTTCTGTTAATCTTCTATGGAATTGATAAGCAACTGGGGATGGTATTTAGGGGACACTGGTTTAGGTCAGCCTTTTCTTTTTTATGTTTTAATGTTTGAATTTGTCCACAGCCAAATGGAAGCCTCTAGAGAACAACCTGCAATTGGCACCCCTAAGACGTAACACCAACAACATATTTCTAAGGAGCACGATGGCCAAGTCCACCACAAGGTGTCGATGTGGTAGCACTGGAAGCAGGTTTTGCTGCTCCGCGGCCGACTTCGCAGCGGTCCCGGCAGAAGCCGCGCCGGGAGCAGCCGGAGCCGGGACAGAGGCTCGGTTCGGCTCGGCTCGGCTCAGCACGGACACTCCTCTCTCTGCCGGGCCTCCCGCAGCCTGAGACAAACCAAATACCTGCGGGTGAGGCTGCATCACAGCGGCCGAACCGATCCTGTTGTTGCCTCCTGCTCCCGAAACGCGTGGCGCCGGTAGCCATTGACTCCCACCGGGACCGCAGCCCGCGCTTCATCTCCCAGCGCCTGCAAGGGCACACGGAGCTCAGACGGACTTAGGGGCTGCAGCAGCGTCGGGCTGTGGAGCAGGGAGAGACAACTGCAGAGTAACAGGTTGTTCTGAAAAGAGGGCATTTTACGAAATCCACCCTTCAATCCTTCTATTTATTCTCCCCTCACCTGCAGTTCAAGCTGTGGCTGCCCTGCCATCGGCGGCTCAGGATTTATCTTGGCTGGGGCCCAGGCGCTGCTGCCAGGCTTTCCTTTCAGGGCAGCAGCCCTGGGAAAGTCACTCGGGGTTAAGTTTAGAGTTCCAGGTTGGCACATTCTTAATGCAAGCCAAAAATAAGTGTGAATGGGGATCAATTTTATGAATTTGCTGAGCTGCCAATTATATTTTAAAGCTGAAATCTGAAACTAGGTTTGCCAGTGGATAAGTATCACAGCCAATCCTTAGGCAGAAATTAATTGGAAAAGCACTCTGCAAGCCCAGATAGCATTGCCTTACAAATGTTATCTCCCACGTCTTTCCAGGTGTACTTTGGACACTGGCAGTCAATCAGAACACAGGGGATTTAAACTAATTAAGTTTATTATCTTGTATGTGTCAATCAGCAGTTAGGCAGACATACAACAAATATTCCCAGCATGCCACTGTAAGGCAGCATTAAGTGTGTATGGGGAAATTTCTTCCAAAACAAACCAGCACAATTTCCTATTGCATTCCTATTACAGCTCCTTTCCTTGCATTTCTGGGGAGAGGGGTGACCACAGCTGTGCAGTTGCCCAAAGCCAGGTGGTTGAGTTGTGCACCCACATCTCCAGAGAACTGAAAATAAAATTCTCCACTCGCCAGGCAGAGGCTGGATGTGCAACTCAGCACTTTGAGGCTGCAGCTCACAGCTATCTGAAACCTGCCTGCAGCCTTGTTCCTAAGCTCCTGCCAGGGGCACAAATAACCCTGTGGGTCCAGCTATCACTTCACTCGTGCAGCAGCAAAACTGGCTTGAAGGCAGGATTTCCTGAGCCTCCTGGTGGAGCCTGCCTTTTTCCACAAGCCAGCAGATGATTCCCAGTGCTGTGCCACACTTGATTTCATGTATTCAGGCCTGCTTTAAATGCTGCATTTGTAGTGCCCAGCTCTTGGTTTTCAGGGCTCAATGCAGTTTTCTTAACGTTCTGGTTAATGCAGTTTGTTCCACTTCAAAGCAGATTTACATCAGAGCCATTAGCACTGATATAACAAAAGTTACATATGCTTTCTAAACTCCACCATATGTAAAAGAATCTGAAAAACAGAAGCCATCCCCGTCCTTCTTGAACTGCTTCCAAAGCAAATCTTCCAGAGGTCACAGACAACTTTACGATGTATAAAATGTATATGTCTTATTTATAAAAATATATTTCACATAATTTAATATTTTTACTAAATTATGTGTAGTTATATATGTATATATATATATAAATATAAATTATGTATAAAAATTACGTTACATAGTATTGCAACTGAGCTGAGATCCAAAAGGACCCACAAGGTGCACCCTCACCTTAAGTGCTGTGCAGTTTTGGTAACCACAATATAAAAAAGACATAGAGCTGTTAGAGGAAATCTGAAGGACCACGAGGATAGTGAGGGGTCTGAGGGGAAGCCCTGTGAGGAGCAGCTGAGGTCACTTGGTCTGTTCAGCCTGCAGGAGGCTGAGGGGAGACCTCACTGTAATCTTCAACATCCTCATGAGACAAAGCAGTGGGGCAGACACTGATCTCTTCACTCTGATGACCAGGGATAGGGCCCAAGGAAATGGCATGAAACTGAGTCAGGGGAGGTCTAGGATGGATATCAGAAAAAGGTTCTTCACCCAGAGGGTGGTTGGGCACTGGCCCAGGCTCCCCAGGGCAGTGGTCACTGCTCCAAGCCTGACAGAGTTCAGGAGATGTTTGGACACTGCTCTCAGGCACAGGGTGTGACTCTTGGGGATGGTGCTGTGCAGGGCCAGGAGTTGGACAGGATGATTCTGATGTATCCCCTCCAACTCACCACATTTTTGATTCTGAACACAGAGGCTTTTGCTGGAGCATCCCTGGGGTGCTACACGGCCCAGTGTGGAAATGCTGCTCTGCAGTACTTGGCCCCTGAAGTGCAGGGTAACCAGCCCTGAAAGCAAAGGTTCCCCCAGGCTGGCCTTGACATGATTCTGAAGGAAGCAGGAAGCACCGGCTTTGCTCCTGGCTGCCTGGAGACCAAACACTCTATACTGGGTTAAGAGTACAACAAAACCTTGCCAGCTCAGGGGTGACTCAGCAGCTCATGTACATTACATCAAGCCCTGCACCATCAAGCACGCTAGCAGGGAAGTCAAGAGAATGAGGAAACACTTGGTTTGGGAGCTACCTGTGCCTGTAATGTGGTACAATGCCTCACAGCACTGCAGCAGGCTGATCTCCTGACTGGAAAGGGCTGAAAGGCCAGGAAAAGCAAACTCCATTGACCCAGGTGCTGGAGGCTTGTGACAAAACATCTGGAAAAGGTCAGCAAGAGAGCTGGCTCACGTTACTGCTAAAGGACATGCAGAGAGAGCTAACTGTGCCTGTGTCCTGACAGCTGGCAGGCACCCTCTCAGACCACCACAGGAAAACCAACCAGAGGCAGCCAACAGAACCTGCAGGTAGGGAGCAGCTTTTGTAGCTAAACTCACAACAGGAGGGCTTGGGGAGGGAAATCCCTCAGAAAGCAGGCCCTGTCAAACATGAGCAATGGTATGCTTTAGAGGATCACACAGGAGTTGCTAACAGATGAATAATCACTGACAAAACAAGCCTCTGAGCAATCTAAATAATGCCACCTGCCTCAAGCCCTCAGCCACAGCTTTTTCACTGGTGTTTTATTCATTGGTCTTTATAGGGTTGAGTTTAAATGCTTTTACTCTTAAAATGAAAATAAAAACAATTAAGTCATGGCAGTAACAGAAGAAGCCAATTGTGATGTGAAATGAGCTGTGTTACATTCCTGAGACTCATCTGGAGCTACAAAATCAGAATTCAGAAAAAAATAGTAATCACCACTTGCCAACATCTTCCTTTCAGCTGCAGGAGTGAAAGCCCTTCTGCACTAGTCAGGAAACAGCAGCTGTGACCAAACGATGGGCCGTGCCAAGATCAGCCATTCCCTGTCAGCCCAAGGGTGTGCCATTCTGGTGCCAAACCACAGGATTCATAACTCATTAATAGCTCCACAGAGAATGGGAGCATCATGGAGTGTAGCCCTGTAAACCAGTAACAAGGACACCTCCAGCTGGGGATGGTCCCTGCTCTGAAGTATTAGTAATGCATTTGGTCTCAGTCTCATGACATGAATTTCACATGTGAAATGAAAAGATACTGAGCTGAAATCACCACGTGGCAGCCCACCACCTTCTGGGCCAATACTATGACTAATGAGTGTTTCAAAAACCAAGAGAAAAAGCCTGTTTGCCATGGGGTGACAGACTGATGAACAAGTGAGATCTATGTGTTGACTCAAGTCTTGAAGTCAAGCATTGTGTGCAACCAAGTATCAGCAGGGTTCAACTCTGCTACCAGGATCCAAGGATTGGTCCAGGAAAAGAACAGGATGAATAGAGAGGAAATTAAATAAAAGAGAAGAAAAACCAACATGAAGCAAGAGATCAGGAGATGGATGACACACTTTCCTATGCATGTATGTAAGACATACCTCTGCATGCTACTTACCTTGTGTCCACTTTGAACACGGCTGGGCTCCCAAACTCAGAACTCAAGCTTCCAAGCATTGGCATCACATGGCACAGCAATGCCTGGCAGTTGTGTTGGGTGCAAATAGTAAATCCTGTCAATAATAAAGTATCTCTCTCCATCACTCAACCCTACTGTTTTTCAGGAAGCACTGAAAAAGTTTAAGGAGTACTGGGACACATCACAGTTGCCTTGAAAAGGCAATGGTAAAGCCTTTTTCTTCAGGGCAAACGCCACATTTGCAGTGTGGAGCTTGGCAGCCATGGCTGTGGGGCTGGCAGAAAAGCACTCCCTGGTGAGATCCATCAGGGGAGCTGTAGGGTTCATTAACAAAAGGAAATTCAGCCCCTGGCCATACTTGCTGGCTGTTCTGTTTAATTTAGTCCAGAGTCCCAGGGCCAGAAGTGAAGCTCATGGGGGCAGAACAGTGGCCAGGCAGGGCAGCACTCTGTTTCCTCAGGGCTTCAAACAGTCTAAACCATTTAATTTAAAATTATCAAGCTCAGCAGAAAAAAACCCCCACATTACTAACCAGTATTAAAGAGGGAAGGCTTTTGTCAAGTCCTTCAGCTCAAAAACCACTAACAAGACACTTTCTTTCTCATGAACAGGGCAGCTGTGCCAAAGTTTATGAAGAGTTTCCAAGCCAAGCATCACGCTGCCTTTTCCCTCCCCCGTCTCTTAAGCACAGCAGCAGCTTAGCTGCAGTGACACAGTAACATTTTCTGCCCAACAGCCCCCCCTCTCCAAAACCCTAACATTCAGGAGCATGCACAGTAGACATGAAAAGATGTATGCACCTTCAAATGCTCTCTCAATTGCAGGGGAGTTGCACAAGAAACACTGCTAGAGGCCAGACTGCTGCTGGGGATCAGACAGACAAGGACCTGCACAACTTTCTCCAAGCCACCAAAGAAGGCTATGACAGGGCATCAAACCACCAACCATCAAATTTCAACCTGGGTGTCCAATGACAGCATCCAACATCCTCTCTATGACCCCAAACTATAGACACCGGCTACCAAAAAGTGATTCTTGCTGTCAGTAAAGATGCCTCATGACAAGCTTTTTGTAATTGTGACAAGTATCTGACAGAAGACAGTATATTCTTTCCTCAGGTTGTATCTAAATCCCATTTCTGGCCCTGAAACACAGAGGGAAGAAAAATGCAAATGAAAAAAACCAATAGATACACCTCAATTTTAATCTAAAATTTCACTGTAGCTAGATAGTTGCAACAAAACATAGGAAACTTGGCCTGAGTGGTTGTTAAATCTCTAATTAGAGATGGAGAAAAGAAAAACTGGAAAGACGGAGGCAGAAATGAAGGCACAGGCAAGAGCAAAATCCTGGGGTTGCATTCTGCCCACTGCCATGGCACAAGAGCAGAGCAACTTTTAGAAACTGAGCCAGTGACACAGCAATATTGCTGAGATGGACAAACCAAGGGCCAGGCTGGATGGGGCTTTGAGCACCCTGGTCTAGGGGAAGTTGTCCCTGCCCATGGCAGGGGGGTTGGAACTAGATCACCTTTAAGGTCCTTTCCAACCCAAACCATTCAATGATTCTCCAACACCTTTGGCCAAATGCCCTTTAAGGCAGTAAGTGGTATTTCACACTTTTTCACTACTGTTCACAGGCTCACAGTCAGCATCAGTCCCAGAGCAGTGGGATGGGGCACAATGCTTCCAAACACGTCCTCCTTCCAATCAGCAGCACCCCAGACAGAGTGACAACAGCTCCCCATGACAATAGAGTAAGACACAAAGCAAGTACAAACAAGAGCAAAGCTGCCAAAAGATTCTGTAAAACTAGAAATCCATCCATCCAATTTTGTACTATACAGGATATAGAACAAAACCTGTGAAATACTAAATATTAAAAATAAATTAAACAGCCAAAACAACAATCAAAAAAGGGCTCCCAACTTACCATTTACAGCTAACTACGAAGTACAGGGCTGCTACCATGAATAAGTAGATTGTAAATGAAATATTTTTTATATCAGCTGGTAAGAGGCATTATCTACGTGCAAACACTGCTTTGCTTATAATCTTAGATCAACATAAAACCGCTATAAAACAAATTCTTTATTTAAAGTTTTTGGGATGATAACTTTTGCAATCAAGTTTTTATTACAAACACACATTCATTCTCTCATCTGAAACACGTTTCCTGTCACCTCAGAAGAGCTAACAATATTCCTTAACCTGTTTTGGACTCACTTACAGATTTACCACCTGAATTAGGAAATACCATTTACAGATTTGTTGTTGCAGTACAATGGTACAAAGCTAATTCAGAATTAATCCTGCACGGGCTGCTCTTCTGAGAGTACCAATGTCTCTTTTAAGGAATCAGTGTCCAACTGCCAAAACCATGGAAGCCGAAAAACTTCTTTTACACACAGGCACCTCTTCTCTGTTGAGGGTAAGCAGCTGTGTAGCAGCCAGATGAGGAATTCCAGGGACTCGCTTCCCACTGTCCTTTCTTCAGGAAAACATTGTGAACTTTTCCTTGGCACATAATGAAATGTGGCAAGCACAAGACCTTAGCATACATACAATGGAGACATGGCTGTCATGTCAGCAGATGAACAGCAGTGACACCCACGTTTCTCCCATGTGATTCCCAAGTTCCTGCCTCCAAGACCCTGTCCAGCTCTGAGGCCTTCTGTTTGCCACATTTTAGTTTACGTGTTACAGCAGGGTGCAAGGAAAGCAACACCACCTGCTTCTGTATATGGAGAACAAAGGGCAGAGCATTCCTTAGTCCATTTCCCTGATGTCTCCAACACCGCATTCCTCAGGCTTGGATCTTCAATCACTTTCAACAGGAACCTGAACTTAGGCAAAGTGTATTGGTCACAGGCTGATAAGGCCTGCTGATATCTACTAAGACAAAAGCACATTAAAATGCTTAACATGCAGCATCTGCATTTGTTACCACGTTAGTTACACCAAAATTGTTTTGGCTCCTGTAAAGGGTGTGGAAAAAAAGCAGTCGGAGAACTCAAAGCTGTAACACAATGCACCCCTTAAAAAGCAGAACTGGTTTACACAGTGACTTCAAATTGCTTGAGTAGTAGTACTCAAATTGAGATGCTACTTTTTGCCTTTACAATCTGTACTCACTTGCAATATGGTATGTTCTATTATCTTAAATGAACTTGTAAATAATAGGCAGTTTGAACCCATGTACATAATCAATCATTTTGGTTCAAAGTCCTCTTGTAAGTACATATGAGTATCTGGAAATTAAATGAATGAAAAGAATGGAACACTGGGAAAAATAATCAGCTAAACTCATGCCTGCAGCAGCACTGCATTGGGTGAAGATTGTTGTATTTTGGTTAAATATTAAAAATATTTGTATTTGTGATGAAAGCATAATGATATGCACTGCTGGGAAATGACATGTCTGAAGTCTGACTGAAGCAAGAATTTCTGAGAGCTCTACCCAGCGCTGCCTCTGAAGGTGGGTGTTTGAGAAGTTCTGCAGATGCCATCCATACAGAACTGCTCATAGTAAAAACCAAATTAAAACTAAAGAACTGTATCAAAAAATCAAAACTGAGACAGATCACATAATTTTCAATGTTCATCATCACTCCCAACTGTTCCTTAGGACTTAAGCTTATGAGCCTGAAGCCCTCAAACATTTCATACTAATTCTTCCTGTTCTCTCTCAGTAATTTTTAAGTAGTTTACAAAAAATATAAACCTCACAAGGCACTTTGGACTACATAAAATCAAAGATTGTTCCTCAAAATGAGCAATAAAAGAACTATTCAAGAAGTCAGGCTTGAAAAAGGAATGTACTGTAAATACTTCACTCTGTGCCAATGAAAGTAATCAGAAGTTTAATTTGTATTTTCTGTTCAACTTATCAGGGCATTTCTAACACATGTGAGATAAATAAAATATTAAAGCATTTTCTTGTAAAAGTTAGAATGAAACATTTGTGTTGCTGTGCATTCACAAGCTGCACTACATATTCTGTTAATTGTACTGAAAAGTTTCTGCCACTGCTTTGTAGCAATACTCCCATTTTAGAATACTAAAGTAGTACTGAAAACAGTGAATGCTCAGTAGATTTCAATAGATGGCTTTTTTCTTTTTTTAAAGTATTTCTTCTACATCTTTAATCAGGTCTTCCTTTGTGTCCAAGATCCAATGCATATTTAAGTTAGAGGAATTTGACTGAAGAAATATAGTACTGATAAGGATACTTTTCCCCCTGCTCATCTACAAAATACACTGAAGGTAGACTTTTCAAGATCACAAAACTGATGAAATTCACATGAATAAAGCAAATACACAGACAGGCACAAATACCAACCATGCAGTTTTGAAGCCAATCTATCATTAGCTTGAGACTGAAGATACTGTATCTCACAATTATTCTGAATTTCACGGGGGCCACACCTAACCACACTCATGGACAACAAAATAGCTCTATTGATTGGAGACTGCACAAGACAAATGTTTTTCTAATGCATCTAGAAAGTAGCAAGGTGAACTGAAGTCAGTTCCACGGAGCTGATGTCACACAGCACCCAGTACCAGCTTTGTCTCGTTTTCTTGCTACATTTCTAAAGTTATCCCAATTCTGAAACTGGACCAAGTGAAAATCTTAAGCATTCACAAAAATAAACAGGAGTGTCTCTGAAAGCCAAGGAGAGTACTCCCTTCCTGCCCATAAGTACATTTTTCTTACAGTTACAGAGACCCCTGACAAAGACAGTAAAAAAGTAAAATAAATCAGCATCCAAGACAAACTACTGATGTTCCCAGTACAAAGGTTAACCTTGATGCAAATGTTTCTTTTTTTATGCTCTATGAGGGAAAAAAATGCAGCAGTAAAATCTAGTTCTAGATCATCCTTCAAACTTAAATCCTTAAAGACATGCTACATTGATATGGTGCTATATTGGCATCGCCTTTTGGAGGGGCTGATGACATACGTGACCTGAAGTACACGAAACTCTTGAAGGAGAAGGTAAAAGTCTGTGGAAGACACTGCAGACATAATTTCTCTTATCCCTAAATTCCAGCATCAGCTACTGAAAAGGCTGCCCAATACATGCTCATGTTGTGCAGATGGCTCTGCACAGCTAGCTGGAGCAAGGATGTTAAGTACTTTTTTCTCTTCAGAAAATAAATACTCAAATACAGGGAGAAGATCAATTAGGCATTTCAAAGAATGAGTAAGATTCCATCTCACCTATTTCTCCAAATACGCTCTTTCCACCTTTCCACCCCTCAGCTGACTGGAGTTTATTGTTTGCTTTATAAATACAGCTGCCCTCCTCACTCCAACCACTATTTCTCACATTGCAGATTAAGGTACTCTAGTTGAATAATATGCATTCTTTTTGCTGGATCTGTAGTGGTTTTTTTTTGTTTTTTTTTTTCCTAAATCTGTTTATATAGATGTCTTCTGAAGGCCTTTTACACAGCATCAGCACATCTCAGGAAAGCCCAACTCCACATAGCAAATATCTGCTTAGACGGGGTCCGTGCAGGAAAGACATGTCTAGGAACACTCCACATCTCACAGCACTTATATCCATAGCACCAGGATACAGTTTAACCATGTTCATCCCTAAACTGTGCTTATACCAATGTAAGTTTGGCATCTGTTATCACAGAGTGGTTGCCCATTTTGATTTAAATTTTTTTTTAAAAATCATAAACCCCAGAAGCATGAAGTAAAAAGGGCCCGTTTCTAGCTTATTGCTTTATGAATAAGTGAGTGGGTTTTGGTCAGAAAATAATCTTGTCAGTGCAACTTTATGAAATACATTCCTTACGCTCACTGAACTGGAATTAAACAGAGTAACGCATGGGAGGAGAGACAAGGTTCAACAAAACAAAGCTTAAATAAAAACTCTGGTCATTAGAAATCAGTCTACTTTTAATACTGTTAATGCTTATTGTTCTGTTGAGTATTCTGTTGCTCCACAGCATGGAAAAAGCAAACAAATCACAAAAGAAAACATTAGAATATAATTTTTTTTTTAATTTTTATAAATAACTTATCTGTTACAAAGGCAGTTTACCCAGCTAAATCACAAAACCATCAACTCAAGATATCCAAATTAGGTTTTATTAATAAACAGGTAAAAACTGATTTGTCAATCTTCACATAGAACTGCAGATGAAGCTGAAAAACAAGGCCTCATTTTATAAACAAAATGCATTGAATGCAAGTGCTTTGGGTCTACTGCCTAATTACCTGGGATTGACATTTTCTTCCCACATAAAAAAAATGCAAAGCCTTCAAAACAAAGGCCTCTGTGCATTCACATAGATCACTTGTAAAACTCCTAATGAAAGTGTCCACTGGCAGATGTTTACAGTGGGTGACAGTCTACTTTGTCTCTTGCTACATTGTTAGCACTCCCTCCAGCCTCACGCTAAGTGCTGCTGCTACATAATTCTTTGTGTGCCGTCTTTCATGCATATTGTACTGGAATTCCATTTCCTTGATCTCGGTTACATACATCCCCGATCATGTGAGTATTTTCCTTAAAAAAATAGATCATCAACATAAAAGAGATGCTTGAGGTTGCTTCAGTGTTCAAGTCTGTTTGATTTCTCTTTTCCAGCCTTATTTCAGTTGTCCTAAATATTGCTATCCTTGTTTTCTATAAATATGAGACTTCACCACAAAGTCAGGTTTAGAAACTGGCTGCCAAAACAGGAAAGCATTTAAAGTCCTTGAACAAAGCTGTACGATGCTGCTGCTGTTGATTTTGGCACTGTATGTACTTCCCCAATGAATCTCTCCTCAGGAGTCTGCAAGATACCCAGCAGATGAAGCAAGCTTAACTCGGATGCTGATCTCTTGGTGGGTTGAAAGTTTCCTAGTATAAAGTTTCCTCACACCAGACAAAATGCTCCCTTTGTGTCACCCACCGTAAAACTCAGTGTACAGAGTGAACTATATGCATAACTCTTGCAACTTTTCCTGCATTTTTACCATGCTGCATCTGCAGGTCTTCACAGATCATCAGCATTTACAAGAGCAATGTACAGAACGAGCAGAGGAAAGCTATTTTGTGCATAGTTTCTTATTAATGCTCTTATTTTAAGGCATTGCTTCTCTCAGATAAAAGCTTAAAAAAAGGGACATGATCGTGCTTAATCACTTAACAGGGAAAAAAAGAAAGTTAACAAAAAGACTATTACACTATACATACAGAAGTACAAGAAAATAATAAAGGTGAAGAAAAGAAATCACTTAAAGCAGGCTCTAGAGCTATGTACAATAGGAAAAGCTTTGGGGTATTTCACTGTGTGTATTGTACAGACAACGCATGCAGTTTTTCCTTTTCATCTTTAGATGTGATTGTACTGATTTCTGGCTTCACAGAGATGTTTTCAGGGAAGACAAGGCAAAGAGTACCACTGATTTGTGAAGTTCTTCCCTTTATCAAAGGCACTATGTGGCAGCAAACAGTTTAAATATTTAAACCTTGTTCCTTTTAATATCTCCTCTGTGCATGTAGTGTTTCACCGAAAGCTCTGAAAACAAAAACACTAGCACTCTATTCCTTTCCCCTGTCAAAATTCAGTAGTGACATCGGGGCAGAGAAGAGGATGGGCAACCCCCAGGCACTGAACACGATGTGTGTTACTGGTAATACTGTACATGGTTTAGGCAGCTGGCGAGTCTCTCAGCAGATTGCCCTTCAGCCGATCAGCGTCAACTGCCTGCAACACAACTCTGAGGTATTGCTTGCTCTGTGGGCTGACATTTAACATTAGCAAAACACCATCTCATCACACCTTCCATTTTACAAAATCCTATGCATAAATGCTTTTTTGCCCCCCAGTGCACAATTCCTTGTACATTTGCTATGGTTTTACGGAAGGTAATGGGCCTGTTGGCTCAGAAATGCCTGGGCATCTCACACTGTTCACAGCGATTTAAGGCTGGATGATTTAAAAAAGTACAGGCGGTACAACTCCACTGAGCTCCCTCATCTTCATCTGTGTCTGGAACAGTCTTTGGTGTTTTCACAATGGACCTCGGATCTGCCACATGGAAGAGATAAGATCAGCAGTTACTAACTGTAAACAGCATGGAAAGCATTTTGAGATTTTTTTTCAGTAACTGAGAACTATATTGATCTTCTGAGAACAGCATAGTTATTATAAGTGATAGAACCAGCTTTTTACCACCCCCTTGACTACAGCTTGACTGTAAGTCAGCCAAAAGGCTCAAGGTAAAACTATGAAAAGCAAGTTTCCCATCCCTTAACTCTGCTTTCTTCCCTCAGTTCAAAGCTATTGCATAAAAAGGAGATAAAATTTGCAAATTAATCAGCACAGGAAACATAGACAAGATTTAGAAATCTGAGGTCTACAGAGTGGTCTAAAATTCATTCTGACAAGAAGTAGGTGCTCTGCAACCCTTTCACTTGTTGAACTTTTTGATCCTAGAAAGAAGGTAGCAGTTCTTCCTCAAGCCAGCTCAGCAGGCAGATGTACTGAAGAAAAACCAACGTCTGTCTCTGTAACGGTAGAGTAATCTTCCCAACCACACAAATGCATCTTTTTGCATGTGTTGGACAACAACCTTCAACTATTTTAAAAGAGAAAAGAAGGAGAGAAAAGGGATGAAAAGGATGAAAAGAGACATGAGAGACTTCTCAGGTTAAGGGTTCCCAGTTCAGGCAACTGCAAAATCCTTTAGCCCATTATTTCATCTGGAGAATATCTCATCGGCAACTAATCAATGGCAATTGCTGCAAAATGACAGCAAAAGCTTCAGGAAGTACAGTGGTATTGATCACAGTTGTGAGAAGAATTATTTTTGTTCTTTCGTGAACAGTGGTAATTGTGGTTTAAGTCACAGCCTACATGATAGCTAAATTGAAGCTTAAAATGAAATGAAAACTCAAGTTAATCAAGAACTAAGATACAGCAGTGATACTTTTTTATAAGAAAGAAAAGAGAGATAATTGCTAGAGGAACTTTAGAACTTTATAAACCAGTCAGTGTTAATTTTGCATTTTCAAGATATACTGAATGAAACACTTAAATTTTTGAGTTCCTAGAAGATAAGTCAACAGAAATGCTTTGTAACAACTAGTCACAAAAAATTAACTTTTCTTCTCTGATGGGTTAAAAGAAAACTACACAATTGTAGTAAAGGAACTTCATAATTGACAGATCTTGTAAGTTCTTCATGGTTTAGCAGTAAAATGTGTCTAATAGGAGGAATGTGTATGGATTTAACTTTACTGGGTATTTTCACTACAGGCTGATGTAATGAAGGATAAAGAAATGCTTTATAAAGCATGAAGAACAGTATCGGTTTGGAAGTGTTGCAAATGGTCTGCAGGACAAAAAGTCCAATTTATCTAGACCATTTTACAATGCAGAAATGTCAAAAATCTCTAAGATGAGATTCTGTAACAACAGTTACTGCACGCTACAAGGACCAATCACACGCACATATATATTATGTGGAGAACTTCCTGGACAGAAAGACTGCACAGAAACATCAGTGGATTATCTGTTTCATGTGGTGGTCTGCATAAGGTCATAGTAGATGCTGTTCCAAACAAGTTAATTTCATTCCCTGCTTTATGTAAAACACAAGAGGTAATTGTTCTGCTTTGTTTGACATCCTGAGAGGGGAAAAAAATAAGTAATGTGCAAACTAATGACAAGTAGAATGTTTAAGAGTGGTTAATATTCAGCGGTACTGACTGCCCTACTGGACTGCAATACCTTCCTCTCCAACTATCTAGAACTGTGTTTACCAGTAGTCAGGAGAGACTTCTGTGTAACTTGTTAATACAGATTCTATAGCAGTCACGAATTCCAGTCAGGGTAACCAGCCTGAGTTGTATACTACATGTAAGTAAATCTACTCTTCACTATGGATAATGGTGAAGTCATTTAAGTGAGTTTCACTGATCCCTAAGCAACATACCTCATGCTCATTTTTAAAGAAAAGACAGGCTTCCATTACATAAACTACCTTCCAATGTATTATCCATCTTTAACATAACTCCTTTAATATGCTTCGCTTTCCTTAATGTATGAATAGAGAGGAAATGAGCAAACAGAAGCACACTTACTGCCAACACAAATAAAATGGAAGATTTTTATGCTTTTGAAGTAATCTATTCCATACTCAACATTCAAGCAAGATTAATAAGCTAGAACTTGATAATAGATACAAAACAGGTATTTGTATCAAATCCAAATTTTATCAATACAATACCTTTGGGTTTTGGTGGGACGGGACCAAGAAATCCAATATTATCGTAAAAATTATGAATAGCGCTGGGATTAAAATGTGGTCCTAAAATAAAAAAAAAAAAAGGTGCAGCAGTTTAAAAAAATAAACTTGAGTAGGGAGGCATATGAGTTTTTTTCTGGCAGTAACTCTGTAACAATACTATTATTCGCTTATCATCTTTTATATCAATATCAATATCAATGTGTCCATACAGACCCAAGTGAGATATTAGTGATGTCAACAATACACTTTAAGAAACTTATTGCCCAAAATATGCAATATAAAGTAAGTCAGAGACAAAATCTAGCAAACCAAACTCCTTAAATGTATCTTTCTGCCACTCCTTAAGATAATTTTGTTAGTAAATCTTAGTTGACTTTTTCTACATTGCAACTATACTCAGAGATATCTTACCTACTATGCAGTGTATTATACATTCTTAGAATTAAAACTCAGAGGAAGTTCTAAATGCAATTTACTGTAACAAGTAAAAAAACATCACCCACCATTCACTCTAAGGTCAGGCTTTTAGTGCAGCATCACATTTCAGCACAGCTGTCTACCTTCTCCTGAACTGCAGGTACATTGTCTGAAGGAGAACTTTTGTGGCTCATGTTCCAACTGATCTAACAGCTCACTGCTGCTGAAAGTGGGAAGTATTAGTTCCTTCCCTCTCACTATCTCAGTTCTCCCTTCCCGTGCCTCTCCCTCACTTCAGCTGTAGCAAGCTTTTCCAGCAATGCAACAGTTTTAGCTTGGCTCATGAACAGAATCAGCTCTGCAAAGGGTACAAAAAACTAATACAGAGACAGAGCTCAGTAAGTGGCAAGAGAGAGAAGCAGGAAGAGAGAAGGCTTTCTTGTTGGCAGCTCTTGAACTGGATCAGCTGTCTCGTAATTTCACCCCCATGACCAAAAGCTGAGTCCCTGCAGACAAGTAAAGCAGAGAGCACACTGGAAGTTACAACTGCACTTCATATTTGGTAACTTGAGAGGCTAAATACAGACAGAAGTGGAAGACAAAAGGGAGAGATGGATACATATATGTAGTTGTATCATTCAAAAAACTTATTCTCTCTCTTTGATATTTAGATAATCAGATTTCACTCCCCCCCCCCTCGCAACATTTAATAAATAAATTGCATCACAAACTTCTCTCTTCTGAGCCAAGTATGAAATAGGAATGACTGTGGGATTAGGAAAATCATATGGCCAACAAAAACAACAGGCTTTAAAGACAGTTACTTCCATGGTTTCACTCAAACTAATGTGATGATTTTGCAAATAGCAAGTATTATCCATCGTTTATGACCCAGACCTTTTTGAAACATGTGGACAGTGAAAAAAAATTTGACATTTACAGTTACTGATGGACTAAGACATACTGTACCTCTTGCTTGGAAAAGATCAATCTCTTTGGTTAGGCAATCTATGTCTATCTGCAGCTGTCTGTTACAACTTCTTAACTGTTGCATTTCTTCCAGCTGAAAAAATAAATCTGCCTGTTAGACTAATTTTCCCAGTTTAATAACAATTATCATTCACGCACAGGTAGACAGCATTTAGTTACTTCCGATAAAAGAATCTTCCCTAATGACCACCTTTCTTTCAATCCAAGCATAATCTTAGGAAAAGCTGACAGACCCACTGAATAGTTCTCTCTCACCACACTTCAGAGCTGACAGAACAACTCCCAACAGCAATCAGGGCACAGCCAATGGTCGGTGCCACCAGATCAATGGATGATCAGCTAGCACTGAAAACTGGTGTATTAACTGGTTTCTTTGAGCTCAGTACATACACAAAGACCAAAACGTACTTGGTGAGAAGGCACTATGAGTATTAATTTGTAGCCTGAAATGCTAGAAAGGATTACCAGGTCAAACCTTTCGTGACTGCTTTTAAAACCAACACTTCATAAAGCAATTAGCAAACTGCAAGACTGTGGTTAAATAACACATTTTTAGTCCCTACTCTAAACTACACTGTTTACCAGCTTAATTCAAACTATACTGCCCATCCCTAGTCCATTGTCAATATAGGAACAACCCTACCTTCAACTTATTGTGACAGACCACGCTTGTGGTTTAGGTTTATACCCTGCAGACGTTTCAACTTACTGATGGAATTTGGGAAACAGAATTCGATCTTTTCAGGCGCCTTCGTGTTAGATTATTCTCCATTTCATTGACCTCTGATTTTAGTTTATCCAACTTTTTCTTTTGAACCTCAAGTTCTCGTTGAAGTCGCTCCATCCTGGCCTTCTGGTGTACCAGTAAAGCTGCAATACATAAAGTCCCATTTTATCTACTTTATTATCCTCCACATGGCAACATCAGATAAAGATGCAAGTTAGTATTTTTTTGGGATAAAACAGACAAGACCACTGCTACAGACTGCATTTCCATTCTGCTCACAAGAAAATCTCTGCCATAAGACAGAAAGTGCTGTATTTTTGAAATCAGCATAAACTAACTACAGACAAGCAAATATGAGAAAGCCATGTAACGTAATAAATAGCCATGCAATATTTAACTGTAATCTGTAAAAATCTACAAGACTGACTATCCAAAGCCAGCAACTAAAATTTCTTTGTGTATTCAGCCTAACCACTGTTAAACAGGCAGTATGAAGAGGATTTCAGTCAGACAACTGCAATATGGAGCACTACGTATGCCTATTGCAATGAGGATTGGACCCTGCACTCATCATAGTAGCACCCATCAAATGAAACCAAACCAGAAGTAAGCACACCACTAGCAAACGGTGATATTTATCAGAAGCTGGATGCATGTCATTTTATCCCTAAACTATGGTGCAGGACCATTAGTTCAGCTTCTAGTTCTAACACTGCTTACTATTTGTAAAGAAAAAGGCACAAGGAGACCTCATTTAGAAACAGTGAAGTTAGCATTTAAACCACAGTTTTTTAAAGGTATAAAGAACCTAAGCAGCAGATGGCACAAATTCATGCAGTCTAATGAGTTTATTTCATTGAAGGCAGATTTAATATTAAATATCATCACAAAAGCAGATATCACTGCTCAAAGTAATAATCACCTTCTATAAAAATGCATTTCATTAAAGAAACCAAAGAATCATTTTAACTTCTGCACAGTCATTCATTCATCCATTAAAAGAGTAATTCATATAAACTGTCATCAGCTTCATAGACTATGAATATTTTGATATCATCCTGGAAATTATACAGAAGTAGTGATAACAAGGTATTTTAAAAGACTGAATTTGCCTCACAGGTCTTTAAGCCAAACTCTAGCTGGAACATGATGATTAAATCCTCATGATTTCTTCAGGTACCATAAAATTAGAAGCACTCAAATATGGTTGCGTAGATTTCCCAACTAGTAGCAGAGGAAAAAATACAGCGCATCAACAAGATGCAACTTTCCACATCTTTGGCAAAAACTGTCTTCTGCTGCAGCTCCTGCCCGTTCATTCATTCAGACATGACACTTTTGTCTTCCAGAGGTTCTTCAAAAGGAGGAACCATGTCAAACTATTTTTGAACAGTGCTACAGACTGTAAGGCCTTACTGAGATCCATCCTAGGCTTTTGAGTCGCATGTGTTCACAACATAGTGAAAGGACACCTAGCTTTTGCTAGGTTTTGTTCAAATCAGAGAAGTTTTCATAACTACTTTCATAAGTTTATTTTGGGTTATAGTAGTTGCACCACAGTAAAAATTGCAGCTGTGCTCATATGTAATATAAAAACCTAACTGAAATCTCAAGATAAAAATTTTTGTTGAAGACTTGAAATTATCAGATAAGTAGTCTCAACAGACAGTCTCTCCTCTTGAAAAGCCTTTTACAAATAACAAACGTAGCTGCAACTCTAAAGAAAGGAAATCAAAGACTACTTTGCCTCTACTCCTGCAGGGAGTGTACACGCCACTTTTCCTTCTACATTTTATTTCCACTTTTAGACAGTCTCTTCTGTTTTCATTACCTCGGTAAGACTGCTGAGGCACCACAGCTACACTCCACTGCCCACACTCAGAACTCTTCAGACCTGTCGAACTGTGGATGCAGGCTGCTGGCGAGTAGCCAGTGCTGCTGGATGTGGTAGGTGAAGAGCATTGTTACCAGAATATCAGGTTGCATGGCGTGGCATGGCCTCAAGAGTACAACTATGACCAAGACTTTGCCTGTGCATCCCCCTCTCCTTTTTTGTTTAAGCTACTCTTGTAAAGGAAAAAACCCACCATTTCCAATGTCGATGCTCTCCCATGCGCGAGGTTCAGAAATTGAGAAGCTGTTATGGAACTGCACAAGGAGAAGAAGGCACTGACAGATGCCCACAGCACTACTACTTTTCATTTTCATGTCATGTCTGAAGAGCTATGTAATTTATTCTCATATGAGCTTTGTGACTACCATCTGACAATTTCAAATCCCAACGGGTTTTAAAAACACACATTAAAAACTACCATTATGATTAAAGAAGAATCACTTCATACTGCTATACTATTCTTCTACTACTAAAAGTAACTTTGATAAGGAACTTGAAAGAGATTGGTTTAAGTGGAGACTTTCACATATAATTTGATAATTTTGCTTAAATACCAATTTGGAAGCTGCAGGAAAACAGTGGTGGGGGTAAGACAAAACCCTTCCTGTCTTTCAGCGTGGTATTTATGAATGGAAACTGGCAATTTGAATATTCAGCTCCCTCTAGTGTTGCTCAGAGCAACTGAAAACGTTCAGAAAAACTGCAGTTTAACTTCTTAATTAAGTGCAAACAGGATACTTGTCACATGAGGTTTTTTACACTTCTGCACGTCTGCATTCAGCAGAGTGCAGTACACTTCAATGCTCTGGCAGATGCCACTGTTTCCTCTGACATTCAAAGTGCATATTTTTTCACATAAAGCCTGTATATCATCATAATGACAGGAGCATGAAAGTGTGGGTGATCAAAGTTCACTCTTCTCTCCCAGAGACCTTCTCAGTCAGGCATTAAATATACTTTTGTTTGTCATTGTATGCATAATTGTTTTCTCAAAGACTCTGTGAATGTGAATTTTGAAGTTAGAGTGTCTTGTTATTTTAAGTGTTTCTAAGAAAAATTCTTATCCAGGAATACAAAGATTTCAGTCCATTCTATAGACTTACTATTTCTTAAATTTCTTAGTTTGCCAGATATGGAGGGGATTCCTGCCAATGCAATTACTCTGGGGCAGGAGGTTCATGAAAGTCTCAAAACACACTTATGCTTATGCATGTTTTCAAAACCTGTATTTGAAGCTGCACAAAATTCAGTCATTTAATACACAAATTCAGTAGTTCAAACTGATTTTTTTGTTCTCTTTTCAAAACTCTCTTCACTTAATTTTTAAAAAGAGCTTCACTGAAGAGTGGGGCCTGATATACAGAGCCAAATACAAGGTAGTATTTTTTTCTTAAGCCACATGATGCAATGGGCTCAGAGCCCCTTGGAGCATGGGCCACAGCTGTATCTCATTCAAGTGTTTTTTCTTAAACATCTACAAGGACTGGCTAAGAATTAAGAAAATTTGCTTCCTGCAGCTTTATTTATTTTTCAAAGTTTTAAAAAGCTGCAAGAAACCAAATCAAGAGCTGTGCAAAATGTTAATTTACTAATCTAGTTTATCAATTAATTTATTTACATTAAAAACACAGTGGCAAGAATTGCTAAGCAAACATGCATCCACACACACAACTATAGTTGGTACCAATGATTCACTCAACTTTGCACACAATCCTCTTTCAAGTTAAAGAAAATACTACGAAAAAGTCAGACAGTCAAAGCCATGTAGTACTTAACCAAAGGACTTAAGATCCCTAATAAGAAAACATCTACCTAATGATGTTTTTATGCAATTATGTATTTTCTTGGTTGAATGCCTTCCCATTACACAGATGGAAAGCTATATGCAGAATGAGCAACTATTAACTGTTCAGCCTCACTACTCATCACATGACTTGCATGCATAGTGTCCAACATAAAAATGTATCTGAGTACAGAATTTTCAGTTTCTAACAGGATTTCACTTTTTCCGTCTGTAAGACACTTTTTACAAAACTAAATTATAGATATATTATATATTAAAATATCACTTCTTCATATTAATAAAACAAATAATAAATTGTAATCTCTGCTAAGTAATGGGAATACTCCTGCACACAGACAGAACTGATACTGAACAGAGGAGCGTAAAAACGCATCCTCTTTTGGCTGCCCTTCTGGGCATGTACCTAGCATTACTCTTCTCACAGTATTATGAATTCTTACTGACTTCAACAGGGGACACATGCACTCAACATTTCCACAGTCAAGTCCTCAGTATCT
Source organism: Rhipidura dahli (assembly GCA_013399225.1). Lineage (NCBI taxonomy): Eukaryota > Metazoa > Chordata > Aves > Passeriformes > Rhipiduridae > Rhipidura > Rhipidura dahli. Next base: position 1,103,867 of record VXAC01008839.1, read on the forward strand.
AAACTAGAATCTTAAAAAACAAGAAACATCCCTCAGCAAGTGGTTTTGAAAAGTCTGGTGACAGTGAGTTTCTTAGGATCACAGTCAGTGCCAGAGATATAACCAAGCATTCCAGGGAAATGACACTGATTTCCTCTGAGCAATATGCACTCTTTTACACATTATTTAAGCTCCAGGTTTGGCAGCAAACTAGAGAGAGATCTCGGGCAGCCTTCTATTGCCCACTGTGACTTGCTTGGGAGGCAAACCAGAAATATAATCACAAAAGGAGACTGGAGTGCCTACACACACCATAATTAGGTAAAACTTCTTAGATGGCAAGCAGCAGCACCTACAGAGAGGTTCAACACATCTTCTGTTCTCCTGGGTTGGACCAGGCATATAAATGTAAAGTAAATAAAAAGAGCAAAGGAAATTTCCTTTGACATCAAAGTAACTCCACCTTCCACCTCAAGGTTTCTTTTTCCCCAAGCCAGTTTCAGTTCTCCCTGCCAAGATAAGGAGCATTGTGGCAGAAATGGAAAAGCTGATGAAAACGAGTTTTTCTCAAATCATGGCCAGAGAGACTACTCATCTTCTCTGGCTAAAATTAAACTGAAACAAGCACCTAGCATGGAAGGTTTCTGGCAGTGTGGCTAAATTATAAGCAGTTTAGAACACAGAAAACATCAAGTAACTCAAATCCCTTTTTGTAAGTAAGAGGAAAAAAAACCCCATTGCTAAGTGTAAGAAACATGTTTAGAAGCAACAATTAGGGTTTCCACATATCAGTATCATACAGGAAAATCTATCACAGGCTTCTCAATTTTCCAAATATTAATTAATAATAAAAATGTAAGAAATACTGCACTTATTGCAGCAGAAATGGAGCACACATGCCAGAAATCCAAAACACCTCTAGATGTAAAGAGCTTCAGCAGCACAAGTGAACTTTCTAGTGAAGAACACGGAAGGATGGTGTCTTCCTGAGGTCCCTTGTAACAGCCAATGTCATACACCTACACATCATCTAAAAGCTGCATCTTGGCTTCTGGAAGAGCTGGACTCCACAGAAGGTAGGTCAATGCTTCTGGAATTCCAGGTTGTGTATCAAGTTTGTCTCATCTTGATAAGCACAATGCTGATACCTGCAGCTTTTAGAGACTGTGCAGGAGGTTACAGTGGCCATCACTACCAAGGGTACAAGCTATAAAGAGGCAGACCTGGTAAAAGTCAGTGCCCTCAGAAGGGAAAAATAGAAGGGACAACCCCCCTGGAAGTACCCAACTTGCTTTGGAAGCACATTGATGATCTAGAAGAGTGTTTAGAACCTAAGGACAAGAGTTCAATTGCTTAATTTCTGGGTGTAGGAAGTTTTCTAGGACTAAGACTAAAACAAATAGCTAAGCCTCCCTCCAAAGTAAGAAAAGGAAGTATGACCTGGGGAGCGATTTGCTTTGTTTACTTACAGATGAATTTTCTGAAGTTCTTTATGCACTGAACTTATGAGAATGTAAGGATGATTAGCTTTTTGGTTTTGACACATAACCTTTAGAAACTTTTGAGTTAGGATTGACTATTCCTCACTGAAGATGATTATATCCAGAAGTAGTGAACGAGCTAGAATCACTTTTTGATTTACTTCATTACTACATCACTCCAGATGTAGACCTGGCTTCCAGTGTCCTGATCATTGTATGTACTTACACAAAATAAAATGGCTAAATTCATCTGAAGAATGTTTACAGTGGTCATGGAACAAACCATTTTTTAAAATTCTGAATTGTTTGCAAAGTCCAGAGAGGACCAGTGAGGTGAAAGACAAAGTATTTTGACAACCTGTTGTGAATATTGCTTAAATATCCTAAGACTCATTCCACGTCTTAATATAAGAAGCTTACAAGAGATTTAATAAACCATCAAGCTGGACATAAAAGCATGCACACCCATGAAAAGAGAAGGAAAAAGATTAACAGGTTATCTTGCTGTATCACGTATTCCAAGTTTTACCCTTCCATTAACACTGATCCCTTAAAACAGATTCCTTTGCTTTGGTGTTCCTTCTCACATTTTAAAATGTTAACAGAAGTAAGCATCAAGACTTTAAGCATTTTATTGTCAGGCATAGAGTAGGAAACATGGAGGCCAACACTTCATCCCACTAATTGCTTTTGAAGTCTGCTTTTCCTTCTTCTTAAATAACACTCACAAAGAAATAAAAAGGGAACATTATCCAATGCAAACAGTATCTCAACTGATTCAAAAATCTGACAGTGGAATTGTAGCTTTAAATCACTCAGACAAGCTGAACAAATGTACACATTTCTTTCAGAACAACATAAAAATGAAGATGGTATGACTCCACTTCATTAAACAGATAATGTATCTACTTAAGACAAACAGAAGGATACCTCCAAGTATTCAGTTTCGTGTCTTTACCATAAAAAGAAATCTATGATTTGCTTATAAACCACTTTTATTCATTTACGAAATACTCACAAATGCTAAAATTAAAGATATTATATTAACATCACAAAGGTTCCTGTTCTGCAATGTACACACTGAATTGACAACCTGGTCAAAATCTCTACAATTTATGTTAAGAATATTACCTTGCGTGTAGGCAGCATCATCAGATCCCATACTCAATTTCCGTGCATCACTGATCCTATCCACATGTGCTAAAACAGGGTCAGTAAGATGCTGGATACCCTCTGGTTCAACATAGTGATCAGGAAGGTTTAGAAGGTTTGTAGGTTCAAAAGTTGGGGACACTACCCCTGGGGAAACTGCAGGGGGTTTATTTGGAGAAACTGTAATTTTAAAAGTATATTTTGTGTTAGGCTGCGTAACAACCACTCGAGGAGAGGTTGCAGTGGTGCTGTTGCCCACTGCTCGACTCTTGGGTGGATGGTGATGAATAAATGCAGGACCCATGCTTACTTGACCAGACATATTCCTAGCAGTAGTAGATACTCCAGGATTTGTCGATATGAAAAGCGTGGGCTGGTTCCGCACGAGCTGATCATCTCCTGTTGTGGCATTTGCTGAAATGTAGACCTTGGGCTGACCACGTGTGATCACTTCATCAGTATTCGGAGGACTGGCCGATATGTAAACAGTGGGTTGACTTCTACTTAATGTCTGGCTGTTGAGGGAAGAGGGAACAGTGGAGGTGCGAGGGCCAGTTGAACGCAACTTAGAAGAACTGTTTCTTTGTGGTGGTTCAAGTTTGATTTCAATTTGATTTTTGCGAGGTCCTGTGGATATATTCTGAATGTTGTATTGGCTATGAGCAGAAGATTGTGAGCTACCAGATGAATGAATCATAGGTGCCTGTGGAGTAGTAGGAGAACTGATAGGCATGTACACATGAGAAGTCTGGTGGCCTTGCTGGTTTGGCTGTGTTGAGTGCTGCGATGAGGTATGTGGCGTAGTACTGGATGTAGGAATAGTAGTCCAGGGACTTGGCTGCGAAGGCTGGTAGACTTGCTGAGGGTGCATGGGATTAAACTGAGATGCCCAGCCTGGCTGCTGCTGTGTCTGTCGAGTGGTACCACTAGGAGCTGTGATGTAAGGCCTAATATAGATAGAATTTCCCTGGGGACTGTTAAGTACAGGAGGAGGTACACCATGTATGTGCAAAGACGTTGGGGTATTGCGACCAGGCTGAATGTTTGGGGCTAAAGTTACCATAATGGGATTGAATCTGGGTGTTTGTTGAGACAAGTGAGATACTCCTTTGCTGCCTAGGTGAAATCCAAGATGCTGCCCTGGATTAGAAGTACTGACTGCATTAGCCATCCCAAAGACATTAAATCCTTGTGGAACCTGTGCAGGTGCTGTCTGTGGTTCCTGCTGAAACAGTTCATTGTTGGACTGACTGGTTTGAAGGTGTCCATCACTAACACTGTGAGCTAGAGTCCTACTTCCATTCATTCTACTTCCTTCTCTTCCATGGTGATAGACATTCTGTGACTGCAAATCCAAATTAAGAGATGTCATGTGATTTCGTAGTCCAGGAATCCCAGAATCATCCGAAAAACTTAGGTCTCCTTCACCGTAGAGATACTTTGTGCTCTCCTGAGAGAGAACTGCACAGCAGGCATCCAAATTATTGTTATTCTAAAAAAGACAGATGAAAGTTTGACATTACTGATAAAATACTGTCACAGTTATGTATGCATACACTCAATCATAACTGAAAAATTAACAATGTAGCATCACTCAAAAAGCTTTAGGTGGCTGGCTAGCACAGCTGCTCTATACACACAAGGGGCTTGCACGTGTAGCTCACTGTTCTGGGAACAGTGACTCAGCCAGTGGCACCAAGGGTGGAGGTCTGCATTGCCTCTGAAACAGTGACAGGGAGATCCTGGACCCTGACAAGCTAGCTTTATTCAGTATGATACATCTTGGATGAATACTTTCCCTACTCCTTCTCAGTTTCAGAACCATCTTCAGCAGAGACCAAATCTCTGGCTTCAGGGAGGAAAATGACAGCAGCAATGGATTCACAGCATCTGCACAGCATTGATTAATAACTTAAAAACAGAAATAAAACCACGTTTATTTTAAACGTTTTCCCAAACACTTCAATACCAGTTATGCATTACCTCCTGCTGAAAATGGAAAATGAATCTTATGAAGAGAAGAAACACACTGACCCAAAGAACTGTACATGACTTCAGAAGAAATGTAAAAATTCAGTTTATATAAATACAGGATTACTCTTTTGTAAGATGAAACTATTGATCCAAAACCCAGAGGGGACATTTGTATTTTCATTTTAAACCACTGCTTGCCAAGCTTTTAAATACTCATAATTTACCTTTTAAAACTTGTAATAGGATGACTTAGAATAGAAACCACAACCTAGATAATTCTTTAAGAACATTTCAGAAGAAAATAGCTAATCTCTCTTCTCTTTTCCCACATGTTTAGTAATATTGTACTCCAGTCGTCCCAATTTAGTTTCCTACATAAGGATTTTTAGAAAGAGTGGACATACATCAGTGACATAATTTCTTCATATTGTGCTCTGTCTGTATCACTTTTCACATAGTACCTCCTGCCCCCCAAGAAATAAAAGTTAATACTTTCAGCCAGAAGAGCCCCTGTTCAGGCCCACGTTATTGACACTAAATAGGTGGCAAATCCATCCAGCACATAGAAACAGTTACTAGAAAAAAGAGCAAGTGATCAAGGAAAAAAAAATGCATATGGCAAATAGCAAAATTATCAGTTAGTTAAAGAGTAACACAACCAGATACACTGATCCATGCTACATGCTTTCTATCATATTTGTTAAACTAGCAGACATTATTTCTCATTCTTCAACCATGACAAATGTGACAGCATTGTGCAGATATAGCAAGATTGTCTCTACCTTAGAGCTATACAAAAAAAAAAAAAAAAAAAAAAAAAACAAAAAAAAAAGCGGGGGAGAG